>OY740821.1:11569284-11599284 GCA_963514005.1 Raja brachyura | reverse complement strand
CGGCTTGTACTCGCTGGAATTTAGGAGATTGAGGGGGAATCTTATAGAGACTTACAAAATTCTTAAGGGGTTGGACAGGCTAGATCCAGGAAGGTTGTTCCCGACGTTGGGGAACTCCAGAACAAGGGGTCACAGTTTAAGGATAAGGGGGAAGTCTTTTAGGGCGGAGATGAGAAGGTCATTTTTCACACAGAAAGTGGTGAGTCTGTGGAATTCTTTGCCACAGAAGGTAGTTGAGGCCAGTTCATTGGCTATATTTAAGATGGAGTTAGATGTGGCACTTGTGGCTAAAGGGATCAGGGGGTATGGAGAGAAGGCAGGTACAGGATACTGAGTTGGATGATCAGCCATGATCATATTGAATGGCGGTGCAGGCTCGAAGGGCCGAATGGCTTGTGCTGGCCAAGCTGAAAAATATCACAAACTCCCTGCTGGACCCTCTGTAGTTTGCACCTATTTTCTATGATTCTAGGAGAGAGTACGCAGCCTTGCGGTGCTCCGATGCCGAGTGTTTGCGGGCTCGAGATTTGCTTTCCCAGCCTCACATGCTGCTTCCTGTCTGTCAGGAAGCTGGTGATGCACCGACAGAGGGGTTCAGGCACAGTCAACTCGGAAAGTTTGGAGTGTAGTAGCTCTGGCACAATGGTGTTGAATGCAGAGCTAAAATCAACAAACAGGATCCTCGCATTGGTCCCCTGGCGGTCTAGGTGCTGTAGGATGAAGTGCAGGCCCAGGTTGACTGCATCATCCACAGATCTATTGGCCCGATATGCAAACTGCAGAGGGTCCAGCAGGGGGTTCGTGATATTTTTCAGCTTGGCCAGCACAAGCCTTTCGATTGTCTTCATGACTACAGAGGTCAGTGCTACAGGCCTGTAGTCATTAAGACAAGTAATCCTTGCCTTTTTGGGTACAGGGACAATAGTGGAGACTTTGAAGTAGGCAGGGACAGTACATGTTTGCAGGGAGTGCCACTTTCAGGGAGTTATGAACTAGGACCCAAAATACCAGATCAAAGGGAGGCATATCCCTCCGTATATCAAGATTGTTAAGGATCATGCATAGGGTCGCCAACTGTCCAGTATTAACCGGGACATCCCGTATTTTGGGCTAAATTGGTTTGTCCTGTACGGGACCGCCCTTGTCCCGTATTTGACTGCTGCTACTCGGGTCGGACCCCGCCTCGCCCGTCCCGACGTAGTGCAGCCCGTGGAGTGCAGCAGCAGCAGCGCCTCGCCCGTGGCCCCGTCGGTCGGTCGGCAGCCCGGCCAGCTGTCCGACCTTCGGACCTTCGCCTACCACCAACACCACCACCGCCCCTCCTTCTCACGGCCGATCATCGGTTCGTGAGTTGGCCGGGGCGCCGGACATTGCGTGCAGCCCCCGGGCCAAAACTCCTCAGCTGGCCCGCCGGCTGGGCTTTGTGTGCAGTCCAGCACCCGGGGCCAACTCATCATTCACCCAGACACGGCCCAGTCGCTCAACGAAATGCCGTCAGGAATTTGTCCCGTATTTTGACCTTTTGACCTTTATTTCGGAGCGAGAAAGTTGGTGACCCTAATCAAAGATCCTAGAGCAAGCAAGATGGATCACTCGACGAAAAAGACGTAGTACGGTCATGGGCAGATTCATGGGGAATTTTCTGCCCCATTCCCGTAACCGGCTTCCGTCTCCGCACCAAAGATCCCGTAGCGGAGCAAAGATACTAGTGCGGAAACGGAAGCCGGTTACGGAAACATCCTCGTAAAAATAAAAGTTATTTGGTAAAAATCTTCTCATTTTCAGAATTATAATTTATTAACACAAACTGTTCCCCCGCAACGTTGATTACACTGCGGGTCGGGTCGGATCGGGTCGGGTTACTGAAATGGATGAAAAAAAATGCACACGTTCTGCTCCGTTGCGTACTACACATCAGCCCATTGCATTTAGCAGGAGTGGTCTATCTTGCTCCGCTATAGGATCTTTGACCCTAATCCTGCACTTAATTATATATTTTCCTCCCAAAGTGAGTCACCTCACACTTGCTCGAATTAAACTACCTGCCATTTATAAATCCTGGGGGGGTATCGATAAGATGAACGCTCACAGTCTTTTCCCATGGCTCGGGGAGTCTAAAACTAGAGGGCATAGCTTTAAGATGAGAGGAGAAAGATTTAAAAGGGACTTGAGTGTGGAGTTCTTCACATAGTGAATGGTGCAACCTGGAACAAGCCACCAGATGGAGATATAGAGCCCTGGTACAATTATAATGTTTAAAAGGCATTAGATTGGAAAGGTTCAGAAAGATAGACACAAAACGCTGGAGTAACTCAGCGGGACAGGCAACATGTTGTTGAAGAAGGAACTGCAGATGCTGGAAAATCAGCGGGTGCAGCAGCATCTATGGAGTGAAGGAATGGGTGGACGTTTCTGGTTGAGACCCTTCTTCAGACTGAGAGTCTGGGAAGGGAGAGAGAGAGAGAGAGAGAGATACAAAGATAAGGAAGCGTGAGGTGTGAAAAGGAGACAGAGGGGATGGAGATCACAGGGGGATCCCCTGGGGGATTTCGGGGACTGCTGGGAACCGCGGGGGGTGGAATGCATCCTCAATAAGGATGGGGAAATAGTTGTATAACAATTTATTCAGTATTTAAGAATTTTTGTTTTATGATGGTGGGTTTGTGCGTGTTTTTGTATTGTAGAAACAGAGAAACATACGGAGGCAAAATAGGTGCAGGAGTAGGCCATTCGGCCCTTCGAGACAGCACCACCATTCAATGTGATCATGGCTGGTCATCCCCAATCAGTACCCCGTTCCTGCCTTCTCCCCATATCCCTTCATTCCTTTAGCCCCAAAAGCAAAATCTAAAGGCCTGTCCCACTTGGCAGTCATTTGCGCCTTATTTACGCATCATATGTAAAATTTACGCATCATATGTCGCGCGCAAATCACGCGTCATCATCCCGTCTGGTGCGCGTGACGTCATTAGAATACCCTGCGGCGCGCGGTGGTGTAACCATGCGTCACCACGCGATACACGTGAGACGTCAGGACGCCAGCGTGCGTCGCCAATACGTCAGCGTGCGTGCCCAATGCTTCAGCGTGCGTACGCGATACGCCATGGAGGCGGCGCGCGGGGATTTCATTACACTACGAAATCCTGGAGTGCCGCGCGATACTGCGCGCAGCTCCACACTCCTCCACGCCTCTCCATGCGCCCGTCCCGCGCTACCCACACGCCACCCGTGCGTCACAACGCGACAACCTCATTTTTGGAGGATGCGTAAATGGCGCACAAATGAGGGCCAAGTGGGACAGGCCCTTAACTGCCTTTTGAAAACATCCAGTGAACTGGCCTCCCACTGCCTTCTGCGGCAGAGAATTCCCCAGACTCACAACTCGCCGGGTGAAAACGTTTTTCTTCGAGGTTAGTTCTGACGGAGTAACGAACTGACGACCCTGGACCTAGTTTCATCAGAACCCTTTAAACGCTGGTGAGGTGGGCGATTTCTGGAGAAGCCAGCGACTGTTTCTGGAGTTCCCCGAGTAACATGAGTGAAACGCCTTTCCGAGACGACCCTGTTTAAACAATCCTTTCTGCGCGACATGATTTGAGCCCTTGCAAAAACAAAACAAGAATGATTTCCTTATTTCTACTTCCCCGACCGGCTGCAGAATAAAGGCAACAAGAACAGCTTTGTTCCCAGGGCCAGTCACCTGGGAATCCTAGTGAGCACCATTCATGCCAACTGATTCACTCCAAATGTAGATCAGTTATTATAATTCTATTTGTGTTTAAGTGATGGGAACATCATGTATCTGTACACTGTGGATGGTTCGATTGTAACCAGGCATTGTCTTACCACTGACTGGTTAAGGCCCTGTCCCACCATGTGAGTTTACACAAGAGCTCTCCCGAGTTTAAAAAAAAATCAAACTCGTTATATTCTACAAACTCCTACGACCTTCCACGAGTATGTTCACGGGTCTCTGGCGCTGCAAGCGCCTAAGGCAGCAACTGTATCATACAACTCTCTCTCTCCCTGTGCACAGCTTCGGCCAACATTTGGATAACGTTGAATTGAGCAGCCTTTTCTTTGCTCAAGATTGAGACATTGACTTAAAATGCAGTTAAAGTTATAGGTTCGTACAGCATGGAAACAGGCCCTTCGGCCCAACTTGCCCACACCGACCAACATGCCCCAGCTGCACTAGTTGCTCAACATTCCCACCTGCCTGCATTTGGACCATATCCCTCCAAACCTGTCCTATCCATGTCCCTGTCCAAGTGTCTTTCAAACGCCGGGAAGATAGTACCTTCCTCAACGACCTCCTCTGGAAGCTCGTTCCATATGACGCACACCTCCAGAATCATGGACAGTTTCTTCCCAGCTGTTATCAGGCAACTGAACCATCCTACCACAACCAGAGAGCAGTCTAGAGCTACTATCTACCTCATTGGAGACCCTTGGACTATCTTTAAAGGCCTGATCCTGAATGTCGAAAAAACAAAGGAGGTCATCGTCGACTTCAGGAAAACCCGGCACAGTCCCACACCACTTCACATCAATGACAGCGATGTGGAGGTGGTCAGTGGCACAAAGTTCCTGGGGGTGCAGATCACTAACAGTCTGACCTGGTCGAATAACATCTCATCAACAGTTAAGAGAGCGCAGCAGCGGTTGCACTTTCTGCGCCGGATGAGAAGAGCTCATCTCCCCCATCCCATCCTCACCACTTTCTACAGGGGCACCATAGAGAGTATTTTGACCAGCTGTATCTCTGTCTGGTTTGGGGCCTGTAGAGCCTCCGACTGGAAGTCCGTGCAGAGAGTGGTGAGGACAGCGGAAAAAATCATCGGGACCTCTCTCCCCTCAATGGGGGATATTGCGACCAAACGTTGCGTGTCTAAGGCCAGCAGTATTATAAAAGACCCCACACATCTCCATCACGGACTGTTCACTCTGCTGCCCTCGGGCAAAAGATATCGTAGCATAAGGAGCAGAACATCAAGGTTCTGCAACAGCTTCTTCCCACGAGCCATCAGACTCCTGAATGCCATGTAATGGGCTGCCACCATTGTCTATTTATCCTTTTTATCCATGTTTATCCTTCTGTTTATTATCGTGTTGCACGTGGAGCCAAATGCAACGTAATTCCGTTTGGAATTGCATATATCGATGTATTTCTAAATGACAATAAAGTTTGTTTGACTTTTGACTTGACTTGCACTCAACGTCAATCACATTATTCCCTTTATCCGATATCTGTACACTGTGGACGACTCGATCGTCTTTCCCGCTGACTGGTTAGCGCGCAACAAAAGCTTTTCACTGTACCTCGGTACACGGGACAATACACTCAACTGAACTGAACTTCACAGACAAAAGCTGAATGATAAGATCCATGGTGACTGCTTTGACGGGGGCATCTGTGAGCATCAGCATTGCCACCATGTGTTGCACAGAAACATGCCTCGTTCACCTTTGACATGCAATGGAAAAGTCCGCCCTCGACTCACAGCTCCCCCTGGCTGCTCTCACTTTTTCCACAGCTCAGGCCCAGCTCACACCCCCAGCCACTGCAATTGTTTTCAGATGTCAAGCTGACGGCAGCCTTAGAACCTCCCTTCCATCGACTCCATCCACACCTCGCGCTGCCTCGGCAAGGCCGGCAGCATCATCAAGGACCAGTCCCACCCCCGGCCACTCCCTCTTCTCCCCTCTCCCATCGGGCAAGAGGTACAGAAGTGTGAAAACGAACGCACACACACCTCCAGATTCAGGGACAGTTTCTTCCCAGCTGTTATCAGGCAACTGAACCATCCTACCACAACCAGAGAGCAGTGCTGAACTACTATCTACCTCATTTGGAGACCCTCGGACTATCCTTGATTGGAGTTTACCTTGCACTAAACGTTATTCCATTCTCATGTATCTGTACACTGTGGACGGCTCGATTGTAATCATGTGTTGTCTTTCCGCTGGCTGGTTAGCACGCAACAAAAAGCTTTTCACTGTACCTCGGTACACGGGACAACAATAAACTAAGCTAAACTAAACTTGAATGAATGCTAGACTAAACTAAACTAATAACCATCCAGCCGAGAGGCTTAAGGAAGAGACTGCAGATGCTGGAATCTTCAGCAAAACACAAAGTGCTGGAAGAACTCAGCAGGTCAGGCAGCATCTGTGGAGGGAAACGGACAGACTATGTTTCGTTTAGCTTCCGTTTAGAGGTGCCGCAAGGAAGCAGGCCCTTCGGCCCACCGGGTCCGTGCCGCCCGTCACCTGTTCACCTGTTCACACTAGCTCCCGACACACTAGGGGCAATTTAGCCAAAAGGGGGGGGGGGGAGAAAAGCCCCAAAAAAGACAAAAGGGGAAAAGAAAAACACCACAGCCACGTAGGAAGGGGCCACGGGCGAGGCGCTGCTGCACTCCATGGGCTGCACTACATTGGGACGGGTGAGGCGGGGCCGGACGCGGTGCTCCAATTAGACAGCCCCCTCGACCTGAGTAGCAGCATACGGGTCGAGGGCGGTCCCGTACGGGGACAAACCAATTTAGCCCAAAATACGGGATGTCCCGGCTAATACGGGACAGTTGGCATGTTATGATACAGTCATTATACAGTTGATAGCAAGACCCCTAACAGCATTGATGTGCAGGGGGAGTTTGGAGTCCACGTTAATAGCTCACTGAAGGTGACAGCGAGTGGATAGGGTGGTAAAGAAGGCGTATGGGTCTTACTTGCCTTCATTGCTGGAGGCATTGAGTATAAAGGGCCTGTCCCACCAGCATGCAACTCTATGCGATGAGCGCGACCTAACGTGGTCGCTTGAGCCGTCCGGCGTCGCGGGGCCAGTCCCACTTCAATCGCCGGAGCCGTGCGGAATTGTGCGGAGTTCGTCCCGACATCGCGCGGGGCTCCGAAAAACTGACCGTGTTCAAAAATTCCGCGCGGCAACGGCTTGTCGGCTCGCAGTCGCCTCGACGCATTACACACCGCCCCGACATCGTGCCTCCGTGAACCTATCTGTAGGTGCCTCTGTGACCCTCTATGTGTGTGGCTCCGTGGCCCTCTGTGTGTGTGTGCCTCTGTGCCCCTCTCTGTGTGCCCCTCTCTGTCCTGGCGAACTTACCTTTAAGATTTCGCTCCAAGTTTGCCACACTTTGCGCCGCGTTGCGCCACTCACCCGACCTCCGCGCGGCCCCTGCTGCCGGTTTGGTCGCGCTTGCCGCATGCAGGCGCATGCTGGTGGGAACGGCCCTGTACAGGGGATCACCCGACCTCCGCGCGGCCCCCTCTTCTAGTTAGGTCGCGCTCATCGCATAGAGTTGCATGCTGGTAGGACAGGTCCTCAAGAGTCAGGAATTCAGGATGCAGTTCTGTAGGGCGGTGGCCAGGCCACATTTGGAGTATTTGATGCAGTTCTGGTCTCCCCCATTACAGGAATGTGGAGGTTCTGGAGAGGGTGCAGATTAGGGCACCCGGACGTGGCGTCGAAGGACGAGAAGCCGAAGCAAAGAGGTCAAAGCGAAATAGCCGAATGGAAACAAAGCCGAAACGCCAACGAAACCGAAAGGGCAGGACGCCGAAAAGCCAACTAACAGAAAGGCTGCGTCGCCTAAAAGCCAACTCACCGAATGGCCGCTCTGCGGAAAAGCCAACTAACAGAAAGGCTGCGTCGCCTAAAAGCCAACTCACCGAATGGCCGCTCTGCGGAAAAGCCAACTAACAGAAAGGCTGCGTTGCCTACGAGCCAACTAACCGGATGCCGATCTGTCGAGAAGTAAAAAAACAGACATGTTGTCGCCAGGGGGCGGGACGTGTCAGCGATTGTTCCAGACCCCCGCGTCCATCACGTCACTGGCCGGTAGAGACGGGAGGGTGGGGGTCATTTTCCCACACAAGCCATTATTTTACTTCTCGACAGAGCGGCATTCGGTGAGTTGGCTTGTAGGCGACGCAGCCTTTCGGTTAGGTGGCGTTTTGGCGTCCCGCCATTTTGGTTCGTTGGCGTTTCGTTCTTCGTTTCCATTCGGCTATTTGGCTTCGACTTCTTCGCTTCGGCTTCTCGTCCTTCGACGCCACGACCGCGCACGGCAGATTAGGGTTTCCTCTCTCGTCTCCAACCTATGTCCTCTGGTTTCCGATTCCTCTCCTCTCGGTAAAAGACCCAAAAGGGGGGGCTTTCTCGCCCACAGAGTGGAACACACTGCCTGGGGGGGTGGTGGATGCAGCCACCAACAATTGCCAGGATAGAGTGGATGTGGAGAGGATGTTTCCACTAGTGGGAGAGTCTGGGACCAGAGGGCACAGCCTCAGAATTAAAGGACATTCCTTTGGAAATTGAAAACATAGAACATAGAAAAATAGGTGCGGGAGTCGGCCATTCGGACCTTCGAGCCCGCCCCATTCAATATGATCACGGCTGATCATCCAAAATCAGTATCCCGTTCCTGCTTTATCCACATATCCCTTGATTCCTTTAGCCCGAAGAGCTAAATCTAACTCTCCCTTGAAGGAGATGAGGAGGAATTTCTTTAGCCAGAGGGTGGTGAATCTGTGGAATTCTTTGCCACACAAGGCTGTGGAGGCCAAGTCAGTGGATATTTTTAAGGCAGGGATAGATAGATTCTTGATTAGTACGGGGTGCCAGGGGTTATGGGGAGAAGGCAGGAGAATGGGGTTAGGAGGGAGAGATAGATCAGCCATGATTGAATGACGGAGTGGACTTGATGGGCCGATTGGCCTAATTCTGCTCCTATGACAGGAACTCATGAGCCTCCCGTATAGAGATGGCGATGGGCCCAGTGCTGGGAGGTGGGATCAGTATGGATGGGTGCCCGCTGGTCGGCACGGACGTGGCGGGCCGAATGGCCTGCGGCCCGCTGGATGGCCTACTCCTCGTGTAAGCGGGCTCCTCGACGGCAAGTTGTCGGATGGAGAGCTGGTGGCCCACGCTCACACAGCACACAGCGCACAAACCTCTCCCACAGCCCTGTCAGTGTTTGAAACAAAGCTGGCACTCGACGGGTTTGTGTTGGCACCGGATCCAGGCATGCATCATCTGCGGTCACAACTTCTGCTTTCAACTCCAACTCTGTATATGGTAACCAGAGCATATGAGCTTCTGAGAGATGAAGAATCCGCTCTTTAAAGTCAAGCATAACATGAGCTCTGGCCGTGGGAGGATGAGGCAGTTAGCTTTTAGTTAGCAGTTCGTCTGAAGAAGGGTCTCGGCCCGAAACGTCACCCATTCCTTCTCTCCAGAGATGCTGCCTGTCCCGCTGAGTTACTCCAGCATTTTGTGTCCATCTTTGATTCAAACCTGCATTTGCAGTTCCTTCCTACACAAAGAGCAGCCCCGTGGCTGACCACTACTATCTACCTCATTGGTGGCCCTCGGACTATCTTTCAGAAAGAACTGCAGATGCTGGAAAAATCGAAGGTGGACAAAAATGCTCGAAAAACTCCGCGGGTCAGGCAGCATCTGTGGAGCTCACCCGCTGAGTTTCTCCAGCATTTCCGTCCGCCTCGGACTATCCTTGATCGGACTTTGCTGGCTCTGCCTTGCACTAAACGTTATTCCCTTTATCATGTACCTGTACACTGTAAATGGCTGGAGAGTCTGAAGAAGGGTCTCGAACAGAAGCGTCGCCTATCTCCTTCGCTCCTTAGATGCTGCTGCACCCGCTGAGTTTCTCCAGCCTTTTGTGTACGGGTGGATTGTAATCATGTATTGTCTTTCCGCTGCCTGGTTAGCACGCAGCAAAAAGCCTTTCACTGTAGACAATAGACAATAGGTGCAGGAGTAGGCCATTCGGCCCTTCGAGCCAGCACCGCCATTCAATGTGATCGCGGCTGATCATCCCCAATCAGTACCCCGTTCCTGCCTTCTCCCCATATCCCCTGACTCTGCTATTTTTAAGAGCCCTATCTAGCTCTCTCTTGAAAGCATCCAGAGAACCGGCCTCCACCGCTCTCTGAGGCAGAGAATTCCACAGCCTCACCACTCTCTGTGTGAAAAAGTGTTTCCTCGTCTCCGTTCTAAATGGCTTACTCCTTATTCTTAAACTGTGGCCCCCGGTTCTGGACTACCCCAACATCGGGAACATGTTTCCTGCCTCTAGTGTGTCCAAGCCCTTAACAATCTTATATGTTTCAATGAGATAACCTCTCATCCTTCTAAACTCCAGAGTGTACAAGCCCAGCCGCTCCATTCTCTCAGCATATGACAGTCCCTCCATCCCGGGAATTAACCTGGTGAACCTACGCTGCACTCCCTCAATAGCCATTCAATTATGGCTGATCTATCTCTCCCTCCCGCCTAGCCCCATTCTCCTGCCTTCTCCCCACAATCCCTGACACCCGTCCAAATCAAGATATTCCCCTTCAACTTAAACCCATGTCCTCTGGTCCTCGATTCCCCTACGAGCGACCTTGTGTGTCTACCCTGATCTATTCCTCTCATGATTTTCTACACCTCTATAAGATCGCCCCTCATCCTCCTGCGCTCCAAGGAATGGAGTCCCAGCCCTGCTCAACCTCTCCCTATAGCTCACACCCTCAAGTTCTGGCAACAAGAATGTCCGTCCTCAAATTAGGGGACCAAAACTGCACACAGTACTCCAGGTGTGGTCTCACTAGGGCTGTGTACAACTGCAAAAGGACTGCAGAAGGAATTGCGTACAGTTCTGGTCTCCAAATCTGAGGAAGGACATTATTGCCATAGAGGGAGTGCAGAGAAGGTTCACTAGACTGATTCCTGGGATGTCAGGACTGTCTTATGAACAAAGACTGCATAGACTCGGTTTGTACTCTCTAGAATTTAGGAGATTGAGAGGGGATCTTATAGAAACTTACAAAATTCTTAATGGGTTGGACAGGCTAGATGCAGGAAGATTGTTCCCGATGTTGAGGAGGTCCAGGACAAGGGGTCACAGCTTAAGGATAAGGGGGAAATCCTTTAGGACCGAGATGAGAAGGACTTTTTTCACACAGAGAGTGGTGGGTCTCTGGAACTCTCTGCCACAGAGGGTAGTTGAGGCCAGTTCATTGGCTATATTTAAGAGGGAGTTAGATGTGGCCCTTGTGGCTAAAGGGATCAGAGGGTATGGAGAGAAGGCAGGTACGGGATACTGAGTTGGATGATCAGCCATGATCATATTGAATGGCGGTGCAGGCTCGAAGGGCCGAATGGCCTCCTCCTGCACCTAATTTCTATGTTTCTATCTTCGGTTTCCTCCCACACTCCAAAGACGTGCAGCTTTGTAGGCTAATTGGGTTGGCATGTAAATGTAAAATTGTCCATAGAGTGTGTAGGATAGTGTTAGTGTACGGGGATCGCTGGTCGGCGCGGACTCGGTGGGCCTGTTTCCACGCTGTATCTCTGAACTACACCACGACAAGCTCTTCACACAAGTGCGACAGTTCCGTACTAAAACCTGGAAGCCCGAACAGCCACAACACAAAACCACGACAAAACTAACACCAACAAATGGCCACAAAGCATAGAAAACTAAACTGTTGCCCAGTGTTATACAGCGACAGACCCGCCCCCACCGGTACTGTACCCCAGTGTCATACACCCCTGATCCTGCCGTCACACACGTTAGCATGATGGGCCGTGATGCTTGGTGCCTCTGGCTGCCAGCAAGCACAGCCATGCCATCACCTGCCGGCATCCAGAGCTCCGCGACCCGCTCCCTTGCAGCAGCCGCTGCCAACAGTCGTGACAGACGAGAGGCCTTGCTGAGCCTGCTGCTCAGAGCCAAAGCCAAAATGTGGGGGGGGGGGGGGGGAAGAGAGAGAGCGAGAGAGAGCGAGAGAGAGCGAGAGTGAGAGAGAGCGAGAGAGAGAGAGAGCGAGAGAGAGAGGCTCGAAGGGCCGAATGGCCTACTCCTGCACCTAATTTCTATGTTTCTATGTTTCTATGACCTCTTTGCTCCTATATTCAATTCCTCTTGTTATGAAGGCCAACATGCCATTGGCTTTCTTCACTGCCTGCTGCACCTGCATGCTTACTTTCATAGACTGATGAACAAGGACCCCCAGATCCCATTGTACTTCCCCTGTTCGCAACACTGTACCTCGGTACACGTGACAATAAACTCAAGTGAACTGCAAGTAAACTGTGACTGATAAGAACGCCCACGTGGGAATTGCGTGGACCGATGCTTATTTAAGGCTGGCAGGTTTACAGCGAGGGGGGGGGCCACATGGAAATCATTAGTTTGTGGAGTCAACATTCCACTTACAAGAGAACATACCCACAGTGTAGTAACGAGCATCCCATCCCTTTTAAGTGCACAATATCTGTCGAAGTCTGCCGTGACTCACAGCCGGGCGACTTCCTGCTGCCACAATCATTGCTGCAGAATTCGAGAGAATGTTGCTGAAACATTTACTGTAGGTAGCAACAAGAACACAGGAAGGAAGAGGCCCAGCGACCAGCCATGCAGTTCCGTCCAGTTGAGCTTAATGTCACGTGTACCGAGGTACAGTGAAAAGCTTTTGTTGCATGCTGTCCAGCCAATACATTATTACAATCGATTATTCTGGAACTCCCTGGTCAATTCTTCCCTTCCCACCCGCACCACCCCCTCCCCGGGCACTTTCCCTTGCAGCCGCAAGAAATGCTACACTTGTCGCTTTACCTCCCCCCCCCTGGACTCCATCCAAGGACCCAAGCAGTCGTTCCAGGTGCGGCAGAGGTTCACCTGCACCTCCTCCAACCTCATCTACTGCATCCGCTGCTCTAGATGTCAGCTGATCTACATCGGTGAGAGCAAGCGTAGGCTTGGCGATCGCTTCGCCCAACACCTCCGCTCGGTCCGCAATAAGCAACCTGATCTCCCAGTGGCTCAGCACTTCAACTCCCCCTCCCATTCCGTATCCGACCTCTCTGTCCTGGGCCTCCTCCATGGCCGAGAGAGCAACACCGGAAATTGGAGGAGCAGCACCTCATATTCCGCTTGGGCAGTCTGCACCCCAGCGGCTTGAACATTGACTTCTCCAATTTCAGGTAGTCCCTGCTGCCTCCTCCCCTTCCCAGCTCTCCCTCAGCCCTCTGGCTCCTCCTCTTCCTTCCTTCTTCCCACCCCCCCACATCAGTCTGAAGAAGGGTTTCGGCCCGAAACGTTGCCTATTTCCTTTCGGGTTTCGGCCCGAAACGTTGCCTATTTCCTTCGCTCCATAGATGGTGCTGCACCCGCTGAGTTTCTCCAGCACTTTTGTCTACCTAATACTTAGGGAATGGATGGGCTGGGACATGCGACAATTACATACTGTGCAGGAAGGAACTGCAGATGCTGGTTGAAATCGTAGAGACAAAGTGCTGGAGTAAGTGGTGGAGGCCGGTTCTCTGGATGCTTTCAAGAGACAGCTCGATAGGGCTCTTAAAGATAGCGGAGTCAGGGGATATGGGGAGAAGGCAGGAACGGGGTACTGATTGGGGATGATCAGCCGTGATCACATTGAATGGCGGTGCTGGCTCGAAGGGCCGAATGGCCTCCTCCTGCACCTATTGTCTATTGTGTGCTGGTCGATTCCTGTCCCCGGTGGAGTTGTGGCGCTGCCACAACTGTCTATTGTCTCAATGTGTTAAAGAAGGAACTGCAGATGCTGGAGAATCGAGGGTTACACAAAAAGCTGGAGAAACTCAGCGGGTGCAGCAGCATCTAAGGAGCGAAGGAGATAGGCGACGTTTCGGGTCGAGACCCTTCTTCAGCCCATTGTCTATTGTCCATTGTCCAAACTCTAAAGTCTGGAGAAGGGTCTCGACCCGAAACGTCCCCCATTCCTCCTCCCCTGTCCCGCTGAGTTAGGCCAGCGTTTTGTGTCTGTCTAACTAGACTGACATTGTGTGCACAGGGGTTGGGGTGGGGGGGGGGGCAGTAGCAAGCAGTCAGGGCTGGAAGCCAGGGAATGTGTGTGTGTTGCCCTGGTTCCCATTCAGACCTGGATGGTGCTCCATGTCTGTTGGTTTACTGATTTACAACCTGTTTACATTCGGGGAAGGCCATGAAAAGAGAACTGATGCTTCCAATTTAGTTTAGCATTAACCAGCCCAATGGCACCCGTTCCTTTAACATGCATCACAGGCTCATAAACAGGGCTCTCCATCACGATCTAACCTTCTGTTTACATAGCGGAGACAGTCTTAATCAAATAAGACTTTCTCCTCATTTTGAAAGCTGCCTCCCCGAGCGCCAGTAATCTGACTCATCGGTTCATTCTTGTTATAAAGTGCCACTGAAGGAGCTAAGATGTGCAACAGATAGATGAAGTGGAATTAGTCTCGGGGGGACGCATCCATCTATCATCTGAGCTCCGAGCCCCTAACCCTACAAGGCAAAAGGCCGTCTGTCCCCATTTACAAGCCTCCATTCAGGGTCGATCACACCACTGGAAATTCATTTTGTCAGCAAGGGCTGACTTGAGGCTTTAGCGGAAACAGGCCCTTCGGCCCACCTTGTCCGCGCCGACCACCGATACACTAGCACTATCCGCGACGATAAACTAAGCTCAACTCATTGTCAAACTGTCCCTCGTGTGTGTAGGATAGTGCGGACAAGGTGGGCCGAAGGGCCTGTTTCTGCTAAAGTCTAAGGTCAGTGAATAGCTTTTTGTTGCGTGCTCTCCAGTCAGCGGAAAGACAACACGCGATTACAATCGAGCCGCCCACAGTGTACAGATACAGGATAATAAGGAAATAAGGTTTAGTGCAAGGTAAAGCCAGCAAACTCAGATCAAGGCTAGTCCGAGGGTCACCAGTGAGGTAGATAGTAGTTCAGCACTGCTTTCCGGTTGTGGTGGGATTGGTCAATTGCCTGATAACAGCTTGGAATTTTACCGAAGCCAAATTAACCTGCAAACCTGCACGCCTTTGGAGCGTGGGAGGAAACCGGAGCACCCGGAGAAAAACCATGCAGGTCACGTGGAGAACGTACAAACTCCACACAGACAGCACCCATAGTCAGGATGGAACCCGGGTCTCCGGCGCTGTGGAGGCAGCAGCTCTACCCGCTGCGCCACCGTGCTGCAGCGGACACTTAATATCCAGTTTACGATAAATATTTGGGATCCAGATGAAGTGGAGCAGGGAACGGCAGATGGAATTTCATTCAGACTAGTGTTAGGTTTTGCAAAAAAGGACCCTGAGCACTGGAGTAACTCAGCGGGTCATGGCAGCATCTGTGGAGAACATGGATAGGTGACGTTTCACAGAGTGCTGGAGTAACTCAGCGGGTCATGGCAGCATCTGTGGAGAACATGGATAGGTGACGTTTCACAGAGTGCTGGAGTAACTCAGCGGGTCATGGCAGCATCTGTGGAGAACATGGATAGGTGACGTTTCACAGAGTGCTGGAGTAACTCAGCGGGTCATGGCAGCATCTGTGGAGAACATGGATAGGTGACGTTTCACAGAGTGCTGGAGTAACTCAGCGGGTCAGGCAGCACCTGTGGAGAACATGGATAGGTGACGTTTCACAGAGTGCTGGAGTAACTCAGCGGGTCAGGCAGCATCTGTGGAGAACACGGATAGGATATGGACCAAACGCAGGCAGACGGGACAAGTGTAGATGAGGCATGTTGGTCAGTGTGGGCAAGTTAACATAGAAACATAGAAAATTGGTGCAGGAGTAGGCCATTCGGCCCTTCGAGCCTGCACCGCCATTCCATATGATCATGGCTGATCATCCAAACTCAGTACCCCGTTCCTGCTTTCTCCCCATATCCCTTGATTCCGTTAGCCCTAAGAGCTCTATGTCACTCTCTCTGGAAAACATCCAGTGAATTGGCCTCCACTGCCTTCTGTGGCAGAGAATTCCACAGTTTCACAGTTGGGCCGAAGGGCCTGTTTCCACGCTGTGTGACTCCACGACATGTCGGAAATCGTTCCCACCCACGGAAAACTCCTAGCCGGAGGGGAGGACGTTCCCGGGGAGAAATGGGGAACACTGCAGAGGAGGGAAGGCGAGAGCCAGACTGGTAGCCATGGCGACCCCACGGAGGAATGGGAAGGGGCAACAGCGGCAGGGGAAGGAAGGGGAAGGGTAACGGAGACGGGGGCAACACAAGATGGAACGACCAGACGAGGACAAGGGGAAGGAACGAGGGAAATACATAAGAAGGCTGAGAAGGAAGGAAACTGACTTTGTGGACGGAAGCCAAACCGCACAGCCAATTTGCCTTATATAGTCCTGGCGGTGATTAGGTGCAGAAGCACTCACTGCCAGCCAGGAACTGTGCGCATTCAGACATGTCCATGCCAAACATGAGGCCAAGTTAAACTAACCTCCTCCGCCTATCCCGCTGTGCCCTGGATATCCACGTGCCCATCTAAAAGCCTCTTAAACACCACGATCTTATCTGGAGAGAGGATGACTAGCGAGAGAGAGAGAGAGAGAGTAGGGACCCCTCAGAAACCAAAGCGGCCATCCCTGTGTGGAACCGCAGAGATGGGCAAAGTCTTCAATTATGGGGCCCGTCCCACTGTACGAGGTAATTCAAGAGTTCTCCCCGAGTTTCCCCTGATTCGAACGCGGAGATTGACGGTAATGGCCGCCCATCGGTACTCGGGGCTCTCGTGGACATTTGTCCAACATGTTGAAAAATCTTCACGAGTCTTCCCGAGCTTTCCCGAGTACCTGCCGTTAGCGTTACGAGCCGCTAAGAGACGTCCCCGAGCTCCGACGTACCCGCTACCTACATTCTACGCGCTTACCACGAGTTTGATTTTTTTTTAACTCGGGAGAGCTCTTGAATTACCTCGTACAGTGGGACAGCCCCTTAGTATTTCTTCTCTGTTTCTGCTGTGGAGGAAAGACATGTTCCACGGACCTTGTCCGGAGACCCGGGTTCGATCCTGACTCCGGGTGCTGTCTATGCGGAGTTTGTACGTTCTCCCCGTGACCTGCGTAGGTCTTTCTCCGGGTGCTCCGGTTTCCTCCCACACTTCAAAGACGTGCAGGCTGTAGGTTAATTGGCTTTGGCTAAAAATATAAATTGTCCTCAGTGTGCGTAGGATCGTGTTAGTGTGCGGGGATCGCTGGTCGGCGCGGACTGCGAGTTACGCCAGCGCTCGTTGTCTGTCTCCGGTGAATCGACGTTTGATGCCGTGTGTGTCTTGGGGGAGTCCAGAACCAGGGGCCACACACAGTTTAAGAATAAGGGGTCGGCCATTTAGAATGGAGACGAGGAAACACTTTTTCACCCAGTCAGTGGAATTCTCTGCCTCAGAGGGCGGTGGAGGCCGGTTCTCTGGATGCTTTCAAGAGAGAGCTAGATAGGGCTCTTAAAGATAGCGGAGTCAGGGGATATGGGGAGAAGGCAGGAACGGGGTACTGATTGTGGGATGATCAGTCATGATCACATTGAATGGCGGTGCTGGCTCGAAGGGCCGAATGGCCTCTACTCCTGCACCTATTGTCTACTGTCTATAACCAGAGTCCAACAGAGCTGCATCATGACTTGGCAAATGTGTTCAGGAGAGTTTGCTCGGGCAACATGTAGAAGGGCCTTACACAGGAGAGCGGCCTGGTTGATTCCTGTCACCAGTGGAGTTGTGGTGCTGCCACGGAGACCGGGGGGTGGGGTGGGGGCAGCTGGGGACTCTGCAGTCAGCAGATAAGCACCCAGAGACTGGCAGGAAATCCTGTCTCCGGTCCCTGATTCTTCCGGCCTTGCTCAAGTGCCCTCCACGATGGATTGTTTACACGCAGTGGGCTGGGTGTGGAATCAGCCAGTGTGGCTGTTGCCAGGCCTCCACCATCGCTGGCTGCCTCAGAGGCGGTCGGCCCTTGAAGTCACTGCCAGCTGGCCCTCTCCCCTCTGCAATTAGTCGGCAGCCTGCGGACTAATCGACAGCTTCACGCAGCTCTGGCGGCAACCTCTGTGTAATCCTGAGCGCAGGTCCACGGGCAAAGCGATTGGCACACTCTGAATTAGAATCCTTGCCTGCCGTCACTGCTCGGTCAAGATGGCATCTCCCATTTTCACGACCTCTGCCGAGTTTGCCCTTGACTCGTACTCGCAGCATGGTTGTCACGAGGTCGTAGGTACGCCATGCACATCTTCGTAGTGATGCACATGCTAGTCGTAGGTACTTGTGGCATCAAGTAGGTCGGGGCGTTTTTTTCCTGCCTGATGAAAAATGTCCATGAGTAAAAAAGGTCGTGAATTAGGTCGTGAAAGTGGGACGGGCCCTCAACTCGACCAACGACACAGGCCAGGCACAGTCTGAAGATGTGCAGGAAGGAACTGCACAGTGATACGTCCCACAACAGTGGTGTCGTCAGCGAACTTGATGATGGAGTTTGCCCTATGACTGGCTACGCAGTCATGAGTATAGAGTGAGTATAGAGTGAGGTCAGTGTGGGAATGGGAGGGGGAGTTAAAGTGTTTGGCAACTGGCTGCTTCAGGCTGATGGAACCTCCCTGCCTTCCATCTTGGAAGCTGCTTTAAACCGAAGACAGACACAAAGTGCTGGAGTAACTCAGCGGGGACAGGCAGCGTCTCTGGAGAGAAGGAAGGGGCGACGTTTCGGGTCAAGACCCTTGTTCAGTCTTCTCAGGGGAGTTGAAGAGTTTGGCAACCAGGAGATCACAGAGGCCAAGGCGGGCTGAGCGGAGGTGTTCAGCGGAGGCGATCGCTTGGTCTCGCCGATGTACAGAGAGTCCACAACTTGAACAACGGATACAGCAGACGAGGTTCGAGGAGGTGCAAGTGAAACATCTCTGTAGCAGCTGTCCTGAGGGCAGCGAGATTCCAATCATCACGCTCACATCTGGGCTGTTACAGTGCGTCAGCAGGGAGGTGCCATCAGCCTGAAGCAGCCAGTTGCCAAACACTTTAACTCCCCCTCCCATTCCCACACTGACCTCACTCTATACTCACTCTATACTCATGACTGCGTAGCCGGTCATAGTGCGAACGCCATCATCAAGTTCGCCGACGACACCACTGTTGTGGGACGTATCACTGATGGTGACGAGTCAGAGTATAGAAGAGAGATCGACCGATTGAGCAAATGGTGCCAGCACAATAACCTGGCCCTCAACACCAGCAAAACCAAGGAACTGATTGTGGACTTTGGAAGGGGTATTATGGGGACCCACAGTCCCTTTTATATCAAAGGGTCGATGGTGGAGAGGGTCAAGAGCTTCAAATTCCTGGGCGTGCACATCTCTGAAGATCTTTCCTGGTCCGAGAACACAGATGCAATTATTAAGAAAGCTCATCAGCGCCTGTACTTCCTGAGAAGATTACGGAGAGTCGGTCTGTCAAGGAGGACTCTCTCTAACTTCAACAGGTGCACAGTAGAGAGCATGCTGACCGGTTGCATCGTGGCTTGGTTCGGCAACTTGAGCGCCCTGGGGAGGAAAAGACTACAAAAAGTAGTAAACACTGCCCAGTCCATCATCGGCTCTGACCTCCCCACCATCGAGGGGATCTATCGCAGTCGCTGCCTCAAAAAGGCTGGCAGCATCATCAAGGACCCACACCATCCTGGCCACACACTCATCTCCCCGCTGCCTTCAGGTAGAAGGTACAGGATCCTGAAATCTGTAACATCCGGGTTCAGGAACAGCTGCTTCCCCACAGCCATCAGGCTATTAAACTCAACTCAAACAGACTCTGAACTGTAACAGCCTAGTGGACTTTATCTGTTTATTTATGTGTATATATATGGTCTATGCTATATAGACACACGGAACTGTTCTGTATTCATGCCAGCAATATTCTGTTGTGCTGCAGCAAGCAAGAATGTCATTGTCCTATCTGGGACACATGACAATAAACTCTCTTGACTTGACTTGACTGTCCTGGGCCTCCTCCATTGTCAGAGTGAGGCCCAGCCCAAATTGGAGGAACAGCACCTCATATTTCGCTTGGGCGGTATGAACATTGACTTCTCTAACTTCAAGTAACCCCTTGCGTTCTCTCTCTCTCCATCCCCCCCCCCCCTCCCCTTCCGAGTTCTCCGACCAGTCTGACTGCCCCTTTGGTTACATATTATCTCTGTTTAAGAAGGAACTGCAGATGCTGGAAAATCGAAGGTAGACAAAAATGCTGGAGAAACTCAGCGGGTGAGGCAGCATCTATGGAGCGAAGGAAATAGGCAACGTTTCGGGACGAAACGTTGCCTATTTCCTTCGCTCCATAGATGCTGCCTCACCCGCTGAGTTTCTCCAGCATTTTTGTCTACCTATATTTTATCTCTAATTGCTTTGTTGTCACCTTCTCCAAGCTAACCATGATCTATTCTACATTTAGTGTAGGAAGGAACTGCAGATGCTGGTTTCAACCGAAGAATGACCTTCGAAGAAGAGTCTCGACCTGAAACGTCGACCATTCCCTCTCTCCAGAGATGCTGCCTGTCCCGCTGAGTTACCCCGCCATTTTGAGTCTATTCTGCATTTTCCTTGATCTCCAACCCCTTTGATGTCTCGCTCTCACACCTCACACTTCCTTATCTCTGCGTCTCCCCTTCCCCCCCCCCACGAAGAGTCACCCTATTCCTTCGCTCCAGAGATGCTGCCAGTCCCGCTGAGCTACCCCGCCATTTTGTGTCTATTCTGCATTTTCCTTGATCTCCACCCCCTTTGATGTCTCGCTCTCACACCTCACACTTCCTTATCTCTGCGTCTCCCCTTCCCCCGAAGAGTCACCCCATTCCTTCGCTCCAGAGATGCTGCCTGTCCCGCTGAGTGACTCCAGAATTTTGTGTCCATCTGCATTCTGTCCACTTCGCCGTCTGCTAATGGACACACCAGGAGCCAGGCTGTCCCTGAACATGAAAGGCAGTAGGCCCCACTTTGCTTACACCTTATCTACAGCAAGCAATGTCACCACTATTTACACTCAGGAGGCAATTGACTGGCTACTGATTGCCTTCTGATCTTTAACAATGATCAATTGACAAAATTCTTTCTCGATGAGCACATGTCAGAAGGCCACAACAGGAGATGAACCTCCTTTACTTCGGTCTGAAGAAGGGTCTCGACCTGAAACGTCACCCATTCCTTCTCTCCAGAGATGCTGCCTGTCCCGCTGAGTTACTCCAGCTTTTTGTGTCTATCTTCGGTGTAAACCAGCGTCTGGAATCTTAGGTCCCTGTTTAGTGTAGAGATACAGCGCGGAAACAGGCCCTTCGGCCCACCGAGTCCGTGCCGGCCAGCGATTCCCCGCACACTTACCCTATCCTGCACACACTAGGGACAATTTACAATTTTACCGAAGCCAATTAACCTCCAAACCTGTACGTCTTTGGAGTGTGGGAGGAAACCAGAAATCCCGGAGAAAACCCACGCAGGTCACGGGGAGAACGTGCAAACTCCGTACAGACAGCACCCGTAGTCAGGATCGAACCCCGGTGCGAGGTGAGGCAGCAACTCTACCGCTGCGCCACCGTGCCGGCCAGTAAGTGGGATAACAGAGAACTAAACTAGTTTGAATGGCTGATCGATGGTCGGCAAGGACTCGGTGGGCTGAAGGGCCTGTTTCCACACTATCTCTAAAGCGAAACCAAACTCGTGCAAACTGGTGAGCATTGGTCAGCATGGGCTCGGTGGGCTGAAGGGCCTGTTTTCATGCTGTATGACTCTGATGGGAGAAACAAGTGGGGCACGGAGGAGGGGCACAGAGTCTCTTGCCCAGAGTAGGGGAATCAGGAACCAGAGGACAGAGGTTGAAGGTGAGAGGGGAAAGATTTAATGAGAACCTGAGGGGCAACTTTTTTTTTTACACAAACGATGGTGGGTGTATGGAACGAGCTGCTGTCACAGGAGGTAGTTGAGGCAGGGACAATTGCAATGTTTAAGAAACATTTGGACAGATACATGGATAGGACATGTTTAGAGGGATATGGGACTCAATAGACAATAGGTGTGGGTGGAAGATTGCAACCTTCACGTGGTCCGCCCTGTTTCGACTAATGCAATCAACTCGACGTGCACAAACGGAAGATCAAATAGAACAAGTTGTCCAACAACTTTAGGCTGTGCATGCCACACGAAAGAAGAAGAAGACAATAGGTGCAGGAGTAGGCCATTCGGCCCTTCGAGCCAGCACCACCATTCAATGTGATCATGGCTGATCATCCCCAATCAGTACCCCGTTCCTGCCTTCTCCCCATATCCCCTGACTCCGCTATCTTTAAGAGCCCTATCTAGCTCTCTCTTGAAAGCATCCAGGGACTCGTGCAAGATGGGGCATCGTGGACAACAGGGTTGAGTTGGGCTGAAGGGCCTGTTTCCACGCTGGACGAAGTAATGAAGGAGTATTTGTTTCAGCGGCTAGCATCGCACCAATGTGAACTTACATGGAAAAGGTCTCCATGGGGGGATTTTTTAAGCAGTGTGAATATATTGATGGAGATAAACAGTGTGTTGCTAGGGGTGGGGATGCCTCGGCTCATGATGGTGTTGCTCTTTGCCAAGATGCTTTCCACAACTGAGACTTGACCTCCATTGAACCGCTGTGGAAATTTTAAAACATGTTTATTCGGAATGAGAATGACAAATCCTTGTGGACTCTACTCCAGCACCGCGCCTCCATTCTGGCAAGCTTGGCTTTGTTTGGTTCAGAGACACAGAGAGGAAAACAGGCCCTTCGGCCCACCGAGTCCGTGCCGACCAGCCATCCACGCACGTTATCTCACTTTCCCGTCCGCTCTCCCGACACGCGCGGGGCGAACAACCTCAAAAAAGCCCGCACGCCTTTGGGAGTGTGGGAGGAAACCGGAGCACCCGGAGAAAACCCACGCAGGTCACGGGGAGAACGTACAAACTCCGCACAGATGAACCTCCTTTACTTCAGTCTGAGGAAGGGTCTCGACCCGAAATGTCACCCATTCCTTCTCTCCACAGATGCTGCCTGTCCCGCTGAGTTACTCCAGCATTTTGTGTCTATCTTCGGTGTAAACCGGCATCTGCAGTTCCTTCCGACGCAACCTGAGATCTCGGGTCTTAGTTTAGTTTAGAGATAGAGCGCGGAAACAGGCCCTTCGGCCCATCGAGTCCATGCCAGCCAGCGATTCCTGCACACTTACACTGTCCTGCACACTCTAGGGACAATTTACAATTTTACCGAAGCCAATTAGCCTACAAACCTGTACGTCTTTGGAGTGTGGGAGGAAACCAGAAATCCCAGAGAAAACCCACCCAGGTCACGGGGAGAACGTGCAAACTCTGTACAGACAGCACCTGTAGCCAGGATGGAACCCGGGTATCAAATACCTCAAAGAAGCTGGGGCAAATGTGGCGGCACGGTGGCGCAGCGGGTAGAGTCGCTTCCGTTCAGGTTCGAGATACAGCGCGGAAACAGGCGCCGACCGGCGATCCCAGCGTGCGATCCCTGCACGCTGGCACGACCCGCCTCACACCGGGGACGAGTTTATAACTTTACCGAAGCCCATCCACCGACAAACCTGCACGCCTTTGGGAGCGCGGGCGGAAACCGGAGCACCCGGAGAAAACCCACGCGGGCCACGGGGGGAGAACGTACAAACTCTACAGGCCGCCATCTTCACATCTTCTTCTTCTTCTTGCGTGTGGCGTGCGCAGCCTAAAGTTGTCGGACAACTTGTTCTATTTGATCTTCCGTTTGTGCACGTCGAGTTGATTGCATTAGTCGAAACAGGGCGGACCACGTGAAGGTTGCAGTCTGCCACCCCGTAGATAGATCGATCTATCTGGTCTATTTGTTCAGCTAGTTATTGCAGACAGTGATTGTGCAAGGGGCAGATAGAATAGTGGACGTGTCGTTCCCACAGATACGTGTGCTACACGGCAGCTGGAGCGATGGCCAAAGCCTACATCGCACCATTGTGATAATGGTGCACGGGCTGCCACATTGCTCACCTCAGCTGTGGCACTCTGAAACCGTTGGTTCACAACAGTGTGTGAAACTCCACAGGGAACATCACACAACACACAGCCAGCCTGAGGGGCCGGGGCGGGGGGAGGGGGGTGGAGGAACAGGCTCTCTCAACAGCAAAGTGGTATGTGCTGACCACGGGTGCTGTCTGTACGGAGTTTGCACGTTCTCCCCGTGACCTGCGTGGGGTTTCCTCCAGGCACTCCGGGTTCCCCCCACATCCCAAAGACGTGCGGGTTTGTAGGTGAATTGGCTTCGGCAAAATTGTAAATTGTCCCCTAGTGTGTGTTGGATAGTGTCAGTGTGCGGGGATCGCTGGTCGACGCGGACTCGGTGGGCCGAAGGGCCTGTTTCTGCGCTGTTTCTCTAAGCCGTTAACTAAACTAAACTAAACTTCAAGCTAAGATAAAAACTGAAGACAGAAACAAAATGCTGGGGTAACTTAGCGGGACAGGCAGCATCTCTGGAGAGAAGGAGCGAGTGACGTTTCAGGTCGAGACCCTTCTTTGGTTCAGCATTTGAATCGCCAGGGCAGAGGGAAGTAGATTTTTAAGGCAGAGATAGATAAGCAAGTAGACACATCTTAGATAAGCATCTCAGAAAGTAGCCCTGAGACAGTGTACAGAGTAGTAAGTTTGGCGCCATTTTCAAATCCCAGTTTGTAAGTGCAAGGTTCTTGACCTGGCCATGAAGGCCCGTTGTCCTGGCGATGATGTAGGGTGTTGCCAGGACATTTACGGCGATGTTGCCAGGAATCAAGGGTCTGAGCTACAGGGAGAGGTTGAGCAGGTTGGGACTCTATTAATTGGAGCGCTGGAGGATGAGGGGCGACCTTATAGAAGTGTAGAAAATCGGGTAGACGCACAAGAGTTATTTTACCCAGAGTAAGGGAACTGATCCATTCCTGGGATGTCAGGACTGTCTTATGAAGAAAGACTGCACAGACTCGGTTTATAATCTCTAGAATTTAGGAGATTGAGAGGGGATCTTATAGAAACTTACAAAATTCTTAAGGGGTTGGACAGGCTGGATGCAGGAAGATTGTTCCCGATGTTGGGGAGGTCCAGGACAAGGGGTCACAGCTTAAGGATAAGGGGGAAATCCTTTAGGGCCGAGATGAGAAGGACTTTTTTCACACAGAGAGTGGTGGGTCTCTGGAACTCTCTGCCACAGAGGGTAGTTGAGGCCAGTTCATTGGCTATATTTAAGATGGAGTTAGATGTGGCCCTTGTGGCTAAGGGGATCAGAGGGTATGGAGAGAAGGCAGGTACGGGGTACTGATGGTGGATGATCAGCCATGATCATATTGAATGGCGGTGCAGGCTCGAAGGGCTGAATGGCCTACTCCTGCACCTAATTTCTTTGTTTCTATGTTTCTATGAGAACCAGAGAACACAGGTTTAAGATGAGGGGGGAACGATTTAATAGGAACTTGAGGGGCAACTCTTTTTATGGAGCGAGCTGCCAGTGGAGATAGTTGATGCAGGTAGACAAAAGTGCTGGAGAAACTCAGCGGGTGCGGCAGCATCTATGGAGCGATGGAAATAGGCAACGTTTCGGGTCGAGACCCTTCTTCGGCCCACCGACCACCAAGGGTCACGACCCGACCCGCTGAGTGACTCAAGCGTTTTGTTTGTGGCTACCCTACACACACTGGGGAGAATTTTACATTTATACCAAGCCAATTAACCTACGAACCCGCACGTCTTTGGAGTGTGGGAGGAAACCGAAGAAAACCCACGCAGGTCACGGGGAGAACGTGCAAACTCCGTACAGACAGCACCGGTAGTCGGGATGGAACCCGGGTCTCTGGCGCTGTGAGGCAGCAGCTCTACCCGCTGCGCCACCTTGACATTGACAGTTCTCCCCGTGGGGATAGAGAAGGGGTGGGGAAGTGGGGGGGGGGGGGGGGGGTGAAGGTGTGGAGTGGGGGGATGGGGAAGAGGTCGGGGGGGGGCAAGGGGTGGAGAGGAGGTTGGGCAAGGGAGGGGGAGGGGGAGTACCCTTTACCCACCTCAGACGATGCCCCCTCTGCCAGACATACTGTGTGCCAGCCTGATTTGTGCGGGCATGCGTTCAACACTGGACCAGATGAACCGTTGACAAAGCAAGGGCTGTCGGGACTGGCTTATTATCAAGCTTCCTCATCCATTTTGACCACAAGAGCACTTTGCCTTTATCAAGGCCATCAACATTAATTTGTTGTTACTGAAATCCTGCTTACCCTGGATTTCCGTTCTGATTCCTAATTTTGTCCCCGATGACAGTTTTTTGATCTCGCACAATTCCGGAGTTCAGGGTAGACTGCTTTATACCAAAGATAGCCACAAAAAGCTGGAGTAACTCAGCGGGTCAGGCAGCGTCTCTGGGGAGAAGGAATGGGTGACATTTCGGGTCGAGACCCTTCATCAGGGGTCTGGACTGTGGTTGCTAATGTCACTGCAGCTTTCCTGATAACTGTGTCTAGCCCTGGAGGATAGGAATTTTTTTGTCAGGAGATCGTCGGAGTTCAGTTTAGTTTTATCACAGGTACAGGCAGCATCTCTGGGGGGTGGGGGGGGGGGGGTGAGTGGTGTTTGGTGGTGTTTCGGGTCGAGACCCTTCTTCAGACTGGGGTGGGGGTCTCAACCCGTGGCTAACTTGTTTGTGTTTGTGTACTAACTCGAGGACAACATTTACAGTGCATAGAAAATAGGTGCAGGAGGAGGCCATTCGGCCCTTCGAGCCAGCATTAAATATGTTCTTCAGCGTGAACATAATCAAGTAACTACGCAAATTGAGAAATCTAACCAGGGAGATCAGTTTAAGTAAAGATAAAGATGTAGCAATGAAACCACGGGAAATCAATGCTGAATATAATAATTGTATTAAAGACTATCATTTGTTATTTCTAGCCCTGATTTTAATTTCAGATGTATTTGGATTTGTGAGTTACAGGCAAATTGCAAAGTTCCTTCAGATGTGGAATTGGTGAAATAAAAACTGACCGATTAGGCAAAGAAAAAGAGAAGCTTTTTGTTGCGTGCCAACTAGTCAGCGGAAAGGCTATATGTGATTACGATCGATCCATTTACAGTGTATAGATACATGATAATGGAATAACGTTTCGTGCAAGGTAAAGCCAGCAAAGTCCGGTCAAGGATAGTCCGAGGGGATATCCACCAAAGCGGTGGATAGTAGTTCAGCACCGCTCTCTGGTTGTGCGTGGAAACAGGCCCTTCGGCCCGCCTTGCCCATGCCGACCAACTTGCCCCATCTCTACTAGTCCCCCCACATGCCCGCGTTTGGCCCATATCCCTCCAAACCTGTCTAAATGTCTTTTAAATGTTGTTCCAGTCCAGGGGCGGGGAACCTTTTAATGTCGGTAGGCCGCATTAAGTTAGCTGTGATCTAATAAGGCCGCTTCCAAGAATCTTCAACTAGATATACCGCAAAATGGACATTATTTTGTTAAAATAGCCCTCATGACTTACTAATGTTTTAATTGGGGCCGTCAGTCGGGGAGGATTATTTAGTTGAATCTTCTTTTACTCTTTGGCATTTTAAGTACGTTCATTTTAAGATTAAATAAAATTAATAAATGACGAACAAAAACATATTAATAAAACTAAAAGAATTTGTTCTACAAAATTTGGATTCATTCAAAAGGCCGCACTTAATGGCCTGGAAGGCCGCAGGTTCCCCACCCCTGTTCTAGTCCCTGCCTTCTCTGCCAGCTCGTTCCACACACCCACCTCACTCTGTGTGGGGAAAAAGTTGCCCCTCAGGTTCCTATTAAATCTTCCCCCCCTCCGCCCTTCACCTTAAACCTATGTCCCCTGCTCATAAAGGGGAAGGCGGGCCGAGGAACTGCCATTCCGCATCCCCCTGTGGCCTGGAGCCCAGAGGAACACAGGTACGCTCAGCATGGGTGTGTTAGGAGCTACTGTAACCCCCTCCCCTCACCCCCAGCTCAAACACCCCCTATCTCCCTGTGAAAAAAGCCTGGATCGAGTGGATGTGGAGAGGATGTTTCCACTAGTGGGAGCGCCTAGGACCAGAGGTCACAGCCTCAGAGGTCATAGCCTCAGAGTTAAAGTACGTACCTTTCAGTCAGAGGGTGGTGAATCTGTGGGATTCACTGCCAAAGACGGCTGTGGAGGCCGAGTCAGTGGATATTTCTAAGGTGCAGATAGATAGATTCTTCATTAGTACGGGTGTCAGGGGTTACAGGGAGAAGGCAGGAGAATGAGGTTGAGAGGGAAAGATAGATCAGCCTTGATTGAATGGAGGAGTAGACTCAATGGGCCGAATGGGCTACATAGTGTAAGGCGTTTACGCTGGAACCTGGTTTAGAGAGGGACAGGACAGCAGCTTAATGTTCCGGGGCGCAGCTGCTTCAGGAGAGATAGAGGTGGGGGGAGTAAAAGAGGAGGGGGGGTTGCTTTATTGATGAAGGAGAATGTCACGGCAGTGGCCGGAGACAGCGTTACTGATGGCTCTTCCAGTGAGGCTGTGTGGGTGGAGGTGAGAAATAGAAAAGGGGATGGCCACCTTGTTGGGGGTGTACTACAGACCCCAAATAATCAACGGGAATTGGTTGAGCAAATGTGCCAGGAAATTGCAGGCAGCTGCAGGGCTCATAAAGTTGTCATAGTCGAGGATTTTAACTTTCCCAATATAGTCTGGGAATGCCATCGTGCAAAAGGCGTAGACCGGGTGGAATTTGTCAAATGTGTCGAGGAATGTCCCCTCAGCCAATATGTAGAGGGCCCGACATGGGAGAGGGCAGGGCTTGACCTAGTCTGAGGAAATTGAGAAGGGCAGGTGACTGAAGTGTCCTTGGGCGAGTCTTTTGGGACCAGCGACCATTCTTGTGTTAGATTTAAGATAGTTATGGTTAAAGTTAGGGAGGTGAAGTTAAAATTCTGAATTGGGACAAGGCCGACTTTGACAGTGTTGCAGGTTGGAGTCGGTTGTTTTCGGGCAAAGGAAAATGTGGAAAGTGGGGTGCTTTTTAAAAGTGCGATGACAAGAGTTCAGGACATGCACGTTCCTGTTCGAGGGAAGGGCAAGGAACCTATTCCTAGTCTCCAGAGATGCTGAGCCGCTGAGTTACTCCGGCCTCTTGTGTCTATCTTCAGAGCGAAGGACAAGGCAGGTTGCAGTGAGGACGCTTGGATGATGAGAGAAATCGAGGCTGTGGTCAGGGAAAAGGAGGCATGGGACAGGTATTGGCAAGTGGGAACAAGTCTATCTCTGGAGGAGTTTTGAGATCTGGGTCTCTGTGCATCCCTCTGCAATTGGATCCTCGACTTCCTCATTCACAGACCACAGTCTGGTCGCATTGGTGGAAATGTGTCATCCTCAATAACAAATAAGCACGGGAGCACCTCAAGGCTGCGTGCTCAGCCCCCTGCTGTACTCACTCTATACTTATGACCGCGTAGCCGGTCATAGTGCGAACTCCATCATCAAGTTCGCTGACGACACCACTGTTGTGGGATGTGTCACTGATGAAGATGAGTCAGAGTATAGAAGAGAGATCGAGCGACTGTCCATATGGTGCCAGCGCAACAACCTGGCCCTCAACACCAGCAAAACCAAGGATCTGATTGTGGAATTTGGAAGTATTAGGATGGGGTCCCATAGTCCCGTTTATATTAACGGGTCGATGGTTGAAAGGGTCAAGAGCTTCAAATTCCTGGGCGTGCACATCTCTGAAGATCTCTCCTGGTCTGAGAACACTGATGCAATTATAAAGAAAGCACATCAGCGCCTCTACTTCCTGAGAAGATTACGGAGAGTTGGTCTGTCAAGGAGGACTCTCTCTAACTTCTACAGGGCACAGTAGAGAGCTTGCTGACCGGTTGCATCGTGGCTTGGTTCGGCAACTTGAGCGCCCAGGAGCGGAAAAGACTCCAAAAAGTAGTAAACACTGCCCAGTCCATCATCGGCTCTGACCTCCCCACCATCGAGGGGATCTATCGCAGTCACTGCCTCAAAAAGGCTGGCAGCATCATCAAGGACCCACACCACCCTGGCCACACACTCATATCCCCGCTACCTTCAGGTAGAAGGTACAGGAGTCTGAAATCTGCAACGACCAGGTTCAGGAATAGCTCCTTCCCCACAGCCATCAGGCT
>OY740821.1:11552948-11569084 GCA_963514005.1 Raja brachyura | reverse complement strand
AAACTAGCGACTCTGTGCACTGTCTCAGCGCTACGCACTTGTCCTCTCTGAGATGCTTATCTACGATGTGTCTACGTGCTTCTGTATAGCGTGGAAAGGAACTGCAGATGCTGGTTTAAACCAAAGATGGGCACAAAATGCTGGAGTAACTCAGCGGGACTGGCAGCATCTCTCGAGAGAAGGAACGGGCGATGTTTCGGATCGAGGGGGTCTGAAGAAGGGTCTTCACCCGAAACGTCACCCCTTCCTCCTCTCCAGAGATGCTGCCCTGTCCCGCTGAGTTACTCCAGCACTTTGTGTCTTATCTTCTGCTTGCGTATAGTGGTAGACACAAAATGCTGGAGTAACTCAGCGGGACAGGCAGCATCTGTGGAGAGAAGGAATGGGTGACGTTTCGGGTCGAGACCCTTCTTCACACATGCATGACTTAATTTTGTCGTACCTCGGTACATGTGACAAGCATAGTACAGGATCGATGCTGTGGAGGGTTAATGTTGGTGTTGGGGGGTGGGCAGGTAATGGAGCAGCAGGTTTTACAAGCACAGACAGGGAGGGGGAGGTGTGGGCTGGGCTGGGGTGGGGGGGGGGGGGGGAGGGACTGTGGATCAAAGGTTTCACAAGCAGGTTGCCGGAGCCAGACAGGGAACAATCTCGCAGCCCACAGTCGGTGCCAGCACTTCAAGCTGCTGCTAATTCCACTTTAATGGAGACTTGTTCCGCCTGTGTGGGTGATAGGATCGCTCTCCAGACCATTAGCCCTGGGTGTTAGCAGCCCTGCCAACATCCTGTCCAATAGCCTCTCTGGCTGCAAGCCGCAGTGGCTCAGCGCGAGGACGAGTGCTGGAAGACTCTCTCCCTCCCTTCCCTCCCTCCCTCCCTCCCCCTTCCCACTCTCACCCCCTTCCTCTCCAGATTTAATTGGCAATTAGTTCAGTGAGGTGGCTCTGAGTCCTAGCGGCTCGGCTACAATGCGCTGGACACAACCTTTCCCATCACACAGCGTGGCATCTACACTCGTAAAAGGCCAAGGCAGAATGCTTGCCCACGTTCGGCCTACCCACCTGCCCTAGACTGCATTTTCCTCTATGGAGCGGGGCGGTCACGGTGGCGCAGCGGGTAGAGCTGCCGCTTCACAGCGCCGGCTTCCATCCTGACCGCGGGCGCTGTCGGTGCGGAGTTTGCACGCTCTCCCCGTGACCTGCGTGGGTTTTCTCCGGGTGCCCCGGTTTCCTCCCACACTCCAAAGACGTGCAGGTTTGTAGGTTAATTGGCTTGGTATAAATGTAAATTGTCCAGAGTTTGTGCAGGATGGTGTTGGTGTGCGGGGATCGCTGGTCGACGCGGACTCGGTGGGCCGAAGGGCCTGTTTCCGCGCTGTATCTCTAAAGGCCACAGGGTGAATGGCCTAATTCTGCTCTGAAGCCTTCTGGTTTTAACGATGGGTTCTAACATTGTTGATTGTTGTCTTTCCAGGCCGTATGTTCTTATCGGAGCTCCCAAGGCCAACACCAGCCAGCCGAACGTAACGGAGAGTGGCGCAGTGTACTCGTGTGCCTGGGGACAGAACGACACCGAATGCCAGCAGGTCCCTTTCGATCTAACAGGTGGGGTTTGTGCTTCCAATATCTGGGAAAATCATTGGGAGAGGATGGACGCAAAAAGCTGGAGTAACTCGGGCAACCATCTCTGGAGAGAAGGAATGGGTGACGTTGTGGGTCGAGATCCTTCTTGGTAGTTGAGTTGAGTTTATTGTCACGTGTACCGAGGTACAGTGAAAAGCTTTTGTTGCGTGCTAACCAGTCAGCGGAAAGACAACACATGATTACAATCGAGTCTTTCATAGTGTACAGATACAGGATAAGGGAATAACGTTTAGTGCAAGGTGAAGCCAGCAAAGTCCAATCAAGGATAGTCCGAGGGTCTCCAATGAGGTAGATACTAGTTCAGCACTGCTCTCTGGTTGTGGTAGGATGGTTCAGTTGCCCGATAACAGCCGGGAAGAAACTGTCCCTGAATCTGTTTGAGTTTGGTTAATGATTATTATCATGTATACTGAAATATGTTGAAAAGCTATCCAGGCAATTCAGTTAAGGCAGAGTTAGATAGATTCTTGATTAGTACGGGCGTCCGGGGTTATGGGGAGAAGGCAGAAGAAATGGGGTTGAGAGGGAAAGGTAGATCAGCCACGATTGAATGGCGGAACAGATGGGCCGAATGGCGTAATTCTGCTCCTAACACTTATGAACTTATACCGTACTTGAGCACCGCAGATCGTGCTGAAGAGAAAATAAACAAACAGCAGATTATCGTGTTGCAGCTACAGAGAAAGTGTGGGTCAAAAAAAGTGCAAGGGCTACGTCAGGGTAGGTTGGGAGATCAGGAAATTGTCACGTGTCCTGAGATACAGTGAGAAACTTTGCGTTCTATCCAGTCAAATCATACTATAGGGGGCACAGTACTGGAGTAACTCAGCGGGTCAGGCAGCATCTGTGGAGAACATGGATAGGTGACGTTTCACAGTGTGCTGGAGTAACTCAGCGGGTCAGGCAGCATCTGTGGAGAACATGGATAGGTGACGTTTCACAGAGTGCTGGAGTAACTCAGCGGGTCAGGCAGCATCTGTGGAGAACATGGATAGGTGACGTTTCACAGAGTGCTGGAGTAACTCAGCGGGTCAGGCAGCATCTGTGGAGAACATGGATAGGTGACGTTTCACAGAGTGCTGGAGTAACTCAGCGGGTCAGGCAGCATCTGTGGAGAACATGGATAGGTGACGTTTCAGGTGGAGGCCCTTCTTCAGAGCCTGAAGAATTGTCTCGACCCGAAACGTCAGTTGGAAGAAGGATCCTCACCCAATATGGTACCTATCTATGTTGCCCAGAGATGCTGCCTGACCTAAATCAACAGTCAAGCCATACACAACAGGTAGTGCAAAGAGAGAAATACCGGCGTGCAGATAAAAAAGTGCAAGGGAGCAATGAGGTTGGTTGGAAGATCAGCGCTGCATCCTAGCTTATGGAAGGATTGTCCAGAAGCCTGATAACAGAGGGGAAGAAGCTGTTCCTGAGTCTGGTGGTGCGCGCTTTCAAGCTTCTGTACCTTCAACCGGACGGGAGTTGGGAGAAGAAGGAATGACCCGGGGCGAAAAAGGTACTTAATGTTAACCCACTCATGGCGGGGACCACCTCTGGACCCTCTCCGACGCCAGCACACCCTCCTTCCCTCAGCTACGGGGCTCAAAACCGCTCTGCCACACTCCAGACGCTGAGCGACCAGCTGAGCGTTATGTTTCAATTTTCAAGTTTCCAAACCATCTGGTTCTGCTTTATGTCCCACGCACGTTTGAGCCAGTAGCGTTGAAATTCAAAGTTAAAACCCAGTGCTGCCCTGCCCGCCAGCAGCGGGTAGTGCTGGTGGGAAAGGGCCCGACCGGGGCTGCCGAGAATGTGAGTGAACGCAGGCTCCATTTGGGTGGCTGAGGGGAGGCCGCTCCTGTTGCTAGGCGACGAGCTGTGGTGAAGAAGTGAATGACTGTGTTCATTTTCTCTTTTTTTGAAAAAAAAACATAAGAACCGGGCTCGGGTCTCTTGTTTGGTCTCAGCTCCTCGTGGACAAACCACTGCACATTTTAATTCCCTTCAGGCTCTGAAAAAAATAAATTATTGCAACATGTGGCAGAGTGATATGGAAACCAAATGGGAATTCTCTTCTAGTGGGTCTTTGTGCTAACTCAGGAAAATATGTGGATCTGAGCCAAGACCATTGAGCGCAGTAGTTGTACAGCAAAGCTTTGCCTCCCATGGATAGAATGAAATTTTTTTTGAGGGGTATTTGTAAGTTTAGCTGCCTCACGGCACCAGAGACCCGGGTTCGATCCCGACTACGGGCGCTGTCTGTACGGAGTTTGTATGCTCTCCGCATGACCTGCGTGGGGTTTTCTCCGGGTGCTCCAGTTTCCTCCCACGCTCCAAAGACGTGCAGGTTTGTAGGTTAATTGGCTTGGTGTAAATGTAAAATTGGCCCTGGTGTGTGTAGGGTCGTGTCAATGTGCGGGGATCGCTGGTAGGTGCAGACTCGGTGGGCTGAAGGGCCTTTTTCTGCGCTGTGTCTCTCAAACTAAAATGTCAATTGCAAACTAAAAACGGGTTTATTGGCTTCGGTAAAAATTGTAAATTGTCCATAGTGTGTGTGTGTGTACGATACTGCTAGTGTGCGGGGATCGCTGGTCGGCGCGGACGTGTGGGAGGAAACCGGAGCACCCGGAGAAAACCCACGCAGGTCACGGGGAGAACGTAGAAACTGCTGCACAGACAGCGCCCGTGGTCAGGATGGACCCCGGGTCTCTGGCGCGGTGAGGCAGCGACTCTACCGCTGCGCGATCATGCCGTGGTGAAATTGCCTGCTGTGGCCTCGTGTATGACGGGTGCCAGGAGCCAAGTCACTGCGCATTTTGACTCTGGGTCTTTGGCTGCGGTTCCTGACAGAGCGCATTGTTGGCTAGGCCCGGCAGTGGTCGGGCCTGGGCCTGGGCCTGTGCGTGTGTGTGTTCAGCTCCGACACTCCTGTGTTGCTCCATTGTTCCTCCTCTCCTGTGAATGAAAGGCAGTGCAGTGCAGCCCCACACGTACGCAGTGACACCCCCCCCCCCCCCCCCCCGACCCTCTCATCAAAAGCCTGCTGTCTGTTCCCGTGGCAACCGGGGAGGCTTCCATTCTTCAGCAAAACCCCCAGTGTGGGTGGGAGTGGGACGAGAGGGTGCGACACATTTAGGCAGGACCGCAGTGGCCGCCCCGCCAGCTGTCACGAGCGCCGCTCGAAAGCTCGGCGTGTAATCCTGATCTTCCCACCTACCTCGCTGTGCTCCTTGCACTTCTTTTCCCTCTCTCTCTCTCTCTCTCTCACTCTTTCGATTTGCACCTTTCCCGCAACCGTCACGGTGGGACTGTGCCCGCGCGCGCTGGCATTTTACCCGTTGCACTTCAGTGGCGCAGCGGGTAGAGTCGCTGCCTCACAGCGCCGGAGACCTGGGTTCGATCCTGACCACGGGTGCCTCTACTGCTGCGCCACCACGCTGCCCCCTGGGTCCAATTTATCGTTGACTCCTTTGGCCCTTGTTATAACTAAGGCTGAGACCCTCTTGAAAGCGGCAATGGTACAGTTGAAGGTAGACAAAAGTGCAGGAGAAACTCAGCGGGTGCGGCAGCATCTATGGAGCGAAGGATTTAAGAAGGAACTGCAGATGCTGGAAAATCGAAGATTTTCCAGCATCTGCAGTTCCTCCTTAAACATGGTACACTAGAACTTGTTTTGCAACATATAAGATTGTTAAGGGCTTGGACACGCCAGAGGCAGGAAACATGTTCCCGATGTTGATAGGAGACCAGAACCAGGGGCCGCACAGTTTAAGAATAAGGGGTAGGCCATTTAGAACGGAGACGAGGAAACACTTTTTCTCACAGAGAGTGGTGAGTGTGGAATTCTCCGCCTCAGAGGGCGGTGGAGGCCGGTTCTCTGGATGCTTTCAAGAGAGAGCTAGATAGGGCTCTTCAAAAATAGCGGAGTCAGGGGATATGGGGAGAAGGCAGGAACGGGGTACTGATTGGGGATGATCAGCCATGATCACATTGAATGGCGGTGCTGGCTCGAGGGGCCGAATGGCCTACTCCTGCACCTATTGTCTATTGCAACGACCACCATTTATTTGAATCCCAAACAGTGTAAAATGCAGAGTTTGCAGTTATTTAAACTTTGACAAGGCACCACAGCTTCGTGTTTAAACTTTTGACCCGAGGATTTGCTCGCATAGTTGTGAGTTTTTTTTTAAAAAAGAAAAACACATTCCCCGCTCAAACAACTGCAGGAAATGCCTCATTTACTGCCGCTGAACCCGTGCTCTGCTGCAAGGCTTCAGCGGAGGCTCTGGAGGAGCGAGGAATAGTGATCCCTTCGTGACATGGATTCATCGACAAGAATGCCGGTTTTGAGTGGAGTTCCTTCCTGAAGGGGAAGAAGGGCGTGCGGAATTCTCTGCCTCGGAGGGCGGTGGAGGCCAGTTCTCCGGATGCTTTCAAGAGAGAGCGAGATGGGGCTCTTAAAGATAGCGGACAGAGTCAGGGGATATGGGGAGAAGGCAGGAACGGGGTACTGATTGGGGATGATCACATTGAATGGTGGTGCTGGCTCGAAGGGCCGAATGGCCTACTCCTGCACCTATTGTCTATTGTCTATCGACCCGAAACCTCACCCATGCCCTCTCTCCGGAGATGCCGCCTGTCCCGCCGACTTACTCCAGCTTTTTTTTTGTTTATCTTTGGCCTAAACCAGCATCTGCGGTTCCTTCCGACACATCCTGTTATTATCTCCATGTCAGGGAGGGAGGGGGGGGGGGGGGGGCGGGAGGAGGGATAATTTAATGTTGCTATCCTGTGGTTCGTTATTATCACGTGTCCCATGCCACAGTGAAACTCTTTGTTTGCCGACAGTTCTATTCCCCCAGACACGAGTGCGATCCCAGATGAAGTCCATACGCTCGAGTCGCCAGGTTTGGGAGTTTAGACTCCAGAGATACAGTGGGCCTAGGCCCCGATTCCACACTGAGTCCATGCCGACCAGCAATCATCCCGCACACTCACATTATCTTCCCCGCTAGGGACAAATTGGAGGAACAGCACCTCGTATTTTGCTTGGGTAGTTTACACCCCAGCGGTATGAACGTTGACTTTGGTGTTCCCCCCCCCCCTACACAACTCTTTCGCCTCACCGACTCTCTCCTTCCACGCCCCCAACCCCCCCCTCGCTCTGCCCTGCCCATCCCTTCATGTTCATAGGTGATCGGAGCAGACTGTCATATGCTGAGAGAATGGAGCGGCTGGGCTTGGAGCGGTTGTACAAACTCACTGGGAGAACGTACAGACGGCACCCGTAGTCAGGGTCGAACCCGGGTCTCTGGCCCTGTAAGCGCTGTGAGGCAGCAACTCTACCGCTGCGCCACCGTGCCGCCCTTATCTTGTGGACTCTTGAGCTCTCCAGCCTTTTGCCTGCTTGATGTTGGCCCAACTGAGAGAATGGAGCAGCTGGGCTTGTACACTCTGGAGTTTAGAAGGATGAGAGGGGATCTCATTGAAACATATAAGATTGTTAAGGGGTTGGACACGCTAGAGGCAGGAAATATGTTCCCGATGTTGGGGGAGTCTAGAACCAGGGGCCACAGTTTTAGAATAAGGAGTAAGACATTTAGGACGGAGACGAGGAAACACTTTTCCTCACAGAGAGTGGCGAGTCTGTGGAATTCTCTGCCTCAGAGGGCGGTGGAGGCCGGTTCTCTGGATGTTTTCAAGAGAGAGCTAGATAGGGCTCTTAAAGATAGCGGAGTCAAGGGATATGGGGAGAAGGCAGGAATGGGGTACTGATTGGGGATGATCAGCCGTGATCACATTGAATGGCGGTGCTGGCTCGAAGGGCCGAATGGCCTACTCCTGCACCCATTGTCTATTGACTTTGGTGTAAACTGGCATCTGCAGTTCCCTCCTACACAATTCTTTCGCCTCATCGTCTCTCTCCTTCCACACCCCACCCCCTCCACTCTGCTGTGCCCATCCCTTCATGTTCATAGGTGATCGGAGCAGAATTAGGCCATTCGGCCCATCAAGTCTACCCCGCCATTCAAACATGGCCGATCTATCTGAATCCCATTCTCCTGCCTTCTCCCCATAACCCCTGACACCCGTTCTAATCGAGTATCTATCTATCTATCTCTGCCTTAAATAATATCCACTGACTTGGCCTCCACAGCCGTCTGTGGCAATGAATTCCCGCAGAGTTACTCCAGCATTTTGTGTCTATCTGTACTCAATACTGGACGGTTGAAGGCCAGTGTGCCGGATGCCTTTTTGACCTGGGGATGAATGCAGGAAACCTCTCCTTTAGAATGAATCGATCCCAAATTATTCCCGACCTCTGGTTTACACCGAAGATAGACGCAAAACGCTGGAGTAACTCAGCGGGACAGGCAGCATCTCTGGAGAGAAGGGACGGGTGACGTCTCGGGTTGAGACCCTTCTTCATACTGAAGAGTCGGGGGGGGGGGGGGGGAGAGAAGGAGACGAGCGATGTGGAAGGGTAAGGTGTGAAAACGAGAGATCAAAGGGAAGGGGCCAAGATCAAGGAAAATAAGTTAGTTTATTGGCCAAATATTCACATACAAGGAATTTGCCTTGGTGCTCCGCCAAGGAAAACACTAAACATTAATGATAAAACACCATTGATCAAGCATGTGAACCAACAAAATACCAGATCAAAGGGAGGCTACAGATTTTTGGCTGTTGAGTAGAGCAACTACTCGTGGGTAAAAGCTGTTTTTACGTCCGGCTGTGGCAGCTTTGACAGTCCGGAGTCGCCTTCCAGAGGGAAGTGATTCAAAGAGTTTGTGGCCAGGGTGAGAGGGGTCAGAGATGATCTTGCCCGCCCGCTTCCACGTTGAACAGATCGCTGTTGGCTGTGCACGGTGACTGCTCTTGTACTAACCCGTGGATGTGCTTTTTGCCTGTAGGTAACCGGCTGTATAACGAGACTGAAGCCATGGAGCTGAAATCGAACCAGTGGTTTGGAGCAACAATCCGATCCCACAACCACACTATCCTGGTGAGTGGCGTTTCTCTGGGAATGTATTGTCCATCCTTCCCATGATCCCAGTGGATTTGGCACCACAGTGGATCCATTTGCAAACTTGCAGATAGACTTTGAGCCAGGTTTGACCGTGCAGCTGTGCGTGGAAACTGAGTTTTTTTTTTAACCAAAATTTTTTCAGAATCACACTTTATTCGCCAAGTATGTTTTGCAGCATACGAGGAATTTCATTGGCCAGGTCAGTCATACATTTAAAAGCAACTGATTACTCAAAAACACATTTTAACACAAACATCCACCACAGTGACTCCTCCACACTCCTCACTGTGGTGGAAGGTGAAATAAAATTCAAGCCCTTCCCCTTAGTTCTTCCTCGGTCGTTGGCCTCGAGCCCCCGTTGACGGGACGGTCTTGACTCCCGTAGCCGGCGGCGTTTGGGCCCTCCGTGTTGAGGTGACCAGCTCCTGCATCGGGGGGATGTCAGCTCCCCCGCGCCAGGCGATCGAACCTCGCGTCGGGGCTGGTCGAACCCTCCGCGACGTTGGAGCTCCCGACTCGGCCTCCCCCGAGACTGCGAGCCCTTGATGGTAAAGTCCGCGGTGGGAGCAATCCCCAGGCAAGGGATCAGCCCCGATGTTAAGTCCCCGCCCCGCGGTGGGGCTCACGACAGTACGAGGAGGCTTCCAGCTCCAGCGATGGTAGGCCGCAGAGCGCCCGGAGAATGCGATCCGAAAATAGATCACACCTCCGGGGAAGGTAAGAACCTGAAAAAAGGTTTCCCCCGATCCCCCCCCCTCCCCCCACATAAAACAAACGGAAGAACATTAAAATAAACTTTTAAAAAACTAAAAAATAACAAAAGAGTGAAAAGCCGAACAGACTGCCGGCAGGGCTGCCATCTCCCCGGCTCCTTTATTCTATTATTTACAATAATATGTACAATGGGAAATGATTCAAAACAAAGCTCACCGCCACCGTACAAGTGAAACAAATATTCTTCAATGACTGTTTCCCCATCCTTATTGAGGATGCATTCCAACCCCCGCGGAGACCAGCGGTCCCGGGAATCCCCCAGGGCGCCCGTGGACAGCGCGCGTTCCCTCTCCGGTGCCACCCGTGCACGGACGTGACCCCGGAAAAGGGGCAGGCAGCCGGCTCAAGCAGAGGCCTCTTCCGCCCGGCACCGTGACTCACGGATGGCCAGCTGGGCCAGGCCCAGGAGCAACCCAACCAGGACATCTTCAGCCCTCACCCTCTCCCCTACGCACAGGGTGTCCAAGGATGAGGATGGTGGGTGTGAAGTGCAGCCAGAAGGCAAGGAGCAGCCCCTTTAGATATTGGAGCAGGGGCTGCAGCCTCACATACTCCCCTGACTCCACTTAAGAGCCCTATCTAGCTCTCTCTTGAAAGCATCCAGAGAACCGGCCTCCACCGCCCTCCGAGGCAGAGAATCCCACAGACTCACAACTCTCAGGGCGAAAAAGTGTTTCCTCGTCTCCGTTCTAAATGAGGCCGACCCCTTATTCTTAAACTGTGTGGCCCCTGGTTCTGGACTCCCCCCAACATCGGGAACATGTTTCCTACCTCTAGCGTGTCCAAGCCCTTAATAATCTTATGTGTTTCAATAAGATCCCCTCTCATCCTTCCAAATTTCTGTGTATACTAGCCCAGCCGCTCCATTCTATCAACATATGACAGTCCCGTCATCCCGGGAATTAACCTGGTGAACCTACGCTGGGCTCCCTCAATAGCGTTTGGAGTCTTGTGTGCAGTTCTGGTCACCCCCATTACAGGGTGTGGAGGCTCTGGAGAGGGTGCAGAGGAGGTTTACCAGAATGATGCCTGGATCAGAGGGTTTCAGCTACAGGGAGACGCTGGACAGACTTGGAGCCTCTGGAGCGCCGGAAGTTTATAAAACTATGGGAGGCATAGATAGGGTAGACAGTCAGAGCCTGCCACTGCGTAACACTGTGCTGCATGAAATGGGAGTGAGTGCATGGGTGCAGTATTGCCATGCACGCCGGTAGTTGTTGGTCATTTTGTCAGTGTTGCCTGTGCACACGGCTGCTATGTTTCTGCATGAAATGGATTCAATTTGCGCGCTGCAGTCACTGGCTGCAGAAATCTTCATCTGCTTTGTATTAGCCATCGGTAACAAGAGACCTCCGTCAATCTGCTCTGCACCAGTGAGCTCACTGGGCCCAGTGTTGTGTGGGAGGCTTCACTGCCATGACTGTGTGTGTGTCAGAGTGTGTGTGTGTGTCAGAGTGTGTGTGTGTGTGTGTGTGTGTGTGTGTCAGAGTGTGTGTGTGTGTCAGAGTGTGTGTGTGTGTCAGAGTGTGTGTGTGTGTCAGAGTGTGTGTCAGAGAGTGCGTGTGTGTCAGAGAGTGCGTGTGTGTCAGAGAGTGCGTGTGTGTCAGAGAGTGCGTGTGTGTCAGAGAGTGCGTGTGTGTCAGAGAGTGTGTGTGTGTCAGAGAGTGTGTGTGTGTCAGAGAGTGTGTGTGTGTCAGAGAGTGTGTGTGTGTCAGAGAGTGTGTGTGTGTCAGAGAGTGTGTGTGTGTCAGAGAGTGTGTGTGTGTCAGAGTGTGTGTGTGTGTCAGAGAGTGTGTGTGTGTGTGAGAGAGTGTGTGTGTGTGTGAGAGAGTGTGTGTGTGTGTGAGAGAGTGTGTGTGTGTGAGAGAGTGTGTGTCAGAGAGAGTGTGTGTCAGAGTGTGTGTGTGTCAGAGTGTGTGTGTGTCAGAGTGTGTGTGTGTCAGAGTGTGTGTGTGTCAGAGTGTGTGTGTGTCAGAGTGTGTGTGTGTCAGAGAGTATGTGTGTGTGTCAGAGTGTGTGTGTGTGTCAGAGAGTGTGTGTGTGTGTCAGAGAGTGTGTGTGTGTCAGAGAGTGTGTGTGTGTCAGAGAGTGTGTGTGTGTCAGAGAGTGTGTGTGTGTCAGAGTGTGACTGTCTGTGTCTCTGTCTGTGTCTCTGTCTGTGTCTCTGTCTGTGTCTCTGTCTGCATGCGTTTCTGTATGCGTGTGTGTGTGTGTCTCTCTCTATGTGAGTCTCTCTCGGTGCGTGACTCTTGTGTGCGTGTGTCTCTGTGTGCGCCGCTGTGTGTGTGTGTGTGTGTGTGTGTGCGCGCGCATGTGTGTCTGTACCCATCTCTTCCCCCACCCCCCCCATCTGCGCCTCTACCTCTGTGTGCCTCATTGGAGACCTTTGAACTATCTTTAAATCGGACTTTGCTCAATGGGTCAGGCAGCACCTTTGGAGCAAAAGGCTACGAGATGTTTCTGGTCGAGACCCTTCTTCAGTTCTGACCCAAAACGTCACCCATCCTTTTTCTCCACAGAGGCTGCCTGACCTGCTGAGTTACTCCAGCACTCTGTGTCCATCTTGCACTAAACGTTATTCCCTCATCCTGTATCTGTACACTGTGGACGGCTCGATTGTAATCATGTGTTGTCTTTCCGCTGGCTGGATAGCGCGCAACAAAAGCTTTTCACTGTACCTCGGTAACTAATTAGCACGGTGGCGCAGCGGTAGAGTTGCCGCCTCACAGCGCCAGAGACCCGGGTTCCATCCTGACCAGGGGCGCTGCCTGTACGGAGTTTGCACGTTCTCCCCGTGACCTGCATGGGTTTTCTCCGGGTGCTCCAGGTTTCCTCCCACACTCCAAAGACGTGCAGGTTTGTAGGTTAATTGGCTTGCTGTGTGTGTAAATTGTCCCTAGAGTGTGTGAACGGGCGATCGCTGGTCGGCACGGACTCGGTGGGCCGAAGGGCCTGTTTCCGCACTGGATCTCTAAACTAAAGTGGGCTGAGCGTCTCGGTAAAGTTCAGCCGTCAGCGGGCCTTGCTTGCGGCCGATTCTCCACCAGGAGGTGTTGGTTGGGGGGGGGGGGGGTGGGGGGAATTTTCCTGCGTCCGTCCTCTGAGCGGCTGTGTGCGTGTGTGTGTTTTGCAGGCCTGCGCCCCTCGTTACACGTGGAGGAAGAACATGGAGAACAACGAGCTGGTGGGGACCTGCTACCTTTCCACGGGCAACTTCAGCCACATGGTGGAGTACGCGCCGTGTCGCACGAGTAGGTGCTGCCTCGTGTCGCGATGTTTGAACGTGGGCCGTCAGCGCGGCACGGTGGCGCAGCGGGTAGAGCCGCTGCCGCGCCAGGGACCCGGGTTCCACCCCGACTACGGACACTGTCCGTGCGGAGTTTGCACGTTCTCCCCGTGACCTGCGTGGGTTTTCTCCGGGTGCTCCGGTTTCCTCCCACACTCCAAAGACCTACAGGCTGTAGGTTAATTGGCTTTGGTAAAATTGTAAATTGTCCCTAGTGGGTGCAGGGTAGTGTTGGTTTGTGAGGATCGCTGGTCGGCACAGACTCGGAGTCCTAGGGTGATACAGTGTGGAAACAGGCCCTTCGGCCCAACTTGCCCACACTGGCCAACATGTCCCGGCTGCACTAGTCCCACCTGCCTGCATTTGGTCCATATCCCTCCAAACCTGTCCTATCCATGGACCTGTCCAACTGTTTCTTAAACGTTGGGATAGTCCCAGCCTCAACTACCTCCTCTGGCAGGGTTACACAAAAGGCTGGAGAAACTCAGCGGGTGCAGCAGCATCTAAGGAGCGAAGGAGATAGGCGACGATTCAGGTCGAGACCCTTCTTCAGACCTCCTCTGGTAGCTCGTTCCATACACCCACCACCCTCTGTGTGAAAATGTTACCCCTCACCTTAAACCCATGTCCTCTGGTCCTCGATCCCCCTACTCTGGGCAAGAGACTCTGTGCATCTACCCGATCTATTCCTCTCATGATCTTGTACACCTCTATAAGATCTCCCCTCATCCTCCTGCGCTCCAGGGAATAGAGTCCCAGCCTGCTCACCCTCTCCCTGTAGCTCACACCCTCTAGTCCTGGCAACACCCTCGTAAATCTTCTCTGACTCTCATACACCAAAAATCGGTGTATATTTGAAAACAAAAACAATTTTTGTATACAAAAACTCGAAGGGCCTGTTTCCGCCCTGTATCTCCAAAGTAAACTGTAACGTCCCTGTCCCACTTAGGAGACCTGAACGGAAACCTCTGGAGACTTTGCGCCCCACCCAAGGTTTCCGTGCGGTTCCCGGAGGTTTTTGTCCTCCGGCAACCACCTTCAACTGGCATCGCAACCGGCTTCGACTAAAAAAATTACCAATTTTTAAAACGGAAACCACTTTCGACCATTGGGGAGACTGACAAAAACCTCCTGGAACCGCACGGAAACCTTGGGTGGGGCGCAAAGTCTCCAGAGGTTTCCGTTCAGGTCTCCTAAGTGGGACAGGGGCATTAATTGGCTCCTGTAAAAATGATCCCTCCCTCCCTCGCGTGCGTGCGTGCGTGTGTGTGTGTGTGTGTGTGTGTGGGGGGGGGGTGTGTGGGGGTATGTGTGTGTGGGTGGGTGGGTGGGTGTGTGGGCTGGAGCTAGTGGATGGGGGATCGCTGGTCGGCGCGGACTCGGTGGGCCGAAGGGCCTTTATCTCTAAACAAAAACAAAATGGCCTGTTCATGTTTTTGACAGATTGGGACTCTCACTCGGGCCAAGGCTTCTGCCAGGCTGGCTTCAGCGCAGACCTGACGCAGGTAAGTGAGTGTCGGCTTCCTGCAGTGCCCGTGGGTGCAACTGGCTGGCGTTAGGGGCCTGTGCCAAGCTGTGAGTGTGAAACCTTTGTGCCGACACGTGGGCAGGGAGGTAAGACTCAAAATGGTGGAGTAACTCAGCGGGGGCAGGCTGCATCTCTGGAGAGAAGGGAAACGTCACCCATTCCTTCTCTCCAGAGATGCGGCCTGCCCCGCTGAGTTACTCCACCATTTTGTGTCCATCTACGGTTTAAACCACCTCCTGTAGTTCCTTCCTGTGTTCACCCGACACTGGAGTTCCATCTTCCTGGCAAAGAGGGCCTGAAAACATCGGACTGGCTGCAGAAGCCACAAGTAGGCCCCGACCTCGGGTGTTTCACACAGGACGAGGACTGAACTGTCTGATGCCTTTCGCCATAGCGGAAAAAAATGATTCTGCTCTGGGGGGGTGTTCATTTTGAATTCTAAAATGTGTTGTGTCATTTTTCTTTTAAAAAAAAATTTCTACGGATGTACGGAAACTTAATTATTTCTTCTACGTAAAGCACTTTGGTATCAACGCAAGTTGGTTTAAACGTGTTATATAAATAAAATGTACTTACTGGTTGAGCAAATGAGCCAGGAGATTGCTGGCAGCTGCGGGGCTCATAAAGTTGTCATAGTCGAGGATTTTAACTTTCCCAATATAGTCTGGGAATGCCATCGTGCAAAAGGCGTAGACCGGGTGGAATTTGTCAAATGTGTCGAGGAATGTCCCCTCAGCCAATATGTAGAGGGCCCGACATGGGAGAGGGCAGGGCTTGACCTAGTCTGAGGAAATTGGGAAGGGCAGGTGACTGAAGTGTCCGTGGGCGAGTCTTTTGGGACCAGCGACCACTGATCCATTCACTTTCCGATAGTTTGAATGCCTGGCAACGCTAGACCAGGCAGCCTAAAGGGCCTGTCCCACTTGGCGATTCTGCCAGCCTCATATAAGTGTCGCAAAAAGATTTTTGAACAAATCCAACAGGAAAAAATGTTTCGACAAGATGAGATAGCGGAACATTTGGATAGCAGTAACAGGATCGGTCCGAGTCAGCATGGATTTACGAAGGGGAAATCATCCTTGACTAATCTTCTGGAATTTTTTGAAGATGTAACTGGGAAAATGGACAAGGGAGAGCCAGTGGATGTAGTGTACCTGGACTTTCAGAAAGCATTTGATAAGGTCCCACATAGGAGATTAGTGGGCAAAATTAGGGCGCATGGTATTGGGGGTAGAGTGCTGACATGGATAGAGAAGTGGTTGGCAGACAGGAAACAAAGAGTAGGGATTAACGGGTCCCTTTCAGAATGGCAGGCAGTGACTAGTGGGGTACCGCAAGGCTCGGTGCTGGGTCCGCAGCTATTTACAATATACATCAATGATTTGGATGAAGGGATTCAAAGTAACATTAGCAAATTTGCAGATGACACAAAGCTGGCTGGCAGTGTGAACTGTGAGGAGGATGCTATGAGAATGCAGGGTGACTTGGACAGGTTGGGGGAGGGGGCAGATGCATGGCAGATGCAGTTTAATGCGGATAAATGTGAGGTTATCCACTTTGGTAGCAAAAACAGGAAGGTAGATTATTATCTAAATGGCGTCAAGTTGGGAAAAGGGGAAGTACAACGGGATCGGGGGGTCCTTGTACATCAGTCTATGAAAGTAAGCATGCAGGTACAGCAGGCAGTGAAGAAAGCGAATGGCATGTCGGCCTTTATAACAAGAGGAATCGAATATAGGAGCAAAGAGGTCCTTCTGCAGTTGTACAGGGCCCTAGTGAGACCACACCTGGAGTATTGTGTGCAGTTTTGGTCCCCTAATTTGAGGAAGGACATTCTTGCTATTGAGGGAGTGCAGCGTAGGTTTACAAGGTTAATTCCCGGGA
>OY740821.1:11345448-11547948 GCA_963514005.1 Raja brachyura | reverse complement strand
GGTGCCCGCATCTCGTCCCCACGCTCCCCTGCGCGTCCGTCGGCCTCGCTTCAGCTGCCGTGCGCGGCCTCTCTGACCCTCGGCGGCCCGGCCCAACCTTTCACCACTGCCCCACCGATGGCTTCCCTTCACACCGCATCCACGCCCCACCCCGCCCTCAGCAACGTCCTGTACCTGCCGCTCCACTGCCGCAAACATGGTGGCGTCAGAGACCCGGGTTCCATCCCGACCACGGGCGCTGCCTGTGCGGAGTCTGCACGTTCTCTCCCCGTGGCCTGCGTGGGTTTTCTCCAGGTGCTCTGGTTTCCTCCCACACTCCCAAAGACGCGCGGGTTTGTAGGTTAATTGGCTTCTGTAAACTAATTGTAAATGAATTTATAATGAAGTCTAATTTAATTGCAGGATGAGTCTTGGGTTAATTGGCTTCGGTAAATTGTCCCTAGTGTGTGTAGGACAGTGTTAGTGTGCGGGCGATCGCTGGTCGGCACGGACCCGGTGGGCCGAAGGGCCTGTTTCTGCGCTGTACCTCTAAGCTAAACTAGTGTGTGAACTGGCGATCGCTGGTCGGCATGGACTCGGTGGGCCGAAGGGCCGGCTTCCACGCTGTCCCTCTAAGCTAAACTAAGAACCGCCTCTGATCTCACCTCTCCACACAGGTGACCATTTTAAATGGAACAAATATGAAGGCCTTGTACAACTTCTCCGGTGACCAGGTACGTTTGTCTATCCTCCGGTGGTTTTCCTCACTTTCTCCCATCCTTCCATGATCTTGGAGACTTCAGTCATCGGTAGTTTGGGGCTGTCGGGGGTTATCAGTGGGAATCTCGACCCCCGCCCCCCTGACCCTGGGTCAGGCCTGGTCGAACCAGATAGGACAATGACATTCTTGCTTTGCTTCAGCACAACAGAACATAGACGGCATTGACTACAGAACAGATCAGTGTGTCCATATACCATTATATAAATATATACTCACATGAATAAATGAAGTGATAAAAGTGCAAATTAACAGATAATGGGCTATTAATGTTCAGAGTTTTGTCCGAGCCAGGTTTAATACCCTGATGGCTGTGGGGAAGGGGCTATTCCTGAACCTGGTCGTTGCAGTCTTCAGGCTCCTGTACCTTCTACCTGAAGATAGCAGGGATATGAGTGTGTGGTCAGGATGGTGTGGGTCATTGATGATGCTGCCGGCCTTTTTGAAGCAGCGACTGCGATAGATCCCAAGGTGGGTGGGCGAGGTCCTCCCAAGGTGGGTGGTCGATGGTCGGGAGGTCAGAGCCGATGGGCTGAAGGGCCTTTTTCCCTCCAAAACATGGTCGTGCCAATTGCGAGTCGGGACTATGCTTAGTTATGGCAATGAACTGTTTGCAATAAAATAATTCCATTTTGTGTTTGCACTTGCGCATGTGGCAATACAAGGGGATAGTGTGACAATAAGAGGATGTTTCCACTAGCGGGAGAGTCTAGGACCAGAGGGCACAGCCTCAGAATTAAAGGACGTTCCTTTGGAAAGGAGATGAGGAATTTCTTTAGTCAGAGGGCGGTGAATCTGTGGAATTCTTTGCCACAGGCGGCTGTGGAGGCCACAAGTCAGTGGATATTTTTAAGGCAGAGATAGATAGATTGTTGATTAGTGCGGGTGTCAGAGGCTATGGGGAGAAGGCAGGAGAATGGGGTTAGTTGGGAGAGATAGATCAGTCATGATTGAATGGTGGGGTAGAATTGATGGGCCGAACGGCCTAAATTCGGCTTCTGTGAACTGAAGTACTTCAGTCTGAAGAAGGGCCTCGACCTGAAACGTCACCTATCCATGTTCTCCACAGATGCTGCCTGACCCGCTGAGTTACTCCAGCACTCTGTGAAACGTCACCTATCCATGTTCTCCACAGATGCTGCCTGACCCGCTGAGTTACTCCAGCACTCTGTGAAACGTCACCTATCCATGTTCTCCACAGATGCTGCCTGACCCGCTGAGTTACTCCAGCACTGTCTGAATCAGAGTACAGGCAACTGGAGCAGGACTTTCCCCAGATCAATAGTGTGTTAGCAATCATAGCAAAAGGATTTGAGTATAGGAGCAGGGAGTGTCTACTTCAGCTGTACAGGGTTTTGGTGAGGCCACACCTGGAGTATTGCGTACAGTTTTGGTCTCCTAATCTTAGGAAAGACATTTTTGCCATAGAGGGAGTACAGAGAAGGTTCACCAGACTGATTCCTGGGATGTCAGGACTTTCATATGAAGAAAGACTGGATAGACTCGGCTTGTACTCGCTAGAATTTAGAAGATTGAGGGGGGATCTTATAGAGACGTACAAAATTCTTAAGGGGTTGGACAGGCTAGATGCAGGAAGATTGATCCCGATGTTGGGGAAGTCCAGGACAAGGGGTCACAGCTTAAGGATAAGGGGGAAGTCTTTTAGGACTGAGATGAGAAAAACATTTTTCACACAGAGAGTGGTGAATCTGTGGAATTAATTCTCTGCCACAGAAGGTAGTTGAGGCCAGTTCATTGGCTATATTTAAGAGGGAGTTAGATGTGGCCCTTGTGGCTAAAGGGATCAGGGGGTATGGAGAGAAGGCAGGTACAGGATACTGAGTTGGATGATCAGCCATGATCATATTGAACGGCGGTGCAGGCTCGAAGGGCCGAATGGCCTCTACTCCTGCACCTATTTTCTATGTTTCTATGGAGCACTTTCCCCCGATCAACAGCCAAGTTGCGAGTGAAGGGTGCGCGGGAAGGGACGTTCAGGCGGCGGTTTCCCCACAGAACGGCGTAACATGTGAAGCGCTGACGAGCCGTTCCCCTCTGGTGCTTTGCAGATGGCCTCGTACTTTGGATACACGGTGGCGGTGACCGACATCAACAGCGACGGGTATGTAGGCTCCCGGCTCAGCCACCTCGCCTCCCCCAGCCAAGCGCTTTTTCCAGGAAGCCAGTGTTGCTGCATCTGCCAACTGTGATTTCCTCTTTTAATCACTTGCGCATGTGTGTCACCCTGTTCTGGGGATTCGATCAGGCACCAAGATGCTCACAGGCCTTTTCAATTAAGGCAAAACTCCCACATTGCTCAGCCAACAAGTAGGCCCCTTGTAGTCACTGGCAGGCCTCTCTCTCTCTGTCTCTCTCTCTCTCTCCCCCCCTCCCCTCTCTCTCTCTCCCCCCCTCCCCTCTCTCTCTCCCCCCACCCCTCTCTCTCTCCCCCCACCCCTCTCTCTCCTCCCCCCCCCCTCTCTTCCCCCCCCCCCAATTCAATTTCAATTTACAAAACGTTATTGCCATGATAAAATACATGGTTATATTGCCAAAGTATAAAATGTGACATACATATTTAAAATGCATAAATATAAATACATGTATGGATAGATGTCCCTGTGCATAAACTCGCAATAGCGCTCTCTCTCGCGCTCTCTCTCGCGCTCGCTCTCTTCCCCCCCCTCCCCGCCGCTAAATACTGCACGGGGGGGTTGGGGGCTGTCAAACGCGCTCCCCCTCCGCCCGCCTCCCCCCCCCTCCCTGTCTTCCTAGTTGAAGCCTGGCCTGGTGCGCACATCATCAGTGTCCCCAGAGCACGTGGGTTTGTTCAGCCAGCTCGGCTGGGGTCTAGTTGGTGACGTCATTGGGCAGTGTCTTGAGGGTGGGGGGGCGGTGTGGGTTAGTTTCCGAGCCACTAGTGGCTCGGAAACTAACCCACAGCACCCCCCCACCCCCGACAGCAAACTCCCACTTTCCCCATCCCTCCCCTCCTCGGCTCTCACAAACTGATGGAGAGTTGGTCAGGCCTCTCTGTTTCTCTAAACCAAACTAGACTCAACTCTGACTGTGGTTTGGAAGTGTAGTTCAGAGATACAGCGCGGAAACAGGCCCTTCGGCCCACCGAGTCCGTGCCGACCAGCGATCCCCACACACTCACACACTCACACACTGGACAAATTACTGTTTTTACCGGAGCCAATTGACCTGCAAATCCGCACGTCTTTGGAGTGTGGGAGGAAACCGGAGCACCCGGAGAAAACCCACGCAGGTCACGGGGAGAACGTGCAAACTCCGTACAGACAGCACCCGTAGTCAGGATTGAACCTGGATCTCTGGCGCTGTGAGGCAGGAACTCTACCGCTGCGCCACCGTGACGCCCAATCCGGGTGCTCCGGTTTCCTCCCGCATCCCAGTCGTACAGGTTTGTTGGTTAATTGGTGTGTGTGTGTCTCTGTGTCTCTGTCTATGTCTGTGTGTGTGTGTGTGTCCCTGTGTGTGTGTGTGTGCCTCTGTATGTGTGTGTGTGTGTGTGCCTCTGTGTGTGTGCCTCTGTGTGTGTGCCTCTGTGTGTGTGCCTCTGTGTGTGTGCCTCTGTGTGTGTGTGTGTCTCTGTGTGTGTGTGTGTGTCTGTGTGTGTGTGTGTGCCTCTGTGTGTGTGCCTCTGTGTGTGTCCCTGTGTGCGTGTGTGTGTTCCTGTGTGTGTGTGTGTGTGTGTGCCTCTCTGTGTGTGAGTGTGAGTGTGTGGTGATCGCTGGTCGGTGCGGACTCTATGGTGCCGCCCCTAAACCACGTGGAACTGCGGGCCCAGTGTAGGCTGGCACCACTGCGATGGTACAGCGGGCAGGCCAGCACTGCTGCTGATGCATGCGGCCGGGTGCATGCCCTGCGTTGGTGTTGCTAACCTGCGGCGTCCGTTCCACAGGCTGGATGACGTGCTGGTGGGCGCCCCGATGTACATGCAGCGGGAGGCGGGCGGCAGGCTGCAGGAGGTGGGCAGAGTCTACGTCTACCTTCAGACCGGCCCGCTGGAGTTCAACGTCACGCAGAACCTGACCGGCAGCCACACGTACGGGCGCTACGGCACCACCGTGGCGGTGCTGGGCGACCTGGACCAAGACGGCTACAATGGTACGTAGAGCGCGCTCGGTCTACAGCCACGCAGCCTGGCCCACAAACCCACCTCTTGCCCACCATGCCCTCAAGGCCTACCATGCCCTCAAACTCTCCTTGCACCAGGGATGCATGACGGCTACAGGTGGCTGGGCAAGGAGAGTTTGGTTTGGTGCAGTCCAGTGGGCTGTGGTGTAGGCTGGCACCTTGGCATCACTGCGATGGTACAGCGGGCACCCCACCACTGCTGCTGAAGCATGCGGCCGGATGCATGCCCTGCGTTGGTTTTGCTGCACGGCAGCTAATCTGTGGCGGCCGTTTCAGTGGGCTGTGGTGCAGTGGGGCTGTGGTGCAGTGGGGCTGTGGGCCAGTGGGCCAGTGTGTTTTAGTGTCGTGCAGTGTGTTTGTGCAGTGCAGCAGGCTGTCGCGCAGTGTGCTTTAGTGTCTCGCTTCCCAAAAGACGTGCAGGTTTGGCTTTTGTAAATTGTCCACAGTGTGTAGGATAGTGTTAGTGTGCTGTGTGCTTGTGTCCGCAATGTATCTCTGCAAAACTTGGTGACTCCTGCATATGGACTCAGTGGGTTGTTTCTATACACTTAGTTGAGTTTACTGTCCCGTGTAGCGAGGTACAGTGAAAAGCTTTTTGTTGCGTGCTAACCAGCCAGCGGAAAGACAACACATGATTACAATCGAGCCGTCCACAGTGTACAGATGCAGGATAAGGGAATAACGTTTAGTGCAAGGTAAAGTCTGATCAAGGATAGTCCGAGGGTCACCAATGAGGTAGATAGTAGTTCAGCACCGCTCTCTGGGTGTGGTAGGATGGTTCAGTTGCCTGATAACAGCTGGGAAGAAACTGTCTCTGAATCTGGAGGTGTGTGTTCGTTTTCACACTTCTGTACCTCTTGCCCGATGGGGGAGGGGAGAAGAGGGAATGGCTGGGGTGAGACTGGTTCTTGATTATGCTGAAGGATGAGAGGGGATCGCATTGAAACATATAAGATTGTTAAGGGTTTGGACACGCTAGAGGCAGGAAACATGTTCCCGATGTTGGGGGAGTCCAGAACCAGGGGCCACAGTTTAAGCCATTTAGAACGGAGACGAGGACACACTTTATCTCACAGAGAGTTGTGAGTCTGTGGAATTCTCTGCCTCAGAGGGTGGTGGAGGCAGGTTCTCTGGATGCTTTCAAGAGAGAGCGAGATAGGGCTCTTAAAAATAGCGGAGTTGGGGGATATGGGGAGAAGGCAGGAACGGGGTACTGATTGGGGATGATCAGCCATGATCACATTGAATGGGGGTGCTGGCTGGAAGGGCCGAATGGCCTCTACTCCTGCACCTATTGTCTATTGAATGGTGGTGCTGGCTGGAAGGGCCGAATGGCCTACTCCTGCACCTATTGTCTATTGAATGGTGGTGCTGGCTGGAAGGGCCGAATGGCCTACTCCTGCACCTATTGTCTATTGAATGGCGGTGCTGGCTGGAAGGGCCGAATGGCCTACTCCTGCACCTATTGTCTATTGAATGGCGGTGCTGGCTCGAAGGGCCGAATGGCCTACTCCTGCACCTATTGTCTATTGAAACTGTCTGGACGGGCAACACTGTCCAAGCCAGAAGGGCGGGGGAACAGGGCAGGGGATAGCGAATGGGCCTGGCGTGGTTGGCACGGTCTGACTGCCCTTGTGCCCACAGACGTGGCGGTGGGGGCACCGTACGCTGGCGACGTGCACCAGGGCCTGGTCTACATCTACAACGGGCGACCCGACGGGCTGAACAGTACCCCGTCCCAAATCCTGACTGGACAGTGGGCAGCCGGTGCCAAGATGCCCGCCAGCTTTGGCTTCGCAGTGCGGGGGGCAACGGACCTCGACATGAATGGATACCCAGGTATTTGCCGGAGGGGGGGAGTAGTGGGGAGCGCGGGGGGGGGGGGGGGGGGGGCGAGGGCATTTAACGGCCCCTTCCGTTGGGAGATGGCAGCCCAGAGACGGTTTCAATGGGTCACCTCAGCGGGCAAAGCAGCGCGACCTCTCACCACCAGCTGCCTGAGCATCTCGGAGGTCATGCCCGCCCGCACAGAAACAGGCCCTTAGGCCCATCTTGTCAATGCTGACCAACATGCCCCATCTACACTAGTCCCACCTGCCCGTATTTGACCCATATCCCTCCAAACCTTAGGTCTTTATCCTTTGGAGCGCAGAAGATTAAGGGGGGACTTGATTGAGGTCTTTAAAATGATGAAAGGGATAGACAGAGTTGACGTAGATAAGCTTTTCCCATTGAGGGTAGGGAAGATTCAAACAAGAGGGCATGACATGAGAATTAAGGGACAGAAGTTTAGGGGTAACATGAGGGGGAACTTCTTTACCCAGAGAGTGGTGGCTGTGTGGAATGATCTTCCAGCAGAAGTGGTGGAGGCAGGATCGATTTTAACATTTAAAAGTAAAGTGGATAGGTATATGGACGGGAAGGGAATGGAGGGGTATGGTCTGAGTGCAGGTAGATGGGACTAGGGGAAAATAAATGGTCGGCACGGACTGGAAGGGCCGAGAAGGCCTGTTTCTGTGCTGTAATTGTTATATGGTTAATCCTGTCCCTGGCTACATGTCTCTTAAATGTAGTTTGAGTCCCAGCCTCAACTACCTCCTCCAGCAGCTCGTTCCATACACCCACCACCCTCTGTGTGGAAAAAGTTACCCCTCGAGGCCCAATTAAATCTTTCCCCTTCCCTCTCCTTAAATCTATGTCCTCTGGACTCGATTCCCTTACTCTGGGCAAGGGACCCTGCGTGTGTGAGAGGGGGGCAGTTGAGGGGGGGAGGGGGGGGTGTGTCTGTGTGTGAGAGGGGCGGCTGGGGGAAGGGGGGGGCCCAACTGCGAGGAGCAAAAGGAGGGGGGGAACGGGAGTGAAGTGGAGATTGCGGCATGATTCCCATGTTCATCCCGTTTCCTGGAATGGTGCAGGCTGGCTCCCGTGGGGACCATGGAATGACAGTCGGCACCGAGTGCCGGAACCGGCCAGTGGGCCCATGTTTCACAGCTGGCCTTCCTTAAAGACACATCCTCGTATTCATTCTTCCCTGCCAAGCTTTGTTCCAGACTTCCCATTCACACGTCTGCATCCTTCTTCCCACCCGCTCCTCCTCCTGCTTCCCGCCCCCCCCCCTCCCCCTCCCACGCAGGCCTGACTCAACTTGGTAGGCCGAGAAATTTGTCTCATTCCATTTATTACTGGCACTGTTCGTTTAGTTTCGAGGTACAGCGCGGAAACAGGCCCTCCGTGCCGACCAGCGAGCTCCCCCCCCGCACACTAACACTACCCTACACACGCCAAGGGCCGATTTACAATCTTTACCAAAGCCAATTAACCCACAGACCCGCAAGTCTTTGGAGCCTGGGAGGAAACATAGAAACATAGAACATAGGTGCAGGAGTCTATAGGTTCATAGAGAGAGAGACACACACACACACACACGCACACACACACACACACACACACACACACACACACACACACACACACTTGTAAGTGTCATAGTCACAGTCATAGTGTCATCGACTCACACAGCATGGAAACAGGCCATTCGGCCCAACTTGCCCATGTTGATCAACGTCTCATCTACTCTGAATTATCTACTACAAATTAGTCTGAAGAAACATAGAAACATAAAAGAATAGGTGCAGGAGGAGGCCATTCGGCCCTTTGAGCCAGCACCGCCATTCATTAGTGATCATGGCTGATCGTCCCCAAACACTAGCCCCTAGAGCTCTATCTAACTCTCTCTTAAATCCATCCAGTGATTTGGCCTCCACTGCCCTCTGTGGCAGGGAATTCCACAAATTCACAACTCTCTGGGTGAAAACGTTTTTTCTCACCTCAGTCTTAAATGGCCTCCCCTTTATTCTAGGACTGTGTGGCCCCTGGTTCTGGACTCGCCCAACATTGGGAACATTTTTCCTGCATCTAGCTTGTCCAGTCCTTTTAGAATTTTATACGTTTCTATAAGATCCCCCCCCTCATCCTTCTAAACTCCAGTGAATACGAGCCTAGTCTTTTCAGCACCTGGAGAAAACCCACGCAGGTCACGGGGAGAGCGTGCAAACTCCGTACAGACAGCGCCCCTGGTCAGGATCGAACATGGGACTCTGGCGCTGTGAGGCAGCGACTCTACCCGCTGCGCCACCGTGATGCCCTGAGTTTTCAATGTTCTTACAGAGGAATACCTCACAAAGTCCACCAACGAAGGCAGCCTTATCTAGCCCCTCTTCCTATCCTCATTTAAAGTGAAAAGCTTTTTGTTGCGTGCTAACCAGTCAGCGGAAAGACAACACACGATTACAATCGAGCCGTCCACAGTGTACGGATCGCGATTAGGGAATTGGGGATTTCAGAGTGGGGAACGATTGTGATATATGAATTTAGATCTCCGTCTATGGCCAGCACGCAATTGAGCCGCCTGGGCTGGCCGCCATCTTGAAAGGCGCCATTTTCCACGACTGCTTGCTCACACATTCCTGCCGGAGGTGACTCCAGTTCAGCTATCACCCAGGCGGAATATTTTTGGCGCCTTCTCCACTCTTGCCGACGCTTGGCCCACTTTCAGCCACGGAAACAGGCCCTTCGGCCCAACTCGTCCATGCTGACCAACACGCCCCATCGACACTAGTCCCACCTGCCCGCGCTTGGCCCTCATCCCTCTAAACCTGTCCTATCCATGTCCCCGTCCAAGTAACGTTTGAAATGTTCGGGTAGTCCCTGCCTCTGGCAGCTCGTTCCATACACCCACCACCTATTGCGTGACAAAGCTTGCCCCTGTCGGGACCTGCCCCGATCCTACAGCGCTGTTCGCACTGTGGCCACGACACGCTCTCCCGCCTGTCCACTCCTGTCCTAGTCTCTCCGCGGACCCGCATGTGTTTTGCCTGAATTCCTGATTCCACTTATTATTAAGCGATGTTTGTTGAGTTGCGCTCGGAGATGCAGCGCGGAAACAGGCCCTTCGGCCCTTCCCGACCTGGCCTTGCACAGTCCCCGTTCTGTTTTTCAGATGTCGTCGTGGGTGCGTTTGGCGTGGATCGCGCTGTGGTTTACAGGTACGACGAGCGTGCGGGTGGTCTGGCCCGCTTTATACGCTGCCCGACGTTGCCTCCGCCCTGGGCTCGCCTGGTGCCGGTCTCCGCCGTGCCCCCTCCCCCGATCATCTCTCCAAGTGCCGGGCACGGTGGCGCAGCGGTAGAGTTGCCGCCACACGGCGCCAGACTCCCGGTTCCATCCTGACCACGGGCGCTGTCTGTACGTTCTCCCCGCGTGGGTTTTCTCCGAGATCTCCCATTTCCTCCCACGCTCCAAAGACGTGCGGGTTTGTCGGCCAATTGGCTTCAGTAAAATTGTAACTTGTCCCTAGTGTGTGTAGGATAGTGTTAGTGTGCGGGGATCGCCGGTCCATTTCCACCCATTCAATCCCACGCCGTTTCCGCGCTGTACCTCTAAACTAAACCCCGCCATCTGATGGCGTGGTAAGTTACAGGAATACCACGGCCACCATTGCCAGCGTCGCACTGCCCCTCCACCCTCCCCTGCCCCACCCCACCCTGGCCACTCAGCCCGTCGGCCTCCATTGGATATGCCGCCGTTTTACTGCGGACGCAACCGTAAGGCGCTAACAAGCGCTCTCATCAACTGGACCGACACAAAATGCTGAAGTAACTCAGCGGGACAGGCAGTGAGAAGGAATGGGTGGCGTTTCGGGTCGAGACCCTCCTTCAGACGGGTTAGGGGCAAGGGACAGGAGAAATATAGACGATGATGTGGATATTTCATTCATTGTTCTTTATCTCTCCACATCACCGTCTGTATCTCTCGTTTCCTTCTCTCCAGAGATGCTGCCTGTCCCGCTGAGTTACTCCAGCACTTTGTGTCTACCTTCGGCATAAACCAGCATCTGCAGTTTCTTCTTATGAAGTCAATGCTAACCTCCCCTCTGGGAGTAGATAGAGGGGGGGGGGGGGGAGAATAAAGTTCACATCCTGACCTGCCCGAGTCCTCCCCCAACATGGAGATGGGACTTTGACTTATGATTAGCGCTCCAGTTGACTGCGGGATGGAGCCCCTCGTTGCCACGGCGATCGCCTCAGTAACCTCCTCTTTGCCCCTCGATGCAGGGCCAGGCCTATTGTGCGGGCAAGCGCCACGCTGAAGGTGACCCCCTCGGTCTTTAACCCCGAAGAAAGGGGCTGCACGGTGAACAACACTGACGTTGCGTGGTACGTATGCGGGGGGGGGGGGGGTGTGGCGGGGCGGCGCAGCGGTAGAGTTGCCGCGTCACAGCGCCGGAGACCCGGGTTCCATCCCGACCCCGGGTGCTGTCTGTATGGAGTTTGTACGTTGACCTGCGTGGGTTTTCTCCGGGTGCTCCGGTTTCCTCCCACAGTCCAGAGACGTGCGGGTTTGTAGGGTCATTGGCTTTGGTAAATTGTAAATTGTCCTTTGTGTGTGCGGGGATTGCTGGCCGGCGCGGACTCGATGGGCCGAAGGGCCTGTTTCCGCGCCGTATTTCCAAACTAAACGCAAGAAAGGTTGGGGCGTGCTGGGAATCGTCCGATCAGCAGAGAAGGTTATTGGCTGCAACCTTCCCTCCATTGATGAACTGTACACTGCAAGGGCCAGGAAGCGAGCGGGCAAGATCATCTCTCACCCCTCTCACCCTGGCCACAAACTCTTTGAATCACTTCCCTCCTGAAGGCAACTCCGGACTGTCAAAGCTGCCACAGCCAGACATAAAAACAGTTTTCATCCACGAGTAGTTGCTCTACTCAACAGCCAAAAATCTGTAGCCTCCCTTTGATCTGGTATTTTGTTGGTTCACGTGCTTGATCAATGGTGTTTTATCATTAATGTTTTATCATTATTAATGTTTAGTGTTTTCTGAGTCATTCGTAACTGTCACTGTATGTCATGTTGTTACTTGTGGGTGGAGCACCAAGGCAAATTCCTTGTATGTGAACACTTGGCCAATAAACTTACTTCCTTTCTCTCTCACACAGCATCAACGTCAGCTTCTGCCTGAGTGCCGCCGGGAATCACGTGCCGGACTCCATCGGTGAGTGTGTGGGCTCGTCGCACTGACATGCCAAGATGGCTGCCATCGAGCAGGCCAGCTGGAGGGGGAGGGGCCGGTTGTGGAAAGCAAAGCACCCAGCGGGTCGGGCAGCAAAACTGGTGAACACAGATAGAAACATAGACAGTAGGTGCTGGAGGAGGCCATTCGGCCCTTCCAGCCAGCACCGCCATTCACTGTGATCATGGCTGATCATCCACAATCAGTACCCCGTTCCTGCCTTCTCCCCATATCCCTCGATTCCTTTTGCCCCAAGAGCTCTATCTAACTCTCTCTTGAAAACATCCAGTGACTTGGCCTCCACTGCCTTCTGTGGCAGAGAACTCCACAGATTCACAACTCTCTGGGTGGAAACGTTTTTCCTCATCTCAGTCCAATATGGCCGACCCCTTATTCTCAAACTGTGTGACCCCTGGTTCTAGACTCTCCGAGGGGATTTAGAATGACATAAAGCGCTGGAGTAACTCAGCGGGTCAGGGAGGTCCTCCCAAGGTGGGTGGGTTCCTCCCAAGGTGGGTGAGGTCCTCCCAAGGTGCGTGGGGGAGGTCCTCAAAGGGGGTGTGTTCCTCCCAAGGTGGGTGGGGGAGGTCCTCCCAAGGTGGGTGGGGGAGGTCCTCCCAAGGTGGGTGGGGGAGGTCCTCCCAAGGTGGGTGGTGAGGTCCTCCCAAGGTCAATTCAACGGGTGACGGGTCCTGGTGCTGGGCTGCATGGCTGGGAATTTGTTGCAACATACGGCAGCATGCGGCTGGGCTGGGCGAGGCTGCTGACTCAGAGGCAGGGTGGTCTGACTGAGGTCCCGTGGAAGTCACTGACTCACTGGCTTCAGAGCATGTCTAAAAATAGAACCAACTGCGGATGGGAGCGTGGAACAATCACTGCCTGTTCCTTCACGAGGCCACCGGGAAACAGGGGTGGGAATAGGCCACTCGGCCCCTCTAGCCTGTACGATCCACTATCATCATGGCTGATCTACTCTGGCCCAAACACCTTTACACTTTAGCGATAGAGCGCAGAAACAGGCCCTTCGGCCCACCGGGTCCGTGCCGACCAGTGATCCCCGCACGCAAACACTATCCTACACACACTGGGGACAATTTACCATTTCTACCGAGGCCAATTGACTGACAAACCCGCACGTCTTCGGAGTGTGGGAGGAAACCGGGGCACCCGGAGAAAACCCACGCGGGCCTGTTTCGGTGCTGTGTCCCTGAAGTCCAAAGTATAAAGTCCAAGCCAGCCCAACCTCTCCCTGTACCTCAGGCCCCTCGAGATCTCTGCACCCTTTCTGATGAAGAGGAATTTCTTTAGCCAGAGGGTGGTGAATCTGTGGAATTCTTTGCCGCAGACGGCTGTGGAGGCCAAGTCAGTGGATATTTTTACGGCAGAGATTGACAGATTCTTGATTAGTGCGGGTGTCGAGGAGAAGGCAGGAGAATGGGGTTAGTAGGGAGAAGTGGATCAGCCATGATTGAATGGCGGAGTAGACTTGATGGGCCGAATGGCCTCATTCTGCTCCTATCACTTGTGAACTTTTGGACATCCTCCATTTCATTTCCACATGTACCTTGACCTCTGTTGACCACTGATTGTGGTTTTCATCCTGTGGCGTTTACCCACAAATAACGTCTGGAACTCTCTCGTGCTGTGGCCACAGTTTTTCGACCACAATCTCTGCCATTTATCCGTTCTCGTCACGAATGACCCAACCTAGAGTCGCCTGCTCTTGTAGATTGTGTGAGACGTTATTCGTAAACTCAATCCCTGCCGCCCTCTGCAAATTCTTCCACTACGATACAGACGCCTCCACTGGCAGCCTTGGTGTCACCTGCAAACCTGCACCTCCAGTCTGGATATTGTCCTTCCTCTGTCTAAACTTTCAACTTTGAACTGATCATTGAACTGAACTGGACGTAACGTTGGGCCGGACGTAACGTTGGGCCGGACGTAACGTTGGGCCGGACGTAACGTTGGGCCGGACGTAACGTTGGGCCGGACGTAACGTTGGGCCGGACGTAACGTTGGGCCGGACGTAACGTTGGGCCGGACGTAACGTTGGGCCGGACGTAACGTTGGGCCGGACGTAACGTTGGGCCGGACGTAACGTTGGGCCGGACGTAACGTTGGGCCGGACGTAACGTTGGGCCGGACGTAACGTTGGGCCGGACGTAACTCTGGGCCGGACGTAACTCTGGGCCGGACGTAACTCTGGGCCGGACGTAACTCTGGGCCGGACGTAACTCTGGGCCGGACGTAACTCTGGGCCGGACGTAGCTCTGGGCCGGACGTAACTCTGGGCCGGACGTAACTCTGGGCCGGACGTAACTCTGGGCCGGACGTAACTCTGGGCCGGACGTAACTCTGGGCCGGACGTAACTCTGGGCCGGACGTAACTCTGGGCCGGACGTAACTCTGGGCCGGACGTAACTCTGGGCCGGACGTAACTCTGGGCCGGACGTAACTCTGGGCCGGACGTAACTCTGGGCCGGACGTAACTCTGGGCCGGACGTAACTCTGGGCCGGACGTAACTCTGGGCCGGACGTAACTCTGGGCCGGACGCAACTCTGGGCTGAACTGATTTTCTCTCTTGAAGGGTTCAAGGTGGAGTTACACCTGGATAAACTGAAGCAGAAGGGTGCAATAAAGCGCATGCTATTCCTGCACTCTCAGGAGCCTTTGTATCAGGATAACGTCACCATTACGAACGGGCAAGGAGGGATCTGTCGGGAACTGAAGATCTATCTCCTCGTAAGTGTTGTTCTCTGCCATCTCAGTGGGCTGAAGGGCCTGTCTCCACATTGGATGCCTCTTTGAGGGTGGATGGTTATGATGGTTCTGTATTATTGAAGCTCTTTAGCACAACCACTAAACGCACACTCTACACTATTTTGGGAACGGGTTTTAGAAAAAAGATTTAAAAAAAAACCCAGAAAGCACAACCAGTCCAAAGTGCAAAGTGCAGTCCAGATGTGGACGTGGTGGAGTACCCCCGGGTGCATGTAACCCCGGCCCAGTGGTCCTCTCCTCTGCCGCCGGGCACCTCCTGCAGCCCTCCTTGAAGTTGCTGGGGGTAACAGCCGGTCCCTCTACTACCGGACCCCTCTCCTGACGTCCGTCGCCACTGCCAGCAGCCCCCCCCTCCTCCTCCTCCTCCTCCTCCACCTCCTCGACTCTCTGGTCTTGGGGGCTCCGAGCTCCGTGCTCCCCCCCCCCCCCCCCTCATGTGACGGCTGGGTCCTCGTTCTCAGCGGCTGACGGATCTGTCCTTGTCCTCGGTGGTCCGTGTCCGTCCTCACACTGGGGGGTCCGTGTCCGTCCCTCGTTCTCGGCGGTAAACTCCGCCCGCCGCGCCTCGTTTTACGGTGGCTGCTTTGGCCGCAGGGCTGGGTCCCGCTGGTGCTGACCAGGTGGCCGCGTCCAGATTCGACCATCTCCGCATAGGCCCACCCCCCCCCCCCCACCACGATGGTGCAACCCTTGCCACGGGGGGGGGGGGGGGGGGGGTGGGGGGTGCGGGGGCTCCCCCGGAACTCTGCGCCGGCACAGCAGCGGCGCTCACCGGCAGGCGGTTGCGGTCTGGAATCCCGCCGGTTTAAATAACCTCCGCCTTGTTTGGCCCCTGCAGGAGGAGCAGAAGTTTCGTGATAAACTGTCGCTGATCCACATTGCGTTGAACTTCAGCCTGGACCCCGGCAGCCCCAGCGACGACCACGGCCTCCAGCCCATGCTCAGCTACTCCACCAGCGACTACCTGGTGCAGAAGGTGCGTCCTCGATCCACAGCATGGGGGAGGGGGACCAAAGCGATTTGCAGATGAGCGGCTCGCAGCAGATCAGCAAACGGGCAGCATTGGTCTTCCCAGCAGTGTCGGAAGGAACAGCAGGCGCCAGTTTATACCAAAGATAGACACAAAATGCTGGAGTAACTCTGCGGGGCAGGCAGCATGTCTGGAGAGAAGGAATGGGTGTCTGAAGAAGCGTCTCGACCCAAAAATGTCACCTATCCATGTTCTCCACAGATGCTGCCTGACCCGCTGAGTTACTCCAGCACTCTGTGAAACGTCACCTATCCATGTTCTCCACAGATGTTGCCTGACTACCAACACCTCCACTTCCTTAGAAAGCTTAGGAAGTTCGACATGTCCCCAACAACTCTCCCCAACTTCTACAGATGCGCCATAGAACGCATTTTATCGGGATGCATCACAGCACGGTTTGGGAACAGCTCCACCCAAGACCGCAAGAAATTGCAGCCAATTGTGGACGCAGCCCAGTCCATCACACACAAACCAAACTCCCTTCCATCGACTCCATCTACACCTCACGCTGCCCCGGCAAGGCCGGCAGCATCATCATGGACCAGTCTCACCCCCAGCCACTCCCTCTTCTCCCCTCGCCCATCGGGCAAGAGGTACAGAAGTGTGAAAACGAACGCACACACCTCCAGATTCAGAGACAGTTTCTTCCCAGCTGTTATCAGGCAACTGAACCATCCTACCACACCCAGAGAGCAGTGCTGAACTACGATCTACCTCATTGGAGACCCTCGGGCTATCTTTGATCAGGCTTTACCTTGCACTAAACGTTATTCCCTTTATCATGTATCCATACACTGTGGACGGCTCGATTGTAATCATGTGTTGTCGTTCCGCTGGCTGGTTAGCATGCAACAAAAAGCTTTTCACTGTACCTCGGTACACGGGACAGTAAACTGAACGGAACTAGTGCAGCCTATTGTGTCGATTGTTCAGGCTTCTCATTGTTTAATGTACCGAATGATTTCTGTTTTGTGGGTTTATATCAGGCCCAGATCCAGCTCGACTGTGGAGATGACAACATCTGTGTCCCTGACCTACACCTCACTGTTGACGGGTAAGCCACCTTACACAGGGGGAACGCTTTCAGACTTGTGGAGTCGTGCAGCGCGGAAACGGGCCCCTCGGCCCATCTTGCCCGCACCCAGCAACAGGCCCCATCCTACGCTAGTCCCACCTCCCCGCGTTTGGCTCCTCACACCCTAGTGATGGACTGTTCGAACTACTCCCTTCCAGCAGACGTTACAAGGCCTTCTACGCCCGCACCTCCAGACTCGGGAACAGTTTCATCCCCAGGGCTATAGCGGCTCTGAACCGGCCCTGCTGAGTACCCCCCCACCCCATGGACGGTCTCCCCCGGATGGTCACGTAGCACAGACACATCTACACTTCAGACTGTTTTACTGGTCTTATTAAAAACCGTGTTCTCGGGGTAACTAAACCTGCATTTTATTAGTTGTTTAAGTTATGCCATTGTTCCCGATGTTGGGGGAGGTCCAGAACAAGGGGTCACAGTTTAAGGATAAGGGGTAATTCCTTTAGGACCGAGATGAGGAAAAACATTTTTCACACACAGGGGGTGGTGATTCTGTGGAACTCTCTGCCACAGAGGGTAGTTGAGGCCAGTTCATTGGCTATATTTAAGAGGGAGTTAGATGTGGCCCTTGTGGCTAAAGGGATCAGAGGGTATGGAGAGAAGGTAGGAATGGGGTACTGATTGGGGATGATCAGCCATGATCATATTGAAAGGCGGTGCAGGCTCGAAGGGCCGAATGGCCTCTACTCCTGCACCTATTTTCTATGTTTCTCTGACATCGGATGGAAGCTGCATACCAAATCTCGTTGCAAATATGTGCAATGACAATAAAAGATGTTGTTATTATTGGTCCATATCCCTCCAAACCTGCCCTGTCCATGTACCTGTCTAACTGTTCCTTAAATGTTGCGATGGTCCCAGCCTCAACTACCTCCTCCGGCAGCTCATTGCAGACACCCACCACCCTCGGTGTGGGAAAAAAGTGACCCCTCAGATTCTTCTCGAAATCTTTTCCCCTTCACCTGAATTCCTCGATTCTCCTACTCTGGGCAAGAGACTGATCTATTGTCCACCTGATCTACTCCTTGATTCCCGATTAGTGCGGGGGTCAGGGGGTTGTGGGGGAGAAGGCGGGAGAGATGGGGTTGAGAGGGAGAGATAGATCAGCCAATGATCTATAAAGTGCTGGGGAAACTCAGCGGGTGCGGCAGCATCTATGGAGCGAAGGAAATAGGTAATTGCCTATTTCCTTCCGGGTTTCGTGCCGAAACGTTGCCTATTTCCTTCCGGGTTTCGTGCCGAAACGTTGCCTATTTCCTTCCGGGTTTCGGGCCGAAACGTTGCCTATTTCCTTCGCTCCATAGATGCTGCCGCACCCCCTGAGTTTCTCCAGCATTTCTTCCATCATGTACGCTATCCCATCCCAAGCCGGAGCGCCCGGAGAAAACCCCGCGCGGTCACGGGGAGAACCCGTGCAGGCTCCGTGCGGACAGCACACGCCCGCGGTCACGACACTAACGTCAAAGTCCTGGGATGTCAGGACTTTCATATGAGGAAAGATTGGATAGACTCGGCTTGTACTCGCTGGAATTTAGAAGATTGAGGGGGGATCCTATAGAAACGTACAAAATTCTTAAGGGGTTGGACAGGCTAGATGCAGGAAGATTGTTCCTGATGTTGGGGGAGTCCAGAACAAGGGGTCACAGTTTAAGGATAAGGGGGAAGTCTTTTAGGACCGAGATGAGGAAAACATTCTTTACACAGAGAGTGGTGAGTCTCTGGAATTCTCTGCCACAGAAGGTAGTTGAGGCCAGTTCATTGGCTATATTTAAGAGGGAGTTAGATGTGGCACTTGTGGCTAAAGGGATCAGGGGGTATGGAGAGAAGGCAGGTACGGGATACTGAGTTGGATGATCAGCCGTGATCATATTGAATGGCGGTGCAGGCTCGAAGGGCCGAATGGCCTACTCCTGCACCTATTGTCTATGTTTCTAAACTCCTTGCAGGGATCGCGACACGGTGTACCTCGGCGACGAGAACCCACTGGCGCTGAACTTCGAGGCGAGGAATCTAGGCGAGGGCGGGGCCTACGAGGCGGAGCTCTACGTGTTCCTGCCCCCGGAGGCGCACTTCAGCGGGATCGTACGGGATGAGGTAACTATCCGACGGGATCCGGTTATAACAAGAGGAATCGGATACAGGAGCAAAGACGTCCTTCTGCAGTTGTACAGAACCCTAGTGAGACCACACCTGGAGTATTGTGTGCGGTTTTGGTCCCCTAATTTGAGGAAGGACATTCTTGCTATTGAGGGAGCCCAGCGTAGGTTCACCAGGTTAATTCCCGGGATGGCGGGACTCATATGCTGAGAGAATGGAGCGGCTGGGCTTGTACACTCTGGAGTTTAGAAGGATGAGAGGGGATCTCGTTGAAACAGGATATAGGGTTGTTAAGGGTTTGGACATGCTAGAGGCTGGAAACATGTTCCCGATGTTGGGGGAGTCCAGAAGCAGGGGCCACAGTTTAAGAATAAGGGGTAAGCCATTTAGAACGGAGACGAGGAAACACTTTTTCTCACAGAGAGTGGTGAGTCTGTGGAATTCTCTGTCTCAGAGGGCAGTGGAGGCAGGTTCTCTGGATGCTTTCAAGAGAAAGCTAGGTAGGGCTCTTAAAGATAGCGGAGTCAGGGGATATGGGGAGAAGGCAGGAACGGGGTACTGATTGGGGATGATCAGCCATGATCACATTGAATGGCGGTGCTGGCTCGAAGGGCCGAATGGCCTATTCCTGCACTTATTGTCTATTGAGCTATTCAATATTAATCGCCCGACATGGATCGATTTTCCCTGCCTGTGGAAAAACGGCACTTTAAGCCCGCCCCCCTCTGAAAGGCGCCAAAGTCGCGCACACGGGGAGCGGCAGAACTGCAGCGCTGCTCAAGGTAAGTTTTGTAACATACCTACCTTGTCTGATTGCAGGGCCTGGCAATGCTCAGCTGCACCTGCGACAACCAAACCGTGGTCTGCATCCTGGGCAACCCCATGAAGCCGGGCACCAACGTAAGTTGCGGAAAGGGGTTGGGCAAAGAGGCGGTTGGCAGGGGGCTGCGATGTTGTCTACGCTGCGATGCTGGCGGGGAAGGAGGGGGTGAGGGGAAGGGCGCCCACATGGGGTCGGACCAATGATGCCAGATTCCGGGGCTCTGGATCAAGGGCAAGCGGGAATGACCAGAGGGGGGAGAGGAGATTGGGTCCACTCAAGCCGCTGCCATTTGCCCACCTTCTGGACTCGAGGGTTGGGGCAGTTCCGTGCCCGTCTGCTGCCAGGCGGTAACCTGACTGGGGCAGTTAGCCTGGCATTGGCATCTTCTGGGCATGACCATACCATGCTCTCTCTGTGGGTGGTTACCTGAAGGGGGGGAAAGAGGAAGTGTTCCAGTCTAACGTGCACCCTTCCCTCCCCCCACCTCTCTCGCCCCCCCCCCCCCCCCCCCTCCCCTCTCAGCTGTCCGGCGGTCTCCGGTTCACGGCCCACCAACTGCGCGATGACAAGAAGTTCATCGAGTTTGAGCTTCAGATTCGCAGGTACGTAGTTTCCTGTCCTGGGACTGTGGTCAGTCGTTGAGAGGAAAAGGGGGGGGGGGGGACTAGGGTCGCCAACTTTCCCACTTCCCAAATAAGGGACAAAAGGTCAAAATACGGGACACATTCCCGACGGCATTTCGTTGAGCGACTGGCCCGCGACTAACCCGTGTCTGGGTGAATGATGAGTTGGCCCCGGGTGCTGGACTGCACACAAAGCCCAGCCAGCGGGGCCAGCTGAGGAGTTTTGGCCCGGGGTCCGCGCGCAATGTCCGGCGCCCCGGCCAACTCATGAACCGATGATCGGCCGTGAGAAGGAGGGGCGGTGGTGGTGTCGGGGGTAAGCGAAGGTCCGAATGTTTCGGACAGCTGGCCGGGCTGCCGACCAACCGACGGGGCCACGGGCGAGGTGCTGCTGCACTCCATGGGCTGCACTACATCGGGACGGGTGAGGCGGGGCCGGACGACCCGACAGTCCCCTCGACCCGAGTAGCAGCGGTCGAATACGGGACGAGGGCGGTCCCGTACGGGACAAACCAATGTAGCCCAAAATACAGGATGTCCCGGCTAATACGGGACAGTTGGTGACCCTACGCCCTCTCGCGGCCGGGGTTTGCCACGTCGGGACTATCTGCTGCACGGTGGGGGGGGCCTCTGATACCTCTCCAAAATTCCGACCGGCGGGAATGAGGCCACCCTTCGCTGACGGCCGTATTTTGTGTGTTCCCCCCCCGCCCCCCTCCCGTCCCGCACACAGCAAGAACCTGAACAACTCGAGGAGCGAGGTTGTCCCCTACAGGCTGAACACGGAGGTCCTGGCGCACGTCAGCATTCGCGGGTAAGCGTCGGCCGACTCTCACCACGACCAGCCTGGAACTTGGATGGGATCAGGGGGGGGGGGGGGTTGGAGGTTGAGGGGGTGAGGGGAGGGGATTACATTAGCTCCTGTGCTAACACACCTGTGCTGTGCGTTCCCCCGGGCTCCAGGCCGTTCCTCGGCCCGCCTTCCCCTCTATGACCAGGGGACACAAGTTTAAGGCGAGGGGGGGGGAAAGATTAATTAGGAACCTGAGGACCATCTTTTTTTCCCCACACAGAGTGTGGTGGGTGTGTGGAACGCACTGACTGAGGCGGTAGTTGAGGCAGAGACGAGAACAACATTGAAGGCAGTTAAGGGCCTGTCCCACTTGGCCGTCATTTGCGTGTGATGTACGCGTCACGACGCGTGTGATGTGCGCGGTGACATAGGCAGTGACGCACGGCGTCCCAGGATGTTGGGATGTACAAAATCTTTGCGCACCATCTGCGTGACGGGCAAATGGCGCCCAGGTGGGATGGTTGGGACGGGTTTGGAGGGATACAGACCAAACGCAGGCAGGTGGGACTGGTGTAGCTGGTTGGTGTGGGCGCGTTGGGCTGACGGGCCTGTTTCCGTGCTGGACGACTCTCTGACTGTGATACTGCCCCGCTTCTCCCCTCGGACAGGGTGTCCATCCAGGACAAGATCCTCTTCCCCATCCCAAACTGGAAGCCCAGCCGGAAGCCGCTGAGTGAAATGGACATCGGTCCGGCCGTAAAGCACGTCTTTGAGGTTCGTGGGCGAGGCGCGAGCGGCTGGCGTAACTCGGCTGGACAGGCAGCACCCCCGGGGAGAAGGAATGGCTGACGTTTCCTGGTCGAGGGCATTGCCCACCCAGTTTCCCCACGTCCCTGAGGTGGCACACGCTGGCGCAGGGGGTAGAGTCGCTGCCTCACTGCGCCGGAGACCCGGGTTCCATCCCGACCACGGGCGCTGTCTGTGCGGAGTTCGCACGTTCTCCCCGTAACCTTCGCGGGTTTTCTCCGGGTGCTTCGGTTTCCTCCCACATTCCAAAGACGTGCAGGTTTGCAGGTCAATTGGCTTCGGTAAAATTATAAGTTGCCCCCATTGTGTGTAGGATAGTGTTAGTGTGCGGGGATCGCCGGTCGGCGCAGACTCAGTGGGCCGAAGGGCCTGTTTCCACGCTGTGCCGCTTAAGTCTAAAGCCTGTCGTATCCCCCACCCGATTCAAGAGACCAACCCAAAACCAGTCTTGGAAACAAAGAACTGCAGATGCTGGTTTACACCAAAGATAGACGCAAAGTGCTGGAGTAACTCAGTGGGTCAGGCAGCATCTGTGGAGAACATGGATAGGTGACGTTTCGGGTTGGGACACTTCTTGAGTCTGGTGTAGTCCCGATCCAAAGCGGCACCCATACCTTTTCATCAGATTTATTTCATAAGTTATGGGAGTAGAATTAGGCCATTCGGCCCATCAAGTCTACTCCGCCATTCAATCGTGGCTGATCTATCTCTCCCTCCCAACCCCATTCTCCTGCCTTCTCCCCGTAACCCCTGACACCCGCACTAATCAAGAATCTGTCTATCTCTGCCTTAAAAATATCCATTGACTTGGCCTCCACAGCCGTCTGTGGCAATGAATTCCACTGATTCACCACCTTCTGACGAAATAAATGTCTCCTCATTTCCTTCCCAAAAGAATGCTGAATCCTTTCATTCTGAGGCTGTGCCCTCTGGTCCTAGACTCTCCCACTAGTGGAAACATCCTCTCCACATCCATCCAGGCCAGATACTATCCCTTTTTCTTTAAAGGATACACGAAAAGTGGTTCAAGTCCTTGAACAAACAGCTCGTGAGATTCTAACCCAGCTGCAGACTATCCACCAAATATCCGGTTTTTAAGAAATACTGAACAAGTGCCAAAAAGCACGGGGACATTTTGATACTGTCTTTCACTCTGTGTCTGTGCCTGATGGGGGAGGGGTGGGGCGCCCCCTGCTGTTGTAACTCTGCCCCCCCGTGTCTCCCCTGCAGCTCTCCAACGTGGGCCCCAGCTCCATCAGCTCCAGCGTGTTGCAGGTCAGCTGCCCCGTGGCGTTGCAGGCTGACGGCCTGCTGTACATCACCGGCTACGAGAGCACGGGGGCCCTGCTCAACTGCTCCGCCAGCTCTCCGCTCAACCCTCTGCAGCTCAAGGTAAGGCCCCTCATCTCCGGACAACCGCCTGTGCGTAGGGGAGAGGGTGGGGGCCGAAGATGTCCTGGTTGGGTTTGCTTCTGGCGCTGGCCAAGCCGGCCATCCGTAAGTCACGGCGCCAGGCCTCTGCCCCAGCCGGCTGCCCGCTCCCTTTTCCAGGGTTACGTCCGTGCCCGGGTGGGGTTAGAGAGGGAACACGGGCTGTCCACGGGCACCCTGGGGGATTCCCGGGACCGCTGGGAACCGCGGGGGGTGGAATGCATCCTCAATAAGGATGGGGAAACAGTCATTCAAGAAGGCAGACAAACAGGCTGGAGAAACTCAGCGGGTGCGGCAGCATCTATGGAGCAAAGGAATAGGCAACGTTTCAGGCCAAAACCATTCCAGAATATTTGTTTCACTTGTACCATGGCGGTGAGCTTTAGAAACATAGACAATAGGTGCAGGAGTAGGCCATTCAGCCCTTCGAGCCAGCACCGCCATTTCAATATGATCACAGCTGATCACCCACAATCAGTACCCCGTTCCTGCTTTCTCCCCATATCCCTTGATTCCGTTAGCCCGAAGAGCTAAATCCAACTCTCTCTTGAAAACATCCAGTGAACCGGCCTCCACTGCCTCCTGTGGCAGAGAATTCCACAGATTCACAACTCTCTGGGTGAAAACGTTTTTCCTCATCTCAGTCCTAAATGGCCGACCCCTTATTCGTAAACTGTGTGACCCCTGGTTCTGGACATGAGGAACATTTTTCCTGCTTTTAGCCCGTCCAGTTCCTTAAGAATTTTTAATGTTTCTGTCAGATTATAACATCCTCGCCGCATCCACTCTATCCAGGCCTTTCACTATTGGGTACGTTTCAATGAGGTCCCCCCCCCCCCCCCATTCGTCTAAACTCCAGCGAGTACAGGAAATTCCACCCTCTGAGTGTCGAAAACCGTCCTCCTCTCCTCTGCCTCTGCCTTTAAACATTTCCACTGACTTGGCCTCCACAGCCTTCTGTGGCAAAGAATTCCACAGATTCACCGCCCTCTGGGTAAGGAAGTTTGTCCTCATTCTCACAAGGAACGGTCTAAAACTTTTTGCTGTGTGCTATCCAGCCAGCGGAAAGACAATACATGACAACAATTGAGTTCCATGATAACAGGATGAAGGGAATAACGTTTAGTGCAAGGTAAAGTCCGATCAAGAATAGTCCCAGGGTCCCTGATGAGGTAGATGGTCGTTCAGGACTGCTCTCTGGTTGTGGCAGGGTGATTCATTGTGGGCTGGTTCCCCTTCACTGTTTAGTAACGCTGTCAGATGAGCTATTTGGTCCAGAGTTTCTCCGAATCAATGTTTATTTAAAGTTGCCAGTGTCGAGTGGATGTTGCAACTGTGACTCACTGAGACGAACGGTATGTTGGCTCAGGGTTCGATGAGTTCAGCCATGAATGTGGTGAATGAGTCTTTCCGTTTATAAGTTCACTCGGTCATCAGGGTAAAAAAGCCCCCAGAATTTTAAGAATTTAAGATTCCCAAATCTCGCGCCCCCAGAATTTCACATGTGATAGGAGCAGAATTAGGCCATTCGGCCCATCAAGTCTACTCCACCATTCAGTAATGGCTGATCTATCTCTCCCTCCCAACCCCATTCTCCTGCCTTCTCCCCATAACCTCTGACATCCGTACTAATCAAGAATCTGTCCATCTCTGCCTTAAAAATATCCACTGACTTGTGGCCTCCACAGCCGTCTGTGGCAAACAATTCCACAGATTCACCACCCTCTGACTGAAGACATTCCTCCTCATCTCCTTTCTGAAGGAACATCTTTTAATTCCGAGGCTGTGACCTCTGGTCCTAGACTCTCCCACTAGTGGAAACATCCTCTCCACATCCACTCTATCCAGGGCTTTCGCTATTCGGGTAAGTTTCAATGAGGTTCCCCCCTCATTCTTCTAAACTCCAGCGAGTACAGGCCCAGTGCCGACAAACACTCATCATATGTTAACCCACTCATTCCCGGGATCATCCTTGTAAACCCCCTCTGGACCCTCTCCAGAGCCGGCACACATCCTTCCTCAGATATGGGGCCCAAAACTGCTCACAATGCTCCAAATGCGGCCCGACCAGCACCTTATGGAGCCTCAGCGTTACATCCCTGTTTTTATATTCTAGTTCTAATTCTAAATGCTTGCATTGAGTTTGCTTTCTGTGCTACTGATACGAGTTGCAGATTAACTTTTCGGGAATCGTGCACCAGCGCTCCCAAGTCCCATTGCTCCTCCAATTTCTGAATCCTCTCCCCATTTAGAAAATAGTCTACGCCTTCATTCCTACTACCGAAATGCACAACTCCACACTTTGCTGCACTATATTCCAACTGCCGCTCCTCTGCCCACTCTCACAACCTGTCCAAGTCCTCCTGCAGAGTCCCTGCTTTCTCTACACTACCTGCCCCGCCACCTATCTTCGTGTTCGCGATGGGAACTGGTCCAGGACCTGCCTTCCAGATCACCAGTGGGAGGAGTGGTCCTCCAGGGTCAGGCATAGTGGTCCTCCAGGAGTGGTCCTCCAGGGTCAGGATAGTGGTCCTCCAGGAGTAGTCCTCCAGGGTCAGGCGAGTGGTCCTCCAGGAGTGGTCCTCCAGGGTCAGGATAGTGGTCTTCCAGGAGTAGTCCTCCAGGGTCAGGCGAGTGGTCCTCCAGGGTCAGGCGAGTGGTCCTCCAGGGTCAGGCGAGTGGTCCTCCAGGGTCAGGCGAGTGGTCCTCCAGGGTCAGGCGAGTGGTCCTCCAGGGTCAGGCGAGTGGTCCTCCAGGGTCAGGCGAGTGGTCCTCCAGGGTCAGGCGAGTGGTCCTCCAAGGTCAGGCGAGTGGTCCTCCAGGAGTGGGCTCCAGGGTCAGACTAGTGGGCCTCCAGGGTCAGACTAGTGGGCCTCCAGGGTCAGGATAGCGGTCCTCCAGGGTCAGGATAGCGGTCCTCCAGGGTCAGGATAGCGGTCCTCCAGGGTCAGGATAGTGGTCCTCCAGGGTCAGGCTAACGGACCTCCAGGGTCAGGCGAGTGGTCCTCCAGGAGTGGTCCTCCAGGGCCAGGCGAGTGGTCCTCCAGGAGTGGTCCTCCAAGGTCAGGTGAGTGGTCCTCCAGGGTCGGGCTAGTGTGGGTCGAGCCACCACCGGGGGTGAGATCATAGAGGACCCCTCCATCCGAGCGTGCCCTGCACGCTCTTTCCCCCCCCCCCGCCCCAAGCTTCCCCTGAGTTTATTGTCACGTGTACCGAGGTACAGTGAAAAGCTTTTGTTGCGTGCTAACCAGCCAGCGGAAAGACAATACATGATTACAATCGAGCCATTTTCAGTGTACAGATACAGGATAAAGGGAATAACGTTTAGTGCAAGGTAAAGCCAGCAAAGTCCGATCAAGGATAGTCCGAGGGTCACCAATGAGGTAGATAGTAGTTCAGCACCGCTCTCTGGTTGTGGTAGGATGGTTCAGTTGCCTGATAACAGCTGGGAAGAAACTGTCCCTGAATCTGGAGGTGTGTGCGTTCGTTTTCACACTTCTGTACCTCTTGCCCGATGGGAGAGGGGAGAAGAGGGAGTGGCCGGGGGTGAGACTGGTCCGTGATGATGCTGCCGGCCTTGCCGAGGCAGCGTGAGGTGTAGATGGAGTCGATGGAAGGGAGGTTGGTTTGTGTGCGTGACGGTCAGGGCTGCGCCCGCAATTCGCTGCGGTTTCTCCCGGTCTTGGACGGAGCCGGTCCCTGGCGCTGCGGTCTCTCGCCCGCCCCTGGTCTAACGCTCCTCGTGTGCTTCTCCCCCCAGCTGCACAGCCCCCCGGGAGAGCCAGCGCTGGTGCTGAGCGCCGCTGCGCAGAGGCTGCAGCGCTCGGTGAGCCACCGCGACGCTGCATGGGACGAACTGAAGGAGCCCGAGAACCTGGTGAGTGGCTGCGGGGTGAAGCTTGGCTTTATATCCTCTTTCCTTACCTCCCTGATACAGCGCAGAAACAGGCGCGCCGTGTCCGCGCCGACCATTGACACCGTCCTACGCACACGCACATGCACACGCACACACACACTGGGGACAATTTAAATTTTTACCAAAGCAAATTGACCTACAAATCCGCACGTCTTTGGAATGTGGGAGGAAACCGGAGCGCCCGGAGAAAACCCATGCAGGTCACGGGTAGAACGTGCAAACTCCGTACAGACAGCGCCCGTAGTCGGGATGGGTCCCTGGCGCCGTGAGGCAGCAACTCTACCGCTGCGCCACCACGTTCAGACCTTGGTAACACACAGGCAGCAGCTTGGAAAAGGGAGGTGTTCTCAGCACAGGCCCTTCGGCCCACCGGGTCCGTGCCGACCAGTGATCACCCGTGATCTTCAGACTGAGGGTTCGGGGAGAGGCGACATTAATTAACGTTGATTGTTCTATGTTCCTATCCCTCTCCCCTGAGTCTCAGCAGCAGCGGAGTTGCTGCCTCACTGCCCCAGAGACCTGGGTTCGATCCTGACTACGGGTGCTGCCTGCACGGAGTTTGCACGTTCTCCCCGTGACCCGCGTGGATTTTCTCCAAGAACTCCGGTTTCCTCCCACACTCCAAAAGACGTGCAGGTTTGGAGGTTAATTGGCTTGGTGTAAATATAAAATTTCCCGTGTGTGTGTGTGTGTGTGGGATAGTGTGAGTGCACGGGGATCGCTGGTCGGCGCGGACTTGGTGGGCAGAAGCGCCTGTTTCCGCGCTGCATGTCTAAACTAAACTAAGCTAAGATGCCGCCTGTCCCGCTGAGTTATAGCCCTGTCCCACGGTACGAGTTCATTTACCACGAGTTTAAAAAAAAAATCAAACTCGTGGTAAGCACGGAGAATAAACGTAGCGGGTACGTCGGCGCTCGGGGACGTCTCTTAGCGGCTCGTAACGCTAACGGCAGGTACTCGGGAAGACTCGCTAACGGCAGGTAAGCACGGGAAGACTCGTGAAGATTTTTCAACATGTCCACGAGAGCCCCGAGTACCGGCGAGTGGCCGTTACCGTAAATCTCCGAGTTCGAATCGGGGGCAAACACGGGGGAGCTCTTGGAATGAACTCGTACCGTGGGACGGGGCTATGACTCCAGCATTTTTGTGTCCACCTTCGGTGTAAACCTGCGTCTGCAGTTCCTTCCCACACATTTTGTTATCTTTCCCCCCTCCCCCCCATGAGGTTTGTTGTCGAGGCAGCCCCAGAGAAGCGGTTGCCGAGACCAAAGTGCAGCGATGGCTTGCCTGAGACGGGACAGAGCTGCGGAACTGTTGTTGTGTGTAAATGGTCTGATTGTTGGCTCAACAGAAATGTTAGCTTGCAGGGCGCGTGGAGGAGGAGGAGGAGGAGGCGGTGGAGGAGAGAGGAGCAGTGATGAGGACCTCTCGGCTGCAGAGTGGGGCACGGGGACTGGACGGCCAGTCAGCACCAAGTAAGCAGCAACTAAGCAAAAGCAGCGGCACTAGCAGCGGCGGCAGCAACCAATAGCAGGCAACCACGCAGCAGCAGCAGCAACCAATAGCATTAATACCTGTAGCAGCCAACCAATCGTGGCTGGCGCACAGCAGGAAGCTAACCCAATGGCAGGCAGCCAAGCAGCAGCAAGCCAATCGGCTCTCTCGGTCTCTCGGAACAATGGGGCAAGTCGACCAATAGCCGTGGGCGTATAAGCAGCCAGCCGACCAATCGTGGCCAACCCGCAGCAGGAAGCCAACCAATGACAGACGACCAGGCAGCAGCGAGCCAATCGATTCTCTCCAACCAGTTGTGCGGGTTGACCAATAGCGGTGAACCTGTAGCGGACAGCAGGAAGCTAACCCAATAGCAGGCAACCAAGCAACAAACCGACCAATGGCAAGCTACCAGTAGAAGCAAGCCAGCCAATAGCAGACAACCAAGTAGCCAGAGCAACCAATAGCAGACTACGAAGCAGCCAGAGCAACCAATAGCAGACAACCAAGCAGCAAGAGCAAGCCAATGGGACAGGGATTTGAAGGCTGATGGCCGGGTTCATGGTGGTCTTGGTGAAGGTGTGGAGATCGCGAGCTGTGGCGAGATGGAGAAACGTACTGTAAATGCCAGCCCCCTGCCCCCTGCTGCTGCTGCTAGCGCCCCGGCCCTTCCCCCACCCCGGGACGCGCTCGACGCCGCCCCCGCCAACCGCGGCGCCAACCCCGACCCCGGCTGCGCTGGCAGTGCAGCGGGCAGCGAGCGGGTCAAGGGGCAGGAGAGGGCGCCGGCATTTCCAGTGCGTTTCTCCAGCGTGGCGTGCTCCCGCGCTCTCTCGCCAGTGAAGACCCTCGACTCATCGTCAGATTCAAAATCCTGCGTCGGATGCATGGTGTGCGGATTGCGAGGCTGCGGGCCCTACATCTCTGCAGCCAGGCATGAACCTTGCCTTCACTATTCCTTGCCGACGACAGACTCCCAACACACGACTCAGTCTTGCTGTCAATCCTTCCACCGCCTCTGCTCTTAGTTTTAGTTTTTCACCAGTTTGGAGAAACAGGCCCTTCGGCCCACCGAGTCTGCGCCGACCAGCGATCACCGCGCACACTAGCGCTATCCTAAACACACTGTTTACAATCTTTACCAAAGCCAATTCACGTCCAAACCCGCACGTCTTTGGAGTGTGGGAGGAAACCGGAGCACCCGGAGAAAACCCACGCAGGTCATGGGGAGAACGTACAAACTCCGTACAGACAGCAGCCGTAGTCAGGATGGAACCCGGGTCTCTGGCGCCGTGAGGCGGCAACTCTACCGCTGCGCCACCGTGCAGCCCGTGTGCCGTGCAGTACCTGGTTGGATCATCGTTCTGCTTTCAGGCTCTCTCTTTGAGAGAGTGAGTGCGTCACGACCTGCTTAACATTGTTGCCCATTAACCAGCATTTGCCAGCGGCTGGCCCAGAAAACACAACGTCTTGAAGTCCACAGTGCCCTTGCAAAGTTGCTGACGTCGTTCTGAAGTTCAATGCTTCTATTTTAGTTGCTTGGACAACATCTACAAACGTTTAGATATTAATGTTTTAAGCTCGTTTTCCAGATACAGCGCGGAGAGAGGCCCTTCGGCCCATCGAGTCCGTACTGGCTGGTGCTCCCCACACACCTGCACACGCATGCACAGACAGACACGCGCACGCACAGACAGACACACACGTGCACGCACAGACAGACGGACGCGCACGCAGACAGACGGACGCGCAGACAGACGGACGCGCGCGCAGACAGACGGACGCGCACGCAGACAGACGGACGCGCACGCAGACAGACGGACGCGCAGGCAGACAGACGCACACACACACAGACACATACACACACACAGACACACACACACCCCCCCCCCCTCTATTTACAGAGGCCAATGAACAAACCCGGGTGTGTGGCACTGTAAGGCAGCAACTGGACCGCTGCATAGCCGAGCTGCCCGGCCAGTTAATGGTCATCATTGTATCACATGTCTGGGTTCCTCACGCAGCTTGTTCTAGATACGGACCCCCCTAGACACACGACACTCCAGGGACAATTTTACCTTTTTTTTTGTTATTGAAGCCAATTAACCTACAAACCCGCACGTCTTTGGAGTGTGGGAGGAAACCGGAGCATCCGGAGAAAACCCACGCAGGTCACGGGTAGAACATGCAAACTCCGTACAGACAGCACCCGTAGTCCGGATGGACAGCACCCGCACTCTGGCGCTGTGCCATCTTGCCACCCTCTATTCGGTCACCTGGACCTCAGTGTGTACATCAGACCCAGACCCCTGCCACTGCCCCCCCCCCCCCCCCGCCATCGCTAGCCGACCTCCCACACTGCGTGCTCCTATACCGCGCTCTCCCGTGCCCCGTATTGGCGCGTGCCAATTGTGTTGGCAGCCTGGGGGGTCCGTGTGTGCCAACCACTCCCCATCCCCCTGGGGAACGAGGGCAGGGGGCACCCTGTCGAGGGTACAGACTGACTGGTACCCGGGCATGGGGCATCCATTGGGCTTCAAGCACCCACTGATGGCGCAAGCTGGCACTCGATGGGAATAGATACAGGAGCAGTGGGTGGCAAGCTGGGCAGAGGCACAAGCTGGCATGGGACGGGGCGGGCGGATTGGATGCGACGTGGCGGGTACGTATTTGCCGGGTGTACCCGCACCCCTATCTGTGCCCGCGGGAAGCGGCGCGGCTGTGGCAGGCAAGCACGCGCAGCGCGTTGGGCGCTAACGGGCGCCACCCCCGGCTGACTCGACATGTGGCACCTTCCTGTCTCGACAGAACTGCCAGCAGGTGGAGTGTCTGAACCTGGTGTGCACCGTGGGCCTGGTGCCGCGAGCGGGCAACGTGGTACTGATGGTCCGCTCTCGTGTGTGGGCACGCACCTTCCTACAGGTACCCCGCCCGCCCGTCCTTGCTCCTGTGTTGCTGTGTTGTGCATGTTGCCATTACCTTGCATGTCACGCGTGTTCCTGTGTCAGTGCATGGCCCTATGTGCGTGTGCGTTCCCATGTGTGTGCGTGTTCCCGTGTGCGTGCATGTTCTCGTGTTCATTTCCGTGCCACCACGTGTCCCTGCGTCAGTGGTGCGTGTTGCCATGCCTGCACATGTTCCCGTCACCTGTGTTCCTGTCTCCTGTCACGTGTGATCCTGCGTCCATGCCCGTTCCCTTGCCCGCGTGCCGGCGCGTATTCCGGCGCCCGTTCGTGCGTGGGACCTGCGCGGGTGCGGTTCACACTGAGTCGCATGCTTTGCCGTTGTGTCTTGCAGTGGGAAAACCGTCCGTACACGCTGCACTGTAATGCATCGTTCCAGGTGCATTCCATGCCATATCGCATCCTCCCCGCTGACTATCCCAGAGGCTCCATCCAGGTAAGATGCCACCCAGTCCGTCCCCCCACCCCCCCTTCACCTCGCCCCCATAGCTCACACCCTCTAGTCCTGGCAACATCCTCGTAAATCCTCTCTGCACCCTTTCCATAACAGGGTGACCAAAACTGGGCACAAAATTCCAAATGTGGCCTCACCAACATCTTGTACAGAAAGCTGTTAACATAACACCCCAACTTCCATACTCAATAAATGACCCAAAGTCTCTTACTCAGAGGGTCAGGCAGCGTCTCTGGAGAACATGGATAGGTGTCTTTTTTTTTGTAAACCAGCGTCTGCAGTTCCTAGTTTTTTCATTCCTTGCTCACTGATGAAGCCCAATATATGAAGAGCCTTTCTGCTGCCGGGCTAGCACGCAACAACGAGCATCTCGCTGTACCTCAGTACACGTGACGATAAGCTAAACTGAGCCCAATTAAACTAAAAGGAACCTCGTATTTCTGTCCTGGGCCTCCTCCACTGTCAGAGTGAGGCCAAACGCAAAATGTGGGAAGAGCTTGGCCAGCTTTCACCCCAGCGGTATGACTTTTGATTTCTCTACCTTCATATACCCCTTGCATCCCCTCTCTCTCCGCACCTCCCCCACCCTAGTCAACCTGCTAGCATCACTGTCCGTATCTCTTTGTTATCACCTCTTCCACAACCAACAATGGACCATTGTGGGCTCCTTGCTCATCAGTGCCGGCTTTGATTGGTTCTGAACCGCTTCAGACCCCTAGTTTCCCGCTTCTCCGACTCTGAGTCTGAAGAAGGGTCTCGAGCCGAAACGTCACCCATTCCTTCTCTCCAGAGATGCCGCCTGTCCCGCTGAGTTACTCCAACACTTTGTGTCTGTCTCTTAATAGGAAGCGAGGCAGGCGGGGGGTTAGCAGACAGCCTGCGGACGGGAGGGGCATGAAGCGCTAATCTGCCCCGGGCATTGGCACGGCCGCTGGGGGTCTCTGCAGTGTGGAACAATGCCTGTAGGGGGAGGGCATGGCACAGAGTTATAAGTGTGGAAACAGGCCCATCAGCCCAACTTGCCCACACCGACCAGAACCAGGGGCCACACAGTTTAAGAATAAGGGGTAAGCCATTTAGAACGGAGACGAGGAAACACTTTTTCTCACAGAGAGTTGTGAGTCTGTGGAATTCTCTGCCTGAGAGGGTGGTGGAGGCCGGTTCTCTGGATGCTTTCAAGAGAGAGTTGGATAGGGCTCTTAAAGATAGCGGAGTCAGGGGATATGGGGAGAAGGCAGGAACGGGGTACTGATTGGGGATGATCAGCCATGATCACATTGAATGGCGGTGCTGGCTCGAAGGGCCGAAGGGCCTCCTCCTGCACCTATTGTCTAACATAGTCACACAGTGTGGAAACAGGCCCAACTTGCCCACACCGACCAACACGCCCCATCCGCACTGGTCCCACCTACCCACGTGTGGCCCATATCCCTCCAAACCTGTCCTATCCGTGTGGTGTGGGGGTGGGCGTGCGTAACGTCGGGCCAGGGGCGCGATGGTTGGCGTGACGGCGTGCTGTCTACATCTGCCAGGTGTCTACCTCGGTGGTGTGGGCCAAGTCGGAGAGCTCGTCTGCGGCTCCACTCTGGATCATCATCCTGGCCGTGCTGATCGGCCTGCTCCTGCTCGCTCTCCTCATCTTCATCTTGTACAAAGTAAGTCCTGTTTGTCTTCACACAGCGTTTTTAGCTTCGAGACGCAGCAGGGAAACCTGCCTGTTTGGCCCATGTCCCTCACAGGGTGACACAGCGTGGAAACAGGCCCTTCGGCCCACCGATTCTGCACCGACCACCGACACACTAGGGGCAATTTACATTTACACCAAGCCAATTGTCCTACAATCCTGTCAGTCTTTGGAGTGTGGGAGGAAACCGGAGATCTCGGAGAAAACCCACGCAGGTCACGGGAAAGAAACGTACCAACTCCGTACGGACAGCGCCCGTGGCCGGGATGGAACCCGGGACTATGGCGCTGTGAGGCAGCAACTCTACCGCCCTCAAGTTGTCCCAGTCCTTGCGTCGGCTACCAGCTCGTTCCATGCACCCACCACACCTTGGCCTCAGGACCCCAGAGTCACGGCGGCGCAGCGGTAGAGTTGCTGCCTCACGGCGCCAGAGACCCGGGTTCCATCCTGACTACGGGTGCTGTCTGCATATAGTTTGTACGTTCTCCCCGTGACCTGCGTGGGTTTTCTCCGGGATCTATGGTTTCCTCTCACACTCCAAAGACGTACAGGTTTGCAGGTTAATTGGCTTGGTGTACGGGTCAATCCCATGTCCCACTTTCCCGAGTTACTCACGAACTCTTTCCCTGATGCGAACTCGGGGAATTACGGTAATAGCCATTCGTAGGCACTCGGGGCTATTTTTTAACTGTGGACATTTTTCAACATGTTGAAAAAATGTCCCGACTTACCTGATGCCCCGAGTTCCTACGGCTGGCATAACGAGCCGCTGCGAAATATCTACGGACTCCTATGAGCTCGCTACCGACATTCCCCGAGTTCGAATCAAGGGGAAAACTCGGAGGAGTTCGTGAGTAACTCGGGGAAGTGGAACAGGGCCTTTAATTGTCCCTAGTGTGTGTGTGTAGGTATGCTACAAAACTTACCTTGAGCAGCGCTGCAGTTCTGCCGCTCCCCGTGTGCGTGACTTTGGCGCCTTTCAGAGGGGGGCGGGCTTAAAGTGCCGTTTTTCAACAGACAGGGAAAATCGATCAATGTCGGGCGATTTCATTGCGGAAGAAAAATCGCTCCGACATTTCATTCATGAAGGTATTTTTAAATTACGCTAGATTACTTATTAACTAGAGTAATTTAAAAATCACCTTCAAGTGAGCGCCGACAACGGGAAGGATTTTGCGTAGGGGAGAAAAAAAGGTACACAGTTTATTTTTATATTAAAAGTTGGTTTTTATGGAGGCTTTAATTATATTTTCATGTTGCGAAATAGGGTCCAAAAAAAATGTATGAACCGACAGTATTTTTCCTCCCGACTTCACAGCAAACCGCAACGTTCCAATCTGCTGCATTCCACTAAAACCCACTCGCTAGTTGATTTAAATGGCCATTAATTTACAGGCATTAAACACTAAATTCCTTCCATTTGGCCCAGAAATTCATGAAAATGAGATTTAAAAATTATGTTATATTGTGGATTATTGTGTGAATGTTATTTGGACACTTAGGCAATTTAAAAAAAGTTTATCTTTTCTTAAGAAATGGATAGATGTTTAGATCTACTCATTGAATTTTGTAATTAGCTACAATTAGATAACTAAGTAATTATATGCTTTAATTTCAGGTCATCCAAGTAATATTGTTTCATATTTGTTTCAGAATGCTTCAATCTATAATAACTGAAAATTTCATTGAGTTCTCTTAATTTTTAAGAAAGTTATGGGCTTTTAACTGTTCTAGATCACAGCTTTTGAGTTAAGTCAATTGAAAGGCAATGGGGAACAAGATGCTAATTTCCGAGTATGAAAATGGTCATAACTTTCTTAATACTAAAGATATGAAAGTGAATTAGGTGTCAAATTAAACTTCTTTTTATGCTTTATCTGATGGGATAAATTGCAGACTTGATTTTTAAAATCTCAACATTTTGTAACATTGCTAGTGTGTGTGTGTGTGTGTAGGATGCTTGGGCCTGTTGGTCGTCCTGGGTCCAACTGTGCGACTCTCTCCGGTAAACGTCAGTGAGTTACCCCCCTCTCATCCGCCGCCTGTCTGTGTGTGTGTCTTCCAGCTCGACTTCTTCAAGCGGTCCAAACTGCCGTACGGGACGGCCATGGAGAAGGCCCAGCTGAAACCACAGGCCGCGTCAGAGGCGTAGCGCCGGGGCTGCCGCTGGCGGGACACTAGACGCGGGTAGAGGTGCCAGCCCGGCACCCCGCTGCACTGCTCCATCTCAGAACCGGGGGGGGGGGAGGGGGGAGGGGGGGGGCGCGGCACGTGGCGCCCCGGCTCCTCTGTGCTCCAGTGCAGCGACGGAGCGGGTCGGGAAGCTGCGGGGGGGGGTGCACGGGGGCAGCAGCCGGGCTTCTGCAAGAATAACGTTATTTAAGGCAGTTTATTCAGGAGCACTGATTGTGACTATTTTAATGTTTTATTTTTAACCATTCGTTCGTTCGTTCGAGCTCCCTCTGTGCCGACATTGAGTATGAGATGCGATGGGTCTGGATGTACATTTTTCAAACTGTTCGCAAGAGTGCAATATATTTTATATTTTCCTGTGATATTCAGAAACCAGCGTTGGTCAGGGTCGAATCTTGGAGGGGGGGGGGGTTCTAGGTTCCGGACTGTCAGGCAGGGGGCTAGCAGGGAGGCTGGAGTGGTCCCTGTGCCAGCTGTGCCTGCCGCCCTCTCCCTGGCACAGAGATGGGTGGCTCCGCAGGGGTCTGGGCTGGGGGGGTATTTCTTCACCCCCCCCCCCCCCCCCTCCGTATTTCTTGGTGCTCGTGTGCTCAGGAGGCCAAGGCTCGGCCCCCACATCCCACGCCATGGTGCTAATCTCCGTGTACAAGCACAACCCCCCAGCTCCCCGCCCCCCCCTCCTCCACTCCCCCCACACCTCCCCAGTCAAAACCCCCACTGCCCCGTTAGAGTCGAGGGAAAGAGCCCGCGCGTTCTCCACGTGACTCACCGCGCGGTTTCCCCCCCCCCCGCGTTCCTCCGGTTTCCCATCTCCCCCCCCCCCCCCCCCCAAAAGACGTGGCCCTTCGTGAAACTGCCCCCTTGTGTGTAGGGAGTGGGTGAGAACAGGGGATCGCTGGACGGCGTGGACTCCGCGGGCCGAAGGGCCTGTTTCCACGCTGTATCTCTGAACTGAACCCTCCCCGAACCCTGGGAAGAGCTTTGGGGGGGGGGGGGGGGGGCAGTGGCTAGTCACTGCCTTATTTGAAAAGGTGGCATGAATTACATTTCCTGATGCTACTGGGAGGGGGCTGACGAAGGGTAGAGAGGGGGGGGTGGGAGGGAGAGGGGAGAAGGGTGTGTGAGGGTCACCTGGCTGGGAGGTAGGACTTGAGCAAACCCGGGGGGGGGGGGGGGGTTCGGTGAGGAGTGATGCAGCTTCTGGAGGCAGTTTTGAGGGGATGTTAAAGGGGGCGCGGACTCTAACTGGGTCGGGCCCCACACGCACGCACACACGCGCTAGGGAGCTGCACTCCCCTTTAATCCCATCCCACCAGCGGCCATCTTGCCCCGACCCCCTCCCCTCGCTCCGTGCTAGGCACTAAACGCCTCCGACATATCCGCCCTGCACACTCCCTCTGCGTTTCACCGCGGGTGTGCTTTGATTTGTACCTTTTTTTAAAAAAAATCTTTGATTTTTATTGCTAATGTTGTAAATGAATTAAAGTTGAATGATAATATACCTTTCTAAAACACGGCCCACTTGTGTCTTCTCTCTGCCTTGACTTCGACTCACTTCCTCCCGCCCATTGTAAGGAGAGTCCAAACAGTCGCAGTCGGCTCGGCCCCTGTCCCACTGTGCGAGTTCTCCCGAGTTTTCCCCTGATTCGAACTCGGAGAATGTCCGTAGCGGGTCTGCAGGAGCTCGTGGACGTCCCGTAGCGGATAGTAACGCTAACGGTAGGTACTCGGGACATCCGGTGAACTCATCCCTGCAAATAAATGTCCTCGAGTTTAAAAAAAAATACTTGTGATGGAAAAAAATGGTCACTTTTTCTACCTGCCGCTAGTGTTATGAGCCGCTGCGAGACGTCCACGAACTCCTACGGACCCGCTACGGACATTCTCCGAGTTCGGATCAGGGGAAAACTCAGGAATTACCTCGTACAGTGGGACAGGGGCTTTACGGAGTCTGGGGATATGGGGAGAAAGCAGGAACGGGGTACTGATTGTGGATGATCAGCCATGCTGGCTCCAAGGGCTGAATGGCCGACTCCTGCACCTATGTTTCTACGTTTGATCGTCACTCGCGCCCGCAACTGAACGATGAAATTCTTACTCGGTTGCAGCGGTTGTATTTTTTTTAATAGCTCCTCAGTTGAGTTTACTGTCACGTGTACCGAGGTACAGTGAAAAGCTTTTGTGTTGCGTGCTAACCAGCCAGCGGGAAGACAATCCATGAGTATAATCGAGCCGTCCACTGTGGAGTAGACCCCCCCTCTCGGTCATGACTGACCATGGGTGATGCATCCTGGAATGTTTAAGAAGGAACTGCAGATGCTGGAAAATCGAAGGTGGACAAAAATGCTGGGGAAACTCAGCGGGTGCGGCAGCATCTATGGAGCGAAGGAGATAGGCGACGTTTCGGGTCGAGATTCTTCTTCAGACTTTAATGGTATTAGATGTATATTAGTGTATACAATCATGAGAGGAATAGATCTGGTAGATGCACAGAGTCTCTTGCCCAGAATAGCGGAATCGAGGACCAAAGGACACAGGTTCAAGGTGAAGGGGAAAAGATTTAATAGAGGAGTCTTGAGAGGTAACTTTTTTCACACAAAGGGTGGTGGGTGTATGGAACGAGCTGCCAGAGGAGGTAGTTGAGGCTGGGACTATCTCAGTGTTGAAGAAACAGTTAGACAGGTACGTGGATGGGGCGGGTTTGGAGGGATATGGACCAAGCGCAGGCAGGTGGGACTCGTGTAGCTGGGACATGTTGGCCAGTGTGGGCAAGATGGGCCGAAGGGCCTGTTTCCATGCTGTGTCACCCTGTGACTCTGGGCAGGAACTTGGTCAAGTTGTTTGGAGTCGGCTGTGGGATGGTTTTACAAGTGTGCTGACGAGCCCAGCACATGAATGTCCCTGTTAGACTGGTAGGTGGCGGGGCAGGTGGGCGTAAGGAGGCTTGGATGACGAGAGAAGATAAGGCTCTGGTCAGGAATAAGGAGGAGACATAGGGCAGGTATAAGCAACTGGGATCAAGTACCCAGCCCCCCTGGACTACGGGTGCTGTCTGTACGGAGTTTGCACGTTCTCCCCGTGATCTTTCTCCGGGTGCTCCGGTTTCCTCCCACACTCCAAAGACGGGCGGGTTTGTAGGTTAATTGGCTTTGGTAAAATTGTCAATTGTTCCCTAGTGTGTGTGTGTGTGTGTGTGTAGGATAGTGTTAGTGTGCGGGGATCGCTTGTCGGCGTGGGCCGAAGGGCCTGTTTCCGCGCTGTATCTCTAAACTAAACTAAACTGAAGCAATGCCTCCATGATACTTGCTGGAAAGAACGCACGCACCACTCATTGATCAGACGAACACAGATCAGCAGATGCGGTTACTGTGGCTCCATGCAGTGAAGATGGACACAAAACGCTGGAGTAACTCAGCGGGACAGGCAGCATCTCTGGAGAGAAGGAATGGGCGACGTTACGGGCCGAGGCCCTTCTTCAGACTGAGAGTCCGGGGAGAGGGAGACGAGAGATATAGACGGTGATGTAGAGAGATATAGAACAAATGACGGAAAGATATGTAAAAAAGTAACGATGATAAAGGAAAAGGGCCATTGTTAGCTGTGGGCTAGGTGAAAACCAGTTACAGACAATGAGACTCAACAAGATGACTTGGGTGGGGGAGGGATGGAGAGAGGGGGGGGATGCAAGGGTGACTTGAAGTTGGAGAAATCAATATTCATATTTTGCTTGGGAAGCTTACAACCCAGCAGTGTGAGTTTTGAATTCTCTAACTTCAAGTAACCCTTGCATCCCCCCCCCCTCTCTCCATCCCTCCCCCACCCGTCGTACCAGCTTCAAAGTCAGCTTGTTGAGTCTCATTGTCTGTAAAGCGTTTTCACCCAGCCCACAGCTAGCTTTATCATATTTACTTTTTTGCATATCTTTCCTTCATTTGTTCCATATCTCTCTCCACATCACCGTCTATCTCTCTCGTTTCCCTCTCCCCTGACTCTCTGTCTGAAGGAGGGTCTCGACCCGAAACGTCACTTGTCCATTTTCACCAGAGACGTTAGGATCTTATAGAAACATATAAAATTATAAAAGGACTGGACAAGCTAGACGCAGGAAAAATGTTCCCAATGTTGGGCGAGTCCAGAACCAGGGGCCACACAGTCTTAGAATAAAGGGGAGGTCATTTAAGACTGAGGTGAGAAAAAACTTTTTCACCCAGAGAGTTGTGAATTTGTGGAATTCCCTGCCACAGAGGGCAGTGGAGGCAAATCACTGGATGGATTTAAGAAAGAGTTAGATAGAGCTCTAGGGGCTAGTGGAGTCGAGGAATATGGGGAGAATGTGTTAAAGAGGGAACTGCAGATGCTGGAGAATCGAGGGTACACAAAAAGCTGGAGAAACTCAGCGGGTGCAGCAGCATCTAAGGAGCGAAGGAGATAGGTGACGTTTCGGGTCAAAACCCTTCTTCAGATATGGGGAGAAGGCAGGCACGGGTTATTGATAGGGGACGATCAGCCAGGATCACTATGAATGGCGGTGCTGGCTCGAAGGGCTGAATGGCCTCCTCTTGCACCTCTTTTCTATGTTGCCCGACCCGCTGAGTTGCTCCGCCGTTTTGTGTCTGTCAGTATTCATACCGCTGGGGTGTAAGCTGGCCAAGCGATAAATATGAGGTGCTGTTCCTCCCAGTTTGTGTGTGGTCTCACTCTGACAATGGAGGAGGCCCAGGACAGAGAGGTCAGTGTGGGAATGGGGAGGGGGAATTACCTTTGCTGTTTAACGCAAGCCTGATCTGACCTGACCTGCGTTCTGCATGGATTGTGGAGTTTAAGGAATCTCAGTCATCAATGGAGAACTGTTTGGTGATCCCACCTACACTGTAACTTGGTGAAGGAGCCAGAGCCAGAACCAGGCAAGAACACAGAGGCACATTGTTCCTCTAAACTCACCACAGAAACCACGCTCCGTTAAAGGATTAAAACTACACCCAGTGAGACCGAGATCCAGAGGGTTAAAGAAAGACCAGGCCGGACATATTCACGGATCAAAGATAAGGCACAAAAAGCTCAGCGGGGACGGGCAGCATCTCTGGAGAGAAGGAATGGGCGACGTTTTGGGTCTATAGTCTTGAGTCTCGGATCTCCCAGTCTGAGGATGGGGCCTCAACCCAAAACGTGGCCCGTTCCTTCTCCTCAGAGGTGCTGCCTGTCCCACTGAGTTACTCCAGCATTTTGTGTCTACGGTTTAAACCAGCGTCTGCAGTTCCTTCCTGCACATATTCGCAGATCGGGTCTGCTGCGGCAGTAAACAAACAGAGGAAGCTGCTAATTCAGTGCCAGGCTCAATCCCATCTCCAGCCAGTCAAGCCGGGATCAAACGAGAGGAATGAAACACTCCTTCAACTTCCCAACACCACATTCCACAAATGATTCCTCGTGGCAGTTCCCAATTACGGGCGTTCCCTCTGGGGAGAGATAGTGATGCGGGCTCGCAAACTCAGATTTGTTCAAACGTTCAATAGTTTTGCCACAGAAAGTAGTTAAAAATATACACTGTAGATGCGTGCAAGCACACCGGTCAAATTAATGCAGGGCCATGGGGACAGAGTGGGGCCAAATGTCACCCATGCACTATAGACCATAGACAATCAGTGCAGGAGTAGGCCATTCGGCCCTTCGAGCCAGAACCGCCATTCAATGTGATCATGGCTGATCATCCCCAATCAGTACCCCGTTCCTGCCTTCTCCCCATATCCCCTGACTCCGCTATTTTTAAGAGCCCTATCTAGCTCTCTCTTGAAAGTATCCAGAGAACCTGCCTCCACCGCCCTCTGAGGCAGAGAATTCCACAGACTCACCACTCTCTGTGAGAAAAAGTGTTTCCTCGTCTCCATTCTAATCCAGAACCAGGGGCCACACACACAGTTTAAGAATAAGGAGTAAGCCATTTAGAACGGAGACTAGGAAACACTTTTTCTCACAGAGAGTGGTGAGTCTGTGGAATTCTCTGCCTCAGAGGGCGGTGGAGGCTGGTTTTCTGGATGCTTTCAAGAGAGAGCTAGATAGGGCTCTTAAAAATAGCGGAGTCAGGGGATATGGGGAGAAGGCAGGAACGGGGTACTGATTGGTGGTGCTGGCTCGAAGGGCCGAATGGCCTACTATTGCACCTATTGTCTATTGGCTTACCCCTTATCCTTAAACTGTGGCCCCTGGTTCTGAACTCCCCCAACATCGGGAACATGTTTCCTGCCTCTAGCGTGTCCAAGCCCTCAACAATTTTATATGTTTCAATAAGATTCCCTCTCATCCTTCTAAACTCCTGAGTGTACAAGCCCAGCCGCTCCATTCTCTCAGCGTATGACAGTCCCGCCATCCCGGGAATTAAGCTGGTGAGCCTACGCTGGGCTCCCTCAATAGCAAGAATGTCCTTCCTCACATTAGGGGACCAAAACTGCACACAATACTCCAGGTGTGGTCTCACTAGGGCCCTGTACAACTGCAGAAGGTCCCACTAGTTCAGTCCTACACACCAGGGACAATTTACCAATTAACCTGTGAACCTGCCTGGATCTTCTCAGCGTAGAGGGAGAACAAGGAGGGAAGAAGACAAAGACTTTTAGACTTTTGCCTTCCACCACAGTGAGGAGGTGTCTGGTGAACTCACTGTGGTGGATGTTAAATATGTGTTTATGGTGTGTTTTATTTTTTATTTATAGGTTATGACTGCAAGGCAACGAAATTTCGTTCAGACCGAAAGGTCTGAATGACAATAAAAGGATACTTTACTTTTTAGAGGTACCGCCCTTTGGCCGACCGTGCAAACTCTGTACAGACAGCACCCGTGGTCAGGATGGAACCGGGGTCTCTGGCGCTGCGAGGCAGCAACTCTACCACTGCGCCACCGTGCCCGCCCTTCTTATTGCTCCTGCTGAGAGCCATAAAGGGCCTGTCCCACCAGCATACAACTCCATGCGATGAGCGCGACCTAACATGGTCGCTTGAGCCGTCCGGCGTCGCGGGGCCGGTCCCACTTCGATCGCCGGAGCCGTGCGGAATTGTGCGGAGTTCGTCCCAGCATCGCGCGGGGCTCCGAAAAACTGACTATGTTCAAAAATTCCGCGCGGCAACGGCTTGTCGGCTCGCAGTCGCCTCGACATTTACACACCGCCCCGACATCGTGCCTCTGTGAACCTATCTGTAGGTGCCTCTGTGACCCTCTATGTGTGTGGCTCCGTGGCCCTCTGTGTGTGTGTGCCTCTCTCTGTCCTGGCGAACTTACCTTGGACTTTGCTCCAAGTTCGCCTCACTTTGCGCCGCGTTGCGCCACTCACCCGACCTCCGCGCGGCCCTCGCTGCCGGTTTGGTCGCGCTTGCCGCATGCAGGCGCATGCTGGTGGGAACGGCCCTGTACAGGGGATCACCCGACCTCCGCGCGGACCCCGCTTCTAGTTTGATCGCATTCATCGCATAGAGTTGCATGCTGGTGGGACAGGCCCTTAAGCTGACAGTTTATAAATTGCCGTCACTTTTAGGAGGGAAGCTCAGAAACACTTCTTGGGCAGAGCAGTGGGGGATATGTGAAATGCTTGTCCACAGAGAGCGGAAGGTCCAATTGAAATCCGGGATTGGAAAGTATGGAGACGTATGTCAGAGAGTCACACGGCCCAGAAACAGGTCCTTCAGATGCACCCTAGAGACCCATCAACACTTGGGTGGCACAGCGGTAGAGTTTCTGCCTCACAGCACCAGAGACCCGGGTTCGATCCTGACTACGGGTGCTTGAATGTACCTTCTCCCCGTGATCACGTGGGTTTTCTCCGGGTGCTCCGGTTTCCTCCCACACTCTAAAGACGTACAGGTTTGGTATGATTGTAAATTGTCCCCTGTGTGTGTAGGATACTGTTTGTGCACGGGGATCGCTGGTCGGCACAGACTCGGTGGGCCGAAGGGCCTTTTTTCTAGACTCTATGTTGGACGTTAGGGCCTGTTTCCGCACTGTATCTCCAAATAGACAATAGGTGCAGGAGTAGGCCATTCGGCCCTTCGAGCCAGCACCGCCATTCAATGTGATCATGGCTGATCATCCCCAATCAGTACCTAAGCTAAACTAAACTGTGTAGGAAGGAACTGCAGATGCTGTTTAAACTGAAGATAGACACAAAGTGCTGGAGTAACTCAGCGGGACAGGCAGCATCTCTGGAGAGAAGGAATGGGTGACGTTTCAGGTCGAGACCCTTCTTCAACTGAACTAATCTGCTTACTTAGCCCACTACCGTCTCTGCCTTGGTGATTCAAGAGCTTGTCTAGACACCTACTCAACACTGTCAGTGTCTCTGTACCACCTCCCCCCTCAGGCAGTGTGCTCCAGATTCCAGTGCTCAGATCCCTCTGAACCCGTAACGTCAGGTAGCAGACGCCCCCATTCTGGCCAAACGCTTTTCACTAACCCGGCCACTCCCACTTCTCCCCTCTCCCATCGGGCAAGAGGTACAGAAGTGTGAAAACGAACGCACACACCTCCAGATTCAGGGACAGTTTCTTCCCAGCTGTTATCAGGCAACTGAACCATCCTACCACCACCAGAGAGCAGTGCTGAACTACTATCTACCTCATTGGTGACCCTCGGACTATCCTTGACCGGAGTTTGCTGGCTTTTCCTTGCACTAAACGTTATTCCCTTATCATGTATCTATACACTGTGGACGGCTCGATTGTAATCATGTGTTGTCTTTCCGCTGACTGGTTAGCATGCAACAAAAAGCTTTTCACTGTACCTCGATACACGGGACAACAAACTCAACTCAACGCTTCTCTCTTGTGCCACACAGAGCCTTGTGTCCTTCCTGTAACAGGACCGAACTGCAGATGCTGCTTTGTACCGAAGATAGACACAAAATGCTGGAGTAACTCAGCGGGTCAGGCAGCATCTCTGGAGACAAAGGACAGGTGTGGTTTTGGGTCAGGGACCCTTCTTCTTACATGAGTAACGTTCCAACTCGAAACGTCGCTTATGCTTGTCTAGGAAGGAACTGCAGGTGCTGCTTTATACAGAAGGTAAACACAAAGTGTTGGAGTAACTCAGCAGGACGGGCAGCATCTCTGGAGAACAAGAAATAGATGACGTTTCGGGTCGGGTCCCTTCTTCAGATTGAAAGTCGAGGGGCGGAAACGGAGACCAGGACAAATCAGGGCTGGCAAATGTGGAGTCTGAAGAAGGGTCGCGTGCCGAAACGTCACCCACTCCTTCTCTCCACAGATGCTGCCTGACCCGCTGAGTTACTCCAGCACTCTGTGAAACGTCACCTATCCATGTTCTCCACAGATGCTGCCTGACCCGCTGAGTTACTCCAGCACTCTGTGAAACGTCACCTATCCATGTTCTCCACAGATGCTGCCTGACCCGCTGAGTTACTCCAGCACTCTGTGAAACGTCACCTATCCATGTTCTCCACAGATGCTGCCTGACCCGCTGAGTTACTCCAGCAGTCTGTGAAACGTCACCTATCCATGTTCTCCACAGATGCTGCCTGACCCGCTGAGTTACTCCAGCACTCTGTGAAACGTCACCTATCCATGTTCTCCACAGATGCTGCCTGACCCGCTGAGTTACTCCAGCACACTGTGAAACGTCACCTATCCATGTTCTCCACAGATGCTGCCTGACCCGCTGAGTTACTCCAGCACTCTGTGAAACGTCACCTATCCATGTTCTCCACAGATGCTGCCTGACCCGCTGAGTTACTCCAGCACTCTGTGAAACGTCACCTATCCATGTTCTCCACAGATGCTGCCTGACCCGCTGAGTTACTCCAGCACTCTGTGAAACGTCACCTATCCATGTTCTCCACAGATGCTGCCTGACCCGCTGAGTTACTCCAGCACTCTGTGAAACGTCACCTATCCATGTTCTCCACAGATGCTGCCTGACCCGCTGAGTTACTCCAGCACTCTGTGAAACGTCACCTATCCATGTTCTCCACAGATGCTGCCTGACCCGCTGAGTTACTCCAGCACTCTGTGAAACGTCACCTATCCATGTTCTCCACAGATGCTGCCCGACCCGCTGAGTTACTCCAGCACTCATGTCTCTCTTTGGTACGAGCCAGCATGGGCAGTTCTTTGTTTCTGCACCTTAACCTGTACTGCTATGTCCCATGGTTACACAAAAAGCTGGAGAAACTCAGCGGGCGCAGCAGCATCTAAGGAGCGAAGGAGATAGGCGACGTTTCGGGTCGAGACCCTTCTTCAGACCGGTCTGAAGAAGGGTCTCGACCCGAAACGTCGCCTATCTCCTTCGCTCCTTAGATGCTGCTGCGCCCGCTGAGTTTCTCCAGCTTTTTGTGTAACCCTCGATTCTCCAGCATCTGCAGTTCCTTCTTTAACACAACTGCTGTGTTCCATGCTGCGGCAATGCAGGCCAGCATCTTGCATGCCTGATTCACCACTTCATCTGTCTGTGCTGCCACCTTCAGGAATGCTTGGACTCGTACACCAAGATCCCTTTGATCTATGTAGGAAGGAACTGCAGATGCTGGTTTGAACCGAAGATAGGTACAAATTGCTGGGGTAACTGCATCGCCCATTCCTTCTCTCCAGAGATGCTGCCTGTCCCGCTGAGTTACTCCAGCACTTTGTGTCTATCTCCCTTTGATCTTTAGTGTCCACAGAATTCACAGCTTCTGCAAAAATGCGTCACCTCACGTTTTGAAGATTAACTTTCATCTGCAAGATGTATAAGATGTTTGGTGAGGCCACATTTAGAGCATGGTGTTCCGTTTTGGTCACTCTGTTACTGGCAAGACGTTGTCAAGCTGGAAAGGGTACAGAGAAGATTTACGAGGATGTTGCCAGGACAAGAGGGGCTGAGCTACAGGGAGAGGTTGAGTAGGCTGGGTCTCTATTCCTTGGAGCGCAGGAGGATGAGGGGGTATCCTATAGAGGTGTACAAAATCATGAGAGGAATAGATCTGGGTAGACGCACAGACTCTCTTCCCCAGAGTAGGGGAATCGAGGACCAGAGGACTTTGGTGTAAGATGAGGGGGGAAAAGGCAGCTCTTTCACACAGAGGGTGGTGGGTGTATGGAACGAGCTCCCAGAGGAGGTAGTTGAGGCAGGTACTGAAACAATGTTTCTAAAACATTTGGACAGGTGTATGGATAGGACGTGTGTAGAGGGATGTGGGCCAAACACAGGCAGGTGGGGCTAGTGTAGATGGGGCATGTTGGCCGGCGTGGGATAGTTTAGTTTATTTTCAGTTTTCTTTTGGACTTAGTTTTCACTTGGGACGGCAAGCTGTGTCACTCGACACAGCTAGTCGGGCTGCTGCCTCACAGCGGCAGTGACCCGGGTGCTGTCTCTGTCTGTGTGGAGTTTGCGCATTCTCCCTGTGACCGCGCGGGGGTTTCCTCCGGGTGCTCCGGCTTCACAAGCTCCTAAGTTCCAGGAGCAGAAGTTCCAGAATTAGGCCATTCGGCCCGTCAAGAATTAGGCCATTCGGCCCATTTGGGGGGATCTTATAGAAACATATAAAATTATAAAAGGACTGGACAAGCTAGATGCAGGAAAAAAGTTCCAAATGTTGGGCGAGTCCAGAACCAGGGGCCACACACAGTCTTAGAATAAAGGGGAGGCCATTTAAGACTGAGGTGAGAAAAGACTTTTTCACCAAGTGAGTTGTGAATTTGTGGAATTCCCTGCCACAGAGGGCAGTGGAGGACAAATCACTGGATGGATTTAAGGGAGAGTTAGATAGAGCTCTAGGAGCTAGTGGAATCAAGGGACATGGGGAGAAGGCAGGCACGGGTTATTGATTGTGGACGATCAGCCATGATCACAATGAATGGCGGTGCTGGCTCGAAGGGCCGAATGACCTCCTCCTTCACCCATTTTCTATGTTTCTAAGTCTACTCCGCCATTCAATCATGGCTGATCTATCGTTCCCTCCTAACCCCATTCTCCTGCCTTCTCCCCACGTCCCAAAGAGGTGCGTGTCAATTGTCCCTCTGTTAATTGCCCCCTGGTGTGTAGGGAGTGGATGAGAAAGTGGGATAATGTGGAACTAGTGTGAACGGGTGATCAATGGTCGGCGTGGACTCGGTGGGCCGAAGGGCCTGTGCATCTCTGAGCTCTAAATTAAACTAAATAAAAGGTTGGCTCAGTGTTTGCTCGGCTTTTATTCCCCTGCTGTTGAACTTGGAAGATTTCATTCAAAATAATGAGTAGAGAATGAAGCAAGGCCTGGCTCCCCTCCAAGAACTGTTCCCTTCCAGAAAATGATTAACGCTTAGGAGAGATTAGCCTGGACGAGTATGATGCCTCATCTCATTAATATAAAGATAAACAGATGATGTTGTAATCTTGCGTTGGATTTTCCCCCAAGGTTCCTGCAGGAAATCACTGCCTCATCGATGGCGAGGGTGTGGGTGCGTGATGACCATGCTGCTGCCAACCCCCTGTCAGTTGTCGTTGGAAACAGACCATCCCGACGGGCACGGTGGCGCAGCGGGTAGAGCTGCTGCCTCACAGCGCCGGAGACCCGGGTTCCATCCTGACCACGGGTGCTGTCTGTACGGAGTTTGTACGTTCTCCCCGTGACCCGCATATGTTTTCTCCAAGATCTTCGGTTTCCTCCCACACTGTAAAGACGTGCAGGTTTGTAGGTTAATTGGCTTGGTGTAAATGTGTAAATTGTCCCTAGTGTGTGTAGGGTGGTGTTAGTGTGCGGGGGTCGCTGGGCGGTGCGGACTGTGGGCCGAAGGGCCTGCATCTCTAAACTAAACTAAACTTGTGAGCTGGACTACAGGATGAGATTTGTCCATGGAGCGGTTAATTCCAGTGTTTGCCAAGCCATGTACCCCAGGGGAACTGACTCCAACACCACCCCTCTCTCTCTCACCGTTCACTGCCAAAGCTCGCACGTCTGAGAAACAAGGCATGATGATTCATGTGCAGGAAGGAACTGCAGATGCTGGTTCACACAGTAGACAGACACAAAATGCTGGAGTAACAGGCAGCGTCTTTGGACAGAAGGAACGGGTGACGTTTCGGGTTGGGTCTGAAGAAGGGTCTCAACCCATTCCTTCTCTCCAGAGATGCTGCCTGTCCCTCTGAGTGACTCCAGCATTTTGTGTCTGTGCACGATGATTCATTGCTCATGTTTCCTCTTCCCTGCGATCCCATCCTGTGACTGAATGACTGAATATGGCCTACAGCCATTTTGCTAAGGGCCTGTCCCACTTGGGCTATTTTGTATGCGACTAGTCTGTGGCCACATGGTCGCCGGTGTGTGGCCTGTATGGTCGTGAGTCGTCTCCTCAGTCGCCCAAAGAGTCGTAGCGTCTTTCTGGTCGCCGCTGGATTTTCAACATGTTGAAAAATTCTCCGAGACAGTCGGTGACAGTGGGTTTGATGCCAATGAGCGTAGCTTGACTTCTCCTGACGTAGGTGCTGTCGTAGTTGTCGCCAGGTTATGGCGGGTATATAGTAACACCTAAACTATGGTACTGATATAGGGAATGGCATTCAGCAGAAGATTATAGACACGTTAAGCTGTAAAGAGTACAGAGATGTTTATAGAGAAGAGTGTTGCCAGCACTTGAGGTGCTGAGCTACAGGGAGAGGTTGGGCAGGTTGGGACTTCATTCCTTGGCGTGCAAGAGGCTGGGAGGTGATCTTATAGAGATGTATGAGATCATGAGAGGAACAGATAGCATGAATGGATGGTGGCTTTTACCCAGAGTAGGGGAATGAAAAACCAGAGGACATGGGTTTATCGTGAGCAGGGAAAAGATTTAATAGGAACCTGAGGGGCAACTTTTTCACACAAACGGTGGTGGGTGTATGGAACAAACTGCCAGAGGGGGTAGTTGAGGTAGGGACCATAATAACATTTAAACAATATTTTGATGGGTATATGGATTGGATGGGTTTGGAGGGATATGGGCCAAACGTGGGAGGTGGGACTAGTGTAGATGGGGCACGTTGGTTGAAGTGGGCAGGTTGGGCTGAGGGGCCTGTTTCTGCACTGTGTGACTGTTTGTAGGCCGGTATGAGCAAGTTGGGATGAAGGGCCTGTTTCCACACTGTGTGACTCTACGATTCAAGGTTCCTGGGGATATTTCCCCTGACGTGAATCTTGTTGTCCGCCTTGCCACAGGGCTGTTGGATGAACCCACATACTTCCTCCGCACGATATTCCCAGCGATCCCAACCGGTGACTCATGGCTCCGTCTGCCTGCACTCTCTGGAGAGGCTCTCTGCAACGTGTAGGCGTCAGGCGATGATTCAATGATGTTTTCCATTTCCTGAGAACATTTTCACCCGACGATGACAAGGCACGAGCCAGCTTTGGCCGAAGACAGACACAAAGTGAAGAAGTGACTCATCGGGACAGGCAGCATCTCCGGAGAGAAGGAATTGGTGACATTTCGGGTCGAGACCCTCCTTCAGATTGAGAGTCGGGATAGAGATATGGAGGGGCAATGTGTGAAACGGATAGATCTAAGCAGATGCTGATCGAGTGAATGTAGAATGGCTCATTGTTGGTTGAAGGGAAGGTGACAATGAGGCGTACAAACAGTAAAATTAATCAGGAAGACAGTGAAACGGTGGGGAAGGGATGGAGAGAGAGGGAAAGCAAGGGTTACTTGAAGTTAGAGAAGTCAATGTTCATACCACTGGGCTGTAAGCTGCCCAAGCGAAATATGAGGTGCGGTTCCTCCAATTTGTGTTGGGCCTCACTCTGACAGTGGAGGAGGCCCAGGATAGAAAGGTCAGTGTGGGAATGGGAGGGGGAGTTGTAGTGTTTGGCGACCGGGATATCGCGTAGGTCTAGGCGGACTGAGTGAAGGTGTTCAGCGTAACGATCGCCGAGCCTTGACACCCTGACCTCGTGTCCAGAGGTCCTGCCGAGTCCAAACTCTCCGGCTGAGTCCAAACCCTCTGGCAGAGAGGGCCAGGCGGGACCAGTGCAGATGGGGCATCCCGGTTGGCATGGACGGGTTGGGCTGAAGGGCCTGAAGGAGAGGATATCTTGAGTGGGGGAGGGGGAGGGAAGGTGGGGAGAGAAGGTGGGGTGGGGGGAGTAACGGGAGGGAGGGGAGAGAGGGTCCCAGATGAAGAGCGGGGTGTGACGGATCCTATGGAGGAGTGGAAATGGGATGGGATTTGTGGGAATGGGATGGACATGGGGAAGCGAGTGGAATGGGATTTGTGGGAATGGGATGGACATGGGGATGGGAGTGGAATGGGATGGATGTGGGAATGGGATGGGAATGGGATGGATGTGGGAATGGGATGGGAGTCCTCCTTCACTTTAGGTGGGGCACCGGCTCAGCTAAATTTGGGGAATTTTGGGGGGGTCCCGGTACTTGGTGAATTCTAGGGGGTCCAGTTTGGGGAACGATGGTCCCTGTGGTTGGGCAGGTTCCGTTCATACACAGAGGATGCGTTGAACAGAGCGACAGGGCACAGTGCTGTCATCGTACCGCACTGCATTTTATTGCGAAGCAGATTAAAAGCACACAACCTGCGGCAGAGGAGCGGGGCGGTGAGCAGGCCCGGCACGTGCCGCACGGCAAGCCAGGCCCGGCCGCACCTCACCGCGGCAGCACGGCGCCCGCTGAGGCCGAGGGCCCGTAACGCAGCCAAGCGTTAGGGGCAATCCATGCGCTCCGTCAGCTCCAGCGGGAAGGTGCCTTGCAAACGGTCCACGTCCTTCAACTGCATCCAGTCCGCTTCCTTGACGCCCATCACGCATCCCCCCGGCTGCAGGACATTCACAGCAGGACATTCAAATACTCCGCGGAAAGGTAACGTCACGAAACGATCGAAAAACCACCCCCCCTCCCCCGGGCTGGGGATCAGCCAGGGCAGTAGAATATCGTGAATGCGGAATTACAGGGGGTCCATACAATTGGGGTATTACGGTAGTGGGGAGAATTACAGGGGTCCCAGTCGTTGGAGAATTATGGTAGTTGCTGAAAGGTGGGGATTTACGGGAGGGCAACGGTAAATGGGGAATTTGGGGAGGGCACCAGTAGTTGGGGGTTTACAGGAGGGCACCAGTAGTTGGGGGTTTACGGGAGGGCGCCAGTAGTTGGGGGTTTACGGGAGGGCACCAGTAGTTGGGGATTTATGGGAGGGGCCAGTAGTTGGGGATTTACGGGAGGGGCCAGTAGTTGGGGGTTTACGGGAGGGGCCAGTAGTTGGGGATTTACGGGACGGGCCAGTAGTTGGGGATTTACGGGAGGGGCCAGTAGTTGGGGGTTTACGGGAGGGTGCCAGTAGTTGGGGGTTTACGGGAGGGGCCAGTAGTTGGGGGTTTACGGGAGGGCACCAGTAGTTGGGGGTTTACGGGAGGGGCCAGTAGTTGGGGATTTACGGGAGGGCACCAGTAGTTGGGGGTTTACGGGAGGGCACCAGTAAATGGGGAATTAGGGGAGGGCGCCAGTAGTTGGGGGTTTATGGGAGGTGCCAGTAGTCGGGGGTTTACGGGAGGGCACCAGTAGTTGGGGGTTTACGGGAGGGGGCCAGTAGTTGGGGGTTTACGGGAGGGCACCAGTTGTTGGGGGTTTACGGGAGGGGCCAGTAGTTGGGGGTTTACGGGGGGGGCCAGTAGTTGGGGGTTTACGGGAGGGCACCAGTTGTTGGGGGTTTACGGGAGGACACCGGTAAATGGGGAATTTGGGGAGGGCACCAGTAGTTGGGGGTTTACGGGAGGGTGCCAGTAGTTGGGGGTTTACGGGAGGGCGCCAGTAGTTGGGGGTTTACGGGAGGGCACCAGTAGTTGGGGGTTTACGGGAGGGCACCAGTAGTTGGAGGTTTACGGGAGGACCAGTAGTTGGGGGTTTACGGGAGGGGGCCAGTAGTTGGGGGTTTACGGGAGGGGGCCAGTAGTTGGGGGTTTATGGGAGGGCACCAGTAGTTGGGGGTTTATGGGAGGGGCCAGTAGTTGGGGGTTTACGGGAGGGGCCAGTAGTTGGGGGTTTACGGGAGGGGCCAGTAGTTGGGGGTTTACGGGAGGGCACCAGTTGTTGGGGGTTTACGGGAGGACACCGGTAAATGGGGAATTTGGGGAGGGCACCAGTAGTTGGGGGTTTACGGGAGGGTGCCAGTAGTTGGGGGTTTACGGGAGGGCGCCAGTAGTTGGGGGTTTACGGGAGGGTGCCAGTAGTTGGGGGTTTACGGGAGGGCACCAGTAGTTGGGGGTTTACGGGAGGGAGCCAGTAGTTGGGGGTTTACGGGAGGGGGCCAGTAGTTGGGGGTTTATGGGAGGGCACCAGTAGTTGGGGGTTTATGGGAGGGGCCAGTAGTTGGGGGTTTACGGGAGGGGCCAGTAGTTGGGGGTTTACGGGAGGGGCCAGTAGTTGGGGGTTTACGGGAGGGCACCAGTTGTTGGGGGTTTACGGGAGGACACCGGTAAATGGGGAATTTGGGGAGGGCACCAGTAGTTGGGGGTTTACGGGAGGGTGCCAGTAGTTGGGGGTTTACGGGAGGGCGCCAGTAGTTGGGGGTTTACGGGAGGGTGCCAGTAGTTGGGGGTTTACGGGAGGGCACCAGTAGTTGGGGGTTTACGGGAGGGCACCAGTAGTTGGAGGTTTACAGGAGGACCAGTAGTTGGGGGTTTACGGGAGGGGGCCAGTAGTTGGGGGTTTACGGGAGGGGGCCAGTAGTTGGGGGTTTACGGGAGGGCACCAGTAGTTGGAGGTTTACGGGAGGACCAGTAGTTGGAGGTTTACGGGAGGGGGCCAGTAGTTGGGGGTTTACGGGAGGGGGCCAGTAGTTGGGGGTTTATGGGAGGGCACCAGTAGTTGGGGGTTTATGGGAGGGGCCAGTAGTTGGGGGTTTACGGGAGGGGCCAGTAGTTGGGGGTTTACGGGAGGGGCCAGTAGTTGGGGGTTTACGGGAGGGCACCAGTGAAGCATACTCTCGAGTCGGGTGTGTGTTGCAGCCACTGTCAGCTGCGGACATTGTTGCCCACGTTCTCACCTGTGGCTCGGCCTCCTTGCCCGGGAGCACGAGGATGACGTCACCTTGTTGGCACGGTAGATGGGCATCCTCTGTCAGACTGTGTGTCACTCTCACCTGTGGAAAAGGGCACAGGTCAGATGCCCGGGTAGCGATAGTGGAGTTGGGGGTCTGTGTGGTGGGCTGTGGCATTGCCCAGTGTGGGCAGATGCACACTCTGCCCGCCCCGTGGCGCGGTGGGTGAAGGGCCGCGCGGGTACCTTGTACATGAATCCAGGCGGCATCTCCCCACAAGGTGAACTGTCGGCCTCCTTGCTGTGGCCCGGTGCCACCGCTTCACGGGCTGGGGCAGACGGGGCGAGATCAGTTCCTTCAGCCACCACCTCCCGGCTGGCATCCACCATTTGCTTGGCTGTGGTGGAGAGAGGCCGGTTCTACGAGGGAAACGCAGTGTTAGTGCCCTCTCCATGCCCGCAGCGTTCTGCCACGGGCACCGCATCGTGTTGGCATGAAGTTCCCATGCCCTGTCCTACACACCTCCAGTTGCCCCACCTCCCCCATCCGCTCCTTCTTGGGGTCCTCGACTCGAGGGTCTCCTCATTGCCTCGTGACCAGCTCACTGCCCACTCATTACGCAAACAGCACGCAAACAGGCCCTTCGGCCCAACCTACACATGCCGACCAACACGCCCCATCTACACTGCTCGCGTTTGGCCCATATCCCTCCAAACCTGTCCTATCCACATCCCTGTCCAAATGTCTGCTTAATACTGTTATGGTACCTGCCTCAACTACAGTACCTCATCTGCAAGCTCGTTCCAAACACCCACCACCCTCTGTGAGAAACTATTGCCCCTCAGGGTCCTATTCAATCTTTCCCCCATCAGCTTAAACCTATGCCCACTGGTTCTTGGTCTACCCGATCAATTCCTCTCATGATTTTGTACACCTCTATAAGACCACCCCTCATCCTCCTGCGCTCCAAGGAATAGAGTCCCAGCCTGTGCAGATCGATGAATGAATGAATGCTTTGTTCTCATGTTTTGCTTGCTTTGCTTGCCCAAGGTATGCAATGTTGCCCACATAAAGGGCGCCGGTGAAGTTACTAAGTACCCCATGTGGGGTCCTCCTCTGTTTCCTCCCCCCCCCCCCCACGCCGGGTCCTATTTCCGGCTGCCCCTCGATAGGCGTATTGCGTACAGTTTTGGTCTCCAAATCTGAGAAAATACATTCTTGCCATAGAGGGGGTACAGAGAAGGTTCACCAGACTGATTCCTGGGATGTCAGGACTTCCCTATGAGGAAAGACTGGATACACTCGGCTTGTACTCGCTAGAATTTAGAAGACTGAGGGGGGATCTTATAGAAAGTTACAAAATTCTTAAGGGGTTGGACAGGCTAGATGCAGGAAGATTGTTCCCGATGTTGGGGAGGTCCAGAACAAGGGGTCACAGTTTAAGGATAAGGGGGAATTCCTTTAGGACCGAGATGAGGAAAACATTTTTCACACAGAGAGTGGTGAATCTGTGGAATTCTCTACCACAGAAGGTAGTTGAGGCCAGTTCATTGGCTATATTTAAGAGGGCGTTAGATGTGGCCCTTGTGGCTAAAGCGATCAGTGGGTCTGGAGAGAAGGCAGGTACGGGATACTGAGTTGGATGATCAGCCATGATCATATTGAATGGCGGTGCTGGCTCGAAGGGCCGAATGGCCTACTCCTGCACCTATTGTCTATGTTTCTATGTTTCTATGATAGACATTACCCGGGGCAGTGGCTGTGGTGGTGTAGTAACGGTCACGGCAGCTTCCCCAGTCTGCGGAGCATCGGCCAGCGTAGCGGAAGGAGCGAGGGGGGTGGCGGGGGGTGTCACCGCCCTCTCACTGTCGGGTGCAGTCTGTGCGTCAGCCCGTGCCTCTCCAGGAGCTGCTGGGCTGGCAGGACCAGCGCTGGGCACCTCGCCGGGCGAACCAGGGTCAGGGGAAGGCGAGGCTTCAGGAGAACCCTGGACCATGTCTTCAGGTCCCGGGGCTGCAGGAGACACAGGGCCGGCCGGGGGAACTGTCTCAGCAGAAGCTTCTGGGGGGCAGGTTTCGACGGTTGCCTCCCCAGTTTGTTGGCTTTCAGGTGAAGCCGAAGCTTCATTGTCCACGGGAAGGTCAAGCTCGCCTTGTGAGGCCGCGGGATCCACAGGCTTCACCGTTTCACCGCCAGATGCTGACGGAGCTGAATCCATGTCCGGACCCGCGGAAGATGAAGGAGTTGTGTGTTGGCAAGCGTCCTCCTCATCAGCGGCTGCAGGAACGCCGGGCGAGGTCTGCAGAGAAGGTGAGATGTCGGATTGACTCTCCTCGGGCAGCTGGCCTGAATCACCCTCGGACAATCCGGGCTGTGCAGACTTTGACTCGCCGCCCTGCTCGAGGCTCGTCGAGGAAGATGTATCTCCAGGTATCTCCGGCTTATCCTTCGGCGATTCTTCAGCGCGAGGAGAAGGTGTCAGAGCTTGGACGGGTGGCTGGGTGTCTCCGTTGCCCGGAGTTTGTTCACGAGGAGCGGGCATCGGCGTCGGCGACGGCGGAACCTCGGTGGAGGACGGGGTGAGAGGAGGGTGAGCCTCGTCCCTCGCCGTGGTGCCACCCATTGATGAATGATCAAGGCTGCTTTCTGAAGAGGTCGACAGTCTGCACGTGGACATGACCGGCGCTGAGATAAGGAGCGACCTGCGGTTGCTGTAACAGACAAAGTGCAAGCATATTGAGGGCAGCACACGGTGGCGCAGCGGGGAGAACCAGAGACCCGGGTTCCATCCTGATCTCGGATGCTGTCTATACGGAGTTTGCATGTTCTCCCCATCACCAAGTGGGTTTCCTCTGGGTGGCATGGGCATCATGTCTGGGGAAGGATGTGCCGGCTCTGGAGAGGGTCCAGAGGAGGTTTACGAGAATGATCCCAGGAATGAGTGGGGTAACATACGATGAGCATTTGACGCAGGCACGTGCCGTCAGGGTAGGCAAGGTAGGCACTGCCTACCCTGACTAAAATTATAACATAGTAATAACTAAATATAAATAATAAAGGCATGTGAGAATTATGCGTATGTAAGACCGATCTCTTATGTAGGCATAATTCCCCGTGCCTTTCATCCGCAGCGCTTGTAACACGGGAAGCTCTGTGCAGCCCACGTGCCGTCAGCGCTGCCTGAAGCCGTCACTTTCAAGCGTGGCTGAAGGCAGCAGAAATTCTGCCTTTGTAGCACTGCCCATGCGCATCAGTCTAGTTTCTTGGCGGGGATTTCAACTATGGATTGTCGTGTGCCAATAATGTGTTAAGTACATTTTGTGTTTATGTTTTTAAATGCCGTATTTCCCGGGGTGTGTGGGGGGGGGGGGGGGGGGCGCTCCTTTCACAGCATTTGGGGAGTCTGGCCCGGGGTAACATTGCAGGGAGGGCACGAATGTTATGAATGAGGCGTCGGGAGCATCCACTTGCGACGTTCCTTGCACGGAGGCGTGGAATGCCACCGCTCTGAGGCCGGGGGTGTGGGGGGGTGGGGGGGGAGAGAGAGAAGCAGCTCGGGAGGCTGAGCGGCCGCCGGACGGACAGCGGAACCAGCCGCCACCTTAGCTCCTTCTGCCGGTCCCCGCTCACCTCTGGCAGCTCTCCATCTAAAAACCTCTCTCCTGCCGCTCGCTGGCCTCACTCATGTCTGTAAATTCCGACAGTGCGATTGAAGTTACTCGGCTGTGGGAATTTAAGGATTTGCAGGAAGCCGCTGACATGAGCGAAGTCGGCGAACGGCAGGTGACAGGTGTTCCAACGGCGAGCGGGCCGGCAGAAGGCACTGAAGTGGCGGCCAGTTCTGCTGTCGGGTCCCGGTGGCCACTCCCCGAGCTGCTTCTATCCCCAGACACAGTGCGTGGCTTCGCACCCGGAGAGCTGCGGTAGCGGTGAGTGAATGATTTACTGGCAGTATCCCCGACACCCTCCTTCTCAACACTCGTGCCCTCCCCACAACTTTACCCCTGGCACAGACTCTACACACGCTGTGAAAGGAACTGTTCCCCCAATTGGTCTAGGACTAGGAAGCCTTGGGCAAATTGAAATGTCACTGGTTTTTATTTATTTATTTAACGGGGAGAACAATCTGCGCATGCGCGGTTTAATTTTTTTTTTAAAGCGCACTGAGTGCCTACCCTGAGTGATTACTCACGGCACGTGCCTGGTTTGACGGCACTGGGCCTGTACTCGCTGGAGTTTGGAGGGATGAGGGGACCCCTCATTGAAACATACCGAATAGTGAAAGGTCTGGATAGAGCGGATGTGGACAGGATGTTTCCACTGGTGGGAGAGTCTAGGACTAGAGATCACAGCCTCAGTATTAATGGACATTCCTTTCGGAAGGAACAATTTCTTTAGTCGGAGGGTGGTGAATCTGTGGAATTCATTTCCACAGATGGCTGTGCAGGTAAAGTCAATGGATATTTTAAAATGGAGATGGATAGATTCTTGATTAGTACGGGTGCCAGGGATTATGGGGAGAAGGCAGGAGAATGGGGTTAGGAGGGAGAGATAGATCAGCGGAGTAGACTTGATGGGCCGAATGGTCTAATTCTGCTCCTATCACTTCTGAGCTTGTGAATCTGGTGGGCGTTGAGGAGTTTGGCTGAGCGCGGCCTCGGTCAGTGGGAGTCGCCACACGCCACGTCCCTCGGCAGCGACACTGTGTTGGGTGGGGGGGGGAGGGGATCACTCACCTGGCGACCCCTTTGACAATGAACACCTTGGTGCTGTGCTGCTTCTCCAGTTTGGTCATCACCGAGTACAGGCCTTGGTTCAGCTGTGGAGAGAGAGGGACAACGCATGTTCACTCTGCATTGATATCGTTGAAGCAGCCAGGAAAGCAAACCAACGCCTCTACTTCCTCACAAGTTAGTTTAGTCTAGTTTAGTTTACAGGCAGTGAAGAAAGCCAATGGTATGTTGGCCTTTATCACAAGAGGATTTGAGGACAGGAGCAAGGACGTCCTACTGCAGTTGTACAGGGCCCTGGTGAGACCACACCTGGAGCATTGTGTGCAGTTTTGTTTAGTTTAGCGATAGAATGCAGAAACAGCCACCAGGTCTGTGCTGACCAGCGTTCACTGCACACAAACACTATCCTGCACCCACTAGGGACAATTTTTACGTTTAGCGAGCCAATTAACCTACAAACCTGCACGTCTTTGGAGTGTGGGAGGAAACCGAAGATCATAGATGCATGCAGGCCATAGGGAGAATGTACAAACAGCACCCATAGTCGGGATGGAACCCGGGTCTCCAGCACTGCATTCGCTGTAAGGCAGCAACTCTACCGTGACCACCCTTTTGGGCTCCTAATTTGAGGAAGGACATTCATACTCTGCACAGACAGCACCCGTGGTCAGGATGGAACCCGGGTCTCTGGCGCTGTGAACAGCAACTCTACCGCTGCTCCACCGTGCCGCCCTGTTCAGGTAAAGTCCAGTAAAGTCCGATTAAAGAGTTCAGTCCCGAACGAGAAAGAGAGGCAGCCATCCTTACTTTGCTCATCTCCTGGTAGAAAATATCCCGCAAGTTGGACATGTTCTGAAATATTGTCACGTAGCATCCGATACGGCTGCAAAGGAAGGAGTCACGTTTAAACTGACCGGGCGTTGGACGTGATGGGGACGGTAAGATGCTCAAAATGGCGTCTGCGGCATCCATTTTGAAGAACTTTCCTTGCTGTAAATTAAGGCTCGGCTGATGGTTGGTGTTCAGGTGATTTGTGCTCGGCGCCAATTTCCCCCGATTTTCCCCGCGACGTCCCTTTCCTCCCCCCGCCTTCTCCCACACTGCTCTCCTTTAGTCTTTGGTTTGGTTTATTGTCACGTGTACCGAGGTACAGTGAAAAGCTTTTGTTGCGTGCTAACCAGTCAACGGAAAGACAACACATGATTACAATCAATCCGTCCACAGTGTACAGATACATGATAGAGGAATAACGTTTAGTGCAAGGAAAAGCCAGCAAAGTCCAATCAAGGATAGTCCGAGGGTCACCAATGAAGTAGATAGTAGTTCAGCACCGCTCTCTGGTTGGGTAGGATGGTTCAGTTGCCTGATGGGAAGAAACTGTCCCTGAATCTGGAGGTGTGTGCGTTCGTTTTCACACTTCTGTACCTCTTGCCCGATGGGAGAGGGGAGAAGAGGGAGTGGCCGGGGTGAGACTGGTCCGTGATGATGCTGCTGGCCTTGCCGAAGCAGCGTGAGGTGTAGATGGAGTCAATGGAAGGGAGGTTGGTTTGTGTGATGGTCTGTGCCTGTCTAATAGTCTCTTAAACACCACTATTGTATCTGCCTCCACCACCACCACCCCTGGCTGCTTATTCCAGGCCCCCAGGGTATCAGACCTTACCTGCTCCACAGTTCAGGCAGTTCCTCACGAAGCTGAGCATTTAATTCTTCAAACTCGTTCTGGGCGTTAACAAACTCCTCTTCAGCCTGAATGAGAGGAAGACAAGAGTGTCGACCCTGGCGCAGTCTCTCAGACTCTGACTGACCCCGCGGCACCTGCCCACACAGAAGTCTGCCCAAGAGACTGCACCGAGGGCACTGTACCGAGGAGCCCCGTGCAAGCCGTTTCTCTCGCGGTTCACCTTTGCAGGCCGGAACAGTCTGTGTTCCACATGTACATGGAGTGTGTGAGGCTGCAGCCCGTGCTCCAATATCTAAAGGGGCAGCTCCTTCTGGCTGCACTTGACACCCACCATCCTCATCTTTGGACACCCTGTGCGTGGGGGAGAGGGTAGGGGTGAAGATGTCCTGGTCGGGTTGCTCCTGGGCCTGGCCCAGCTGGCCATCGGCGAGTCACGGTGCCAGGCAGAAGTGGGCTCTGCCCGAGCCGGCTGCCTGCCCCTTTTCCGGGGTTACGTCCTTGCCCGGGCCGCATTAGAGAGGGAACACGCGCTGGGGGATTCTCGTGACCACTGGGCACCAAAAAAAGGGACTGCACCGCCATCCCAACGCACCGCCACTCGACATCACCGTTTCCCACAGCGCTCAGCAACCAGCTTACCAGGGCGGCACTCGGTGGAACGGCGGGTAGAACCGCTGCCTCGCAGCATCAGAGACCCGGGATCGATCCTGACCTTTACACTCCAGAGATACGGCCCAGAAACAGGCCCTTCGGCCCACCGAGTCCACGCCGACCAGCGATCACCCCGTACACTAGCACTATCCTACACACACTAGGGACAATTTACAATTGTTTTTACCACAGCCACTTAACCTGCAAACCTGCACGTCTTTGGAGTGTGGGAGGAAACCGAAGATCTCAAACCAAAACAGCACCCATGCCTTTTCTCCGGAGATGCTGCCTGTCCAGCTGAGTCACTCCAGCAATTTGTGTCTATCTTCGGTTTAAACCAGCATCTTGCAGTTGCTTCCCACACATGTATTCAGGCAGATGCCCAACGATGCCCACTTGCCCGTACCTTGGTAATCTTCGCTTCATCTTTCTTCTTGGCGCTCTGCAGTGACTCCAGGTGGTGGCGGCAGATGTCGTAGTCCACCAGCTTGCGGCCACGTTTAGCAATGCGCTTCTAGGGGGCAGAGCAACAGGTACGGTCAGTGTGAACATGTCCCAGACAGAACAATGCCATTCTTACTCACAGCAGCACAACACAATATAGAATATGTTAACATCGTACTCTGTAACATATATAAAAAATTATATATATATATATACACACATATATATATATACACATATATACACATACACACACACATATATTATATATATATACCTATACATATATACACGCACACACACACACACACACACACGCATATATATATATATACACACACACATATATGTATATACACACACATATATATATATATATATATATACACACACACACATATTTTATTATTGTTTATATTGTTCTTTGGCTTATATTGTTATTTTTCTTATTTTTCTTATCTATATATAGTCAATAGACAATAGGTACGGGAGTAGGCCATTCGGCCCTTCGAGCCAGCCTTCCTATATATATATATAGGAAGGAACTGCAACTGTTGGTTTAAACTGAAGATGGACACATACTGTTTATGTAGGTATGTTACAATACCTACCTTTAGCAGCGCTGCAGTTCTGCCGCTCCCCATGTGCGCGACTTTGGCGCCGTTCAGAGGGGGGCGGGTTTAAAATGCCGATTTTTTTCTAGGCAGTCTAAGTTGATCCATGTCGGGCGATTTCGTCGCTAAAGAGAAATCGCTCCGACATTTCATTCATAAAGGTATTTTTAAACTACGCTAGATTATTTATTAACTAGAGTAGTTTAAAAATCATCTTCTAAAGCTGTGAATGGTGACAGCGGAACGGACCTAAGGTAGGCGATAAAAGAAGCTACACAGTTTATTTTTACATAAAAACTTGGTTTTTAGGGAGGCTTTAATCACATTTTCATGTTGCGAAAAGGGGACAAAAAAAAATGTATGAACCGGCTGTATTTTTCATACCGACTTCACCGCAAACCGCAACGTTCCAATCCACCGCATTCCACTAAAACCCACTCGCTAGTTGATTTAAATGACCATTAATTTACAGGCATTAAACACTAAATTCCTTCCATTTGGCCCAGAAATTCATGAAAATGAGATTTAAAAATTATGTGATATTGTGGATTATTGTGTGAATGTTATTTGGACACTTAGGCAATTTAAAAAAAGTTTATCTTTTCTTAAGAAATGGATAGATGTTTAGATCTACTCATTGAATTTTGTAATTAGCTACAATTAGATAACTAACTAATTATATGCTTTAATTTCAGGTCATCCAAGCAAGATTGTTTCATATTTGTTTCAGAATGCTTCAATCTATAATAACTGGAAATTTCATTAATTTTTAAGAAAGTCATGGGCTTTTAACTGTTCTAGATCACAGCTTTCGAGTTAAGTCAATTGAAAGGCAATGGGGAACAAGATGCTAATTTCCAAGTATGAAAATGGCCATAACTTTCTTAATACTGAAGATATGAAAGTGAATTAGGTGTCAAATTAAACTTATTTTTATGCTTTATCTGATGGGATAAATTGCAGACTTGATTTTTTAAATCTCAAAATTTTGTAACATTGCTACATAAAGCTGGAGTAACTCAGTGGGTCGGACAGCATCTCTGGAGAGAAGGTAATGTTTTGGGCTGAATTGCTTCTTCAGACTATGGTCTGTCTGAAGAAGGGTCTCAACCCGAAACATCACCTATTCCTTCTCTCCATACACGCACATATACACACGCACGCACGCACACACACACATATACACCCACACGCACATATACACGCACATATACACACAGACTCGCACATAAAAACAAGCAAACAATAATAATGAAAAAAGACAAAACCAGTGCCCCCAAATCTATGTTGTTCTGAGCTTAATTGGTGGTTGTAGTGTTTAATAGCCTGATGGCATCAGTCCAATGGAAACACGAAACACCATGGCCATGTCAGCCCTGACAGAGGAGTTTGTTCATTCGCAAATTATCCGCTGGTCAAACAAGATGTGGCTGAGCACATGAGGGGACATTGTCAAATCTGAGAGCTTTCAGAAGCTTCAAAGAAGAGAGAGAGACAGAGAGAGAGACAGAGAGAGAGAGACAGAGAGAGAGAGACAGAGAGAGAGACAGAGAGAGAGAGACAGAGAGAGAGAGACAGAGAGAGAGACAAAGAGAAAGAGACAAAGAGAAAGAGACAAAGAGAAAGAGACAGAGAGAGAGACAAAGAGAAAGAGAGAGACAGACAGGCAGGCAGACAGAGAGACAAAGAGAAAGAGAGAGACAAAGAGAAAGAGAGAGGCAAAGAGAAAGAGAGAGACAGACAGGCAGGCAGACAGAGAGACAAAGTGATACAGAGAGAGGCAGAGAAAGAGAGAGGCAAAGAGATACAGAGAGAGAGACAGATACAGAGAGAGAGACAGAGGCAGAGATAGAGAGAGAAGCAGAGTAGAGGGACTGTAATTTTGCCCCCAGTGTGTAGGATGTAAAACTGGGGTAATATATAACTAGTGTGAACGGGTGATTGATGGTCAACGCTGACTCAGTGGGCCGAAGGGCCTGTTGCCATGCTGTATCTTAAACACGTAAACTGCTACTGGCTTGGTGTGGAGTTTGTACCCTGTGTGTGTTGCTGCAACTGGACTTGTTTGAGGAGGCATCTATCTATTCCTGGGGTGAGTGGTGTAAGAGCAGGCTGGCACCCACCTTAAACGCTGGGAACTGGCTCAGGTAGGTCTCCAGTGTGCGCATGGCTTGATCAGACAGCTTCTCCTCGTAGTCTGCCCACAGCAGGTCATTGTTCTGAAATGCAGAAGACTTTTCATTACTTCAATCACCATGAACAGTGTTGCACTGGGTCGGGATGTTCAGAAGTGATTGTAACAGAATTAGGCCCATCGAGTTTGCTCTGCCATGGCTGATCAATCTCTCTATCCTAACCCCATTCTCCTGCCTTCTCCCCATAACCCCTGACACCCGCACTAATCAAGAATCTATCTGTCTCTGCCTTAAATATACCCATTGACGGCATCGACAGATTCACCACCCTCTCGCTAAAGAAATTCCTCCTCATCTCCCTTGTAAAGGAAGGTCCTTTAATTCTGGGCTATGACCTCTGATCCTAGACTCTATCTTCAGGATATTTTTAGGCAGAGACAGATAGATTCTTGATTAGTACGGGTGTTAGGGGTTATGGGGAGGAGGCAGGAGAATGGGGTTAGGAGGGAGAGATAGATCAGCCATGATTGAATGGCGGAGAGGACTTAATGGCCCAATTCTGCTCCTATCACTTATGACCTTATGATCTTTCTTGCTTGAACTATGATCAGTAAACGTTATTCCCTTATCATATATCTACACACTGTGGACGGCTCGATTGTAATCATGTGTTGTCTTTCCCGCTGACTGGTTACCACGCAACAAAACCTTTTCACTGTACCTCGGTACACGTGACAATAAACTCAACTGAACTGAACTGACTGAATGGCGATAGACACAGAGTGCTGGAGTAACTCAGCGGGTCTGGAGAGAAGGCACGGGTGACGTTTCGGGTCGAGACCCTTCTTCAGTGGTTAGGGATAAAGGAAACGAGAGATATAGACGGTGATGTGGAGAGATAAACAATAGACAATAGGTGCAGGGGTAGGCCATTCGGCCCTTCGAGCCAGCACCGAATGTGATCATGGCTGCATCCACAATCAGTACCCCGTTCCTGCCTTCTCCCCATATCCCCTGACTCCGCTATCTTTAAGAGCCCTATATAGCACTCTCTTGAAAGTATCCAGAGAACTTGCCTCCACCACCCTCTGTGGCAGAGAATTCCACAGACTCACAACTCTCTGTGAAAAAAAGTGTTTCCTCGTCTCCGTTCTAAATGGCCGACCCCTTATTCTTAAACTGTGTGTGGCCCCTGGTTCTGGACTGCCCCAACATCAGGAACACGTTTCCTGCCTCTAGCGTGTCCAAACCCTTAACAATCTTATATGTTTCAATGAGATCCCCTCTCATCCTTCTAAACTCCAGAGTGTACAAGCCCAGCCGCTCCATTCTCTCAGTATATGACAGTCCCGCCATCCCGGGAATTAACCTGGTGAACCGACGCTGCACTCCCTCAATAGCAAGAATGTCCGTCCTCAAATGAGGGGACCAAAGCTGCACACAATACTCCAGGTGTGGTCTCACTGGGGCCTTGTACAACTGCAGAAGGAAATGTACAATGAATGAAAGATATGCAAAAAAGTACCGATGATGATTTGCAGCCGGCGTGAGCATTGTGCCCAGCCACCACCTCGTGTCTCGAACATCCCTGTCCTTACACCCAGCCCCCGCCACGGGCACCCTGGCAGCAGCGTTGGACATCTATGGGTGGGCACACGTGGCACTCACCTCTATGATGGGGTGCAGATCCTGCTGCCCGTCCCACTCGCACTCATACACCTCCTGCAGAGTCAGCGAGAGTCTCTTCGAGGTCTCGTGCATCACTGGGGAAAGCAGAGAGGCAAAGGCTGAATGGCCTGGCCAGACCAGGGGAGGGATAAGCCAGCACTGGACACCCACGGGTCCACATAGGACTAACATATAAAGACGGACCATTTCAATAAGGCGGTAGAAGGCCACCCAGATACATTGGCAAGCCAGGTAAAGTGTAGCTCCTACCAAGTTTCTTTCTCTCTCTCTATCTCTCTCTCTGACTGTCTCGCTCTGTTTCTGTCTCTCTCTGTCGCTCTATATCTCTGTCTCTCTCTCTCTCTCTCTGTCTCTCTCTCTCTCTATCTCTCTCTCTCTCTCTCTCTCTCTCTCTCTCTCTCTGACTGCCTCTCTCTGTTTCTGTCTCTCTCTGTCTCTCTATATTTCTGTCTCTCTTTCTGTCTCTCTCCATCTTTCTGTCTCTCTGTTCTCTCTGTGTCTCTGTCTGTTTCTCTGTTTCTCTGTCTCTGTGTCTCTCTCTGTCTCTCTGTCTCTATCTCGCTCCCTCGGTCTGTCTGTCTCTCTCTGTCTCTCTCCCTCTATTGCTCTCTGTCTTTCTCTCTCTCCGTCTCTCCGTCTCTCTCCCACCGAGTCCGCGCCGACCAGCGATCACCCCGCACATTAACACAATCCCACACACACTAGGGACAATTTACAATTTTACCGAAGCCAATTAATCTCCAAGCTTGGAGTGCGGGAGGAAACCGAAGCACCCGGAGAAAACCCACACGGGTCACGGGGAGAACGTGCAAACTCTGTACAGGCAGCACGCGTAGTCAGGATGGAACCCGGGTCTCTGGCGCCGTGAGCAGCAACTTGAGGCACACATGTGACAATAAAATATGGTATACCATTGAACCATTGATCAGAGGCCCTGGACTAGCATAGAATATAGAACATAGAACAGTACAGCGCAAGAACAGGCCCTTCGGCCCACGGTATCGGTGCTGGACATGATGCCTAGCCGAACTGAACTGCCTGCGCGTGATCCACATCCCTCCATTCCCTGCACTTCCCAGTGCCTGTCTAAAAGCTTCGTAAACACCACTATCATATGTGCCTCCACCACCCCCCTGGCAGCGCGTTCCAGGCCCCCACCACCCTGTGTTTTAAACATCTCTATCATATTTTCCCCCTCTCACCTTCAAGCTGCGCCCCCTAGTGTTAGACATTTCCACCCTGGGAGAAAGGTTCTGAAGGCTTTAGCTTTGTTTGGAGATACAGTGTGGAAACAGGCCCTTTGGCCCACCGAGTCCACACCGACCGTCAATCACACAGTCGTTCCATCTGAATTCTTTTTGAAAAAAAATTCAAAACCGGCCGTGACTTAAAATAGGATGCATGTTTTAAAAATCGATAAAGGTGGTTGCCGGAGGTTGCAGGTAGTGGAAGGTAAGACCTTTTTTTTCACCCAGTTTTATTCCACCAGGGAGGTCTTACCTTCCACTACCTGCAACCTCCGGCAACCACCTTCAACTAGCATCGCAACCGGCTACGACTCAAAAATTACTGATTTTTAAAACGGCAACCTATTTTTAGTCGTGGCCGGTTTGGAATTTATTTAAATAATCGCCGGTACATAGAAGAAGCGGAAACCACTTTCCACCATTAGGGAGACTGACAAAAACCTCCGGGAACCGCACGGTAACCTTGGGTGGGGCGCAAAGTCTCCAGAGGTTTCCGTTCAGATTTCCTAAGTGGGACAGGGGCATAAGCATAAATTGTCCCTAGTGAGTGTAGGATAATGTTAGTGTGCGGAAATCGCTGGTCAGCACGGACTCGGTGGGCCGAAGGGCCTGTTTCTGCGCTGTATCTCCAAACTAAACTCTCCCGGTAGCTGAAATCGTCCAAGCTCGGCAGCGTTGTGGTGAGTAACTTTTACCTTTAACTGCGTTCAGATATGCTCTCAGGTCTTTGTGGAGCCTGTTGCCGTCAGCCTGCAGGGAGGGAACAAACAGTCAGATTCACACCACAGAGCACCCTGCCCTGGCGCACAGACCCATGCCTGCTCCATCACACACTTCACGCAACGTGCGAGGAATCGCTCCCACCAGCCTCTCACCAGTTCACCGGGAATGACCACAACACCGCTGTCTATTGCTGGGCTGACTGAACACTGATCAGAACAGCCGGGACTCTATTCCTTGCAGCGCAGGAGATCAGGAGTGATCCTATAGAGGTCATGAGGGGAATAGATCGGTTAGACAGACGCACAGAGTCTCTTGCCCAGAGTAGGGGAATCGAGGACCAGAGGACATAGGTTTAAGGCGAAGGGGAACAGATTTAATAGGAATCTGAGGGGTAACTTTTTCACACAGAGGGTGGTGGGTGTAAGGAACGAGGTACAAGAGGAGGTAGTTGAGGCTAAAAGCATTTAGACAGGTACATGGATAGGACAGGTTTGGAGGGATATAGACCAAATGGGACTAGAGTACATGGGAGACACAAAAATGCCGGAGAAACTCAGCGGGACAGGCAGCATCTCTGGAGAGAAGGAATGGGTGATGTAGATGAGATGTTGATCAACATGGGCAAGTTGGGCTGAATGGCCTGTTTCCATGCTGAGTGACTATGACTGTGACACTTGTGACTCTGTGACTGTGTGACTGTGTGACTGTGTCCCTGTGTCTCTGTGTCTCTGTGTCTCTGTGACTCTGTGTCTCTGTGACTCTGTGACTCTGTGTCTCTGTGACTCTGTGTCTGTGTATCTGTGACTCTGTGTCTCCGTCTCTCTGTCTCTCTGTCTCTCTGTGGCCCTGTGTCCCTGTGTCTCTGTGTCTCTGTGTCTCTGTGTCTCTGTGTCTCTGTGACTGTGTCTCTGTGTCTCTGTCTCTGTCTCTGTGTCTCTGTGACTCTGTGTCTCTGTCTCTCTGTCTCTCTGTCTCTCTGTCTCTCTGTCTCTCTGTGTCCCTGTGTCTCTGTGTCTCTGTGAATGTGACTCTGTGTCTCTGTGTCTCTGTGAATGTGACTCTGTGTCTTTGTGTCTCTATGTCGCTGTGACTCTGTGACTGTGTCCCTGTGTCCCTGTGTCCCTGTGTCCCTGTGTCCCTGTGACTCTGTGACTCTGTGTCACTGTGTCACTCTGTCTCGGTGTCCCTGTGACTCTGTGAGTCTGTGTCCGTGTGACTGTGTGTCTCTGTGTCTCTGTGTCTCTGTGACTCTGTGTCTCTGTGAATGTGACTCTGTGACTCTGTGTCCGTGTGTCCGTGTGACTGTGTGTCTCTGTGTCTCTGTGTCTCTGTGACTCTGTGTCTCTGTGTCTCTGTGAATGTGACTCTGTGACTCTGTGTCTCTGTGTCCCTGTGTCTCTGTGTCTCTGTGACTCTGTGTCTCTGTGTCTCTGTGACTGTGTCTCTGTGTCTCTGTGACTGTGACTCTGTGACTGTGACTCTGTGACTGTGTGTCTCTGTGACTCTGTGTCTCTGTGACTCTGTGACTGTGACTCTGTGACTGTGACTCTGTGACTGTGTGTCTCTGTGACTCTGTGACTCTGTGTCACTGTGACTCTGTGTCTGTGACTCTGTGACTGTGTGTCTCTGTGTCTCTGTGACTCTGTGTCTCTGTGACTCTGTGACTGTGACTCTGTGTCTGTAACTCTGTGACTGTGTGTCTCTGTGTCTCTGTGACTCTGTGACTCTGTGACTGTGACTCTGTGTCTCTGTGTCTCTGTGACTGTGACTGTGTGACTGTGTGACTCTGTGTCTCTGTGACTCTGTGACTCTGTGACTCTGTGTCTCTGTGACTCTGTGACTCTGTGACTGTGACTCTGTGACTGTGACTTTGTGTCTCTGTGTCTCTGTGTCTCTGTGACTCTGTCTCTGTGACTGTGTCTCTGTGTCTCTGTGACTCTGTGCCTCTGTGACTGTGTGACTGTGTGACTCTGTGACTCTGTGACTGTGACTCTGTGACTCTGTGTCTCTGTGACTCTGTGACTCTGTGACTGTGTCTCTGTGACTGTGTGACTCTGTGACTCTGTGACTGTGTGTCTCTGTGACTCTGACTCTGTGACTCTGTGTCTCTGTGACTGTGTCTCTGTGACTCTGTGACTCTGTGACTGTGTCTCTGTGACTGTGTGTCTCTGTGTCTCTGTGTCTCTGTGTCTCTGTGACTCTGTGACTCTGTGACTGTGTGTCTCTGTGACTCTGTGTCTCTGTGACTGTGTCTCTGTGACTCTGTGTCTCTGTGACTGTGTGTCTCTGTGACTCTGACTCTGTGACTCTGTGTCTCTGTGACTCTGTGACTGTGTGTCTCTGTGACTGTGTGTCTCTGTGACTCTGACTCTGTGACTCTGTGTCTCTGTGACTGTGTCTCTGTGACTGTGTCTCTGTGACTCTGTGACTGTGTCTCTGTGACTGTGTGACTGTGTGACTCCGTGACTGTGACTGTGTGTCTCTGTGACTCTGACTCTGTGACTCTGTGTCTCTGTGACTGTGTCTCTGTGACTCTGTGTCTCTGTGACTGTGTGTCTCTGTGACTCTGTGACTCTATTGCTTGCATGCCAGCCCTCTCACTGACAGTCACCACCCTGCCAGTTTGGGGGCCAGATAGACCAGACCAGCGCCAGCGGCAGTTGTCCCTTCTCGGCCACAGACGTGAAGAAAGGCGCTGCTGCTCAGGGCGAGAAGCAGGAACACTGTGATGTTGTGTAAACCGAGGCGGTGGTTTTCCTCGCATGGCGGTGCGGGGGCGGTGGGGAGGGCTCGACAGGAAACAAACGTGCAACTAGCGGAAGGCATAGAAATCGTGGGTGAGAAACAGGCAAGTGAATAGTGTGGGACAACAAGGTTGAGTTTAGCTTAAGATCTAAGTAAGTAAGTAAGTACATTTTATTTATATAGCACGTTTAAATCATATCGCGTTGAAACAAAAGTGCTTTAATAATTAAGTTTCCGAGCATCCATAGAAAAATTTATAAAAAGCAAAATGACACAACACATTTCCGAACATCGACACAAAAAGCTGGGGTAACTCAGTGGGACAGGCAGCATCTCTGGAGAGATGGAATGGGTGACCCTTCTGCAGACTGGGGTGTCAGGGGAGTGGGCGGTACTTAGATAAGGAAGTGTACACTGTAGATAAGGAAGTGTAAGGTGATGTACACGAGTAGAGGGAATGGAGATCAAGGAAAATTAAGACTAGATCGATGTTTAAGAAGGAACTGCAGATGCTGGAAAATCGAAGGTGGACAAAAGTGCCGGAGAAGCTCAGCGGGTGCGGCAGCATCTATGGAGTGAAGGAAATAGGCAACGTTTCGGGCCGAAACCCTTTTGGGTTTCGGCCCGAAACGTTGCCTATTTCCTTTTGGGTTTCGGCCCGAAACGTTGCCTATTTCCTTTGCTCCATAGATGCTTCTGCACCAGATCCTTGTTAGTTGCGAGAAGGTGAGAACAAAGCCATCACCTCCACACTTTCTTATCTATGTATCTCCCTCTCCCCTGACTCTCAGTCTGAAGAAGGGCCTCGACCCGAAAACCGTCACCCATTCCTTCGCTCCAGAGATGCTGCTGCCCGTCCCTCTGAGCTACTCCAGCGTTTGGCGTCTATCTTTGGATTAAACCAGTGTCTGCAGTTCCTTCCTACACATGGAACAGTCCAGCACAGTAACGGGCCCTTCGGCCCACAAAGTCCGTGCCGAACATCATGCCTATTAAAGACTGTCTGCCTCATGGAGATGATCGACCTGGGTGCTTGGAGTTCTCAGCCACTTATAATGATGTACTACGATGGCTGGTGCAATCACAGAAATGGCAGTCGTGTGCGACATGAAGACGGACACAAAATGCTGAAGTAACTCAGATGGGCCAGGCAGCGTCTATGAAAGTAAACATGCAGGTACAGCAGGCAGTGAAGAAAGCCAATTGTTGGCCTTTATAACAAGAGGAATCAAATATAAGAGCAAAGAGGTCCTTCTGCAGTTGTACAGAGCCCTAGTGAGACCACACCTGGAGTATTGTGTGCAGTTGTGGTCCCCTAATTTGAAGAAGGACATTCTTGCTATTGAGGGAGTGCAGCGTAGATTTACAAGGCTAATTCCCGGGATGGCGGGGCTGTCAAATGCTGAGAGAATGGAGCAGCTGGCCTTGTACACTCTGGAGTTTAGAAGGATGAGAGGGAATCTCATTGAAACATATAAGATTGTTAAGGGTTTGGAAACAGTTTTTCTCACATGGAATGGTGGGTCTGTGGAATTCTCTGCCTCAGAGGGTGGTGGAGGCCGGTTCTCTGGATGCTTTCAAGAGAGAGCTAGATAGGGCTCTTAAAAATAGCGGAGTCAGGGGATATGGGGAGAAGGCAGGAACGGGGTACTGATTGTGGATAATCAGCCATAATCACATTGAATGGCGGTGCTGGCTCGAAGGGCCAAATGGCCTACTCCTGCACCTATTGTCTATTGTCTGTGGAGAGAAGGAATAAGTGACATTTCGGGTCGAGACCCTTTGTCGGACCAGAACACGAACGAGTGAAGAGTTTCAGAATGCGATTCAGATCAAGAGGTACCACAAGCGGAAGAAGGTACAGCATCTTGAGACCCCTTTCCTCCAGGCTCAAGAACTGCTCCCTTGCCATCAATGATCAGAAGCGTGGACACTCTTGTGTGGCCATACCTGGGTGAGGTCTGCTGTGTGATCTTACCAGGTTGAATGCAAGACAAATCATTTCATTGTCCCCAGATCCATGTGACAATAAAATATCTTTGAGCTAATCTCTTCGGCCTGCAGGGAATTGGAACAGGAACAGGAGACTGAATGTGGATGATCAGCCGTCGCCATATTGAACGGATTTGAAGAGTATTCGACGGGCCGAATGGCCTACTTCTGCTCCTATTTTTAAGCTTCTGTTTTTGTAGCTGCACACTATGAACAGGAAGCGCTGAGGTTTAGACTGTGCGAATACCGCTTGTGATTGCAACCTCTCTATCTCCCTGAATCTGTACGAGTTTAAATTTGGTGCATGAACAACACTTTCTATTTTTACTGACTTGGTGAGCTCGCCTCTGCAAATGAACCAGCAGCATCATCAAGGACCAGTCTCACCCCCGGCCACTCCCTCTTCTCCACTCTCCCATCGGGCAAGAGGTACAGAAGTGTGAAAATGCACAAGTGTGATTCAGGGACAGTTGCTTCCCAGCTGTTATCAGGCATCCTCTCACCAACTAGAGAGCAGTCCTGACCTCCCATCTACCTCATTAGAGACCCTCGGACTATCTTTAATCCGCCTTTACTGGACTTTACCTTGCACTAAACGTTATTCCCATTACCATGTATCTGCACACTGTGTACGGCTCGATTGTAATCACGTATTGTCTTTCCGCTGACTGGAGAGCACGCAACAGAAGCTTTCCACTGTACCTGTTTCAACGTGACAATAAACGTAACTGAAACTAAATCTTTTCAGCAAATAGTTTAATTGTTTTGGTAGACAAAAATGCTGGTGAAACTCGGCGGGTGAGGCAGCATCTTTGGAGCGAATAGTCTACCTTCGATTTTCCAGCATCTGCAGTTCCTTCTTAAACAGTTTAATTATTTTGTTCAGTTCAGTTCAGTTTATTCGTACATGTACCGAGGTACAGTGAAAAGCTTTTGTTGCGTGCTAACCAATCAGCGGAAAGACAACACATGATTACAATCGAGCCGTCCACAGTGTGTGGGAATAACGTTTAGTGCAAGGTAAAGCCAGCAAAGTCCGATCAAAGATAGTCCGAGGGTCACCAATGAGGTAGATAGTAGTTCAGGACTGCTCTCTAGTTGTGGTGGAATGGTTCAGTTGCCGGATAGCAGCTATCTCTATGTTTGACAATGTATTCAGTCAAACATAGCACAGTCATCTACATCTTTGGAGTGTGGGAGGAAACCGGAGCTCCCGGAGAAAACCCACGCGGGTCACGGGGAGATCGTGCAAACTCCGTGCAGGCAGCGCCCGTAGTCAGGATGGAACCGGGTTGGCTGGCGCTGTGAGGCAGCAACTCTACCGCTGCGCCACCATGACCGCCCAGATACGTCTTAAATGTGTGTGTCTCTGACTCCACAACCCCCTCAGACACTGGCACCACCTTGAAAATAATTCCTCCAGACCCCTCCAAACCTCATACCCGTCAGCCTCAATCTTTTAGGCTTTAGACCCCTTTCTAGGGCAAAGATTTTTTGCTATTTGCCCGATCCATGACCCATCGCAATTTCTTTGCTCCACAGTACAAGGTCTAAAATATCTGGTTGGTTCCTCAACCGACAATTCTGGAATCTAGTGTACACATATTCCAGTAATTCAGCCTCTGTTAGGACTTTCCTCAGTCTATATATAGATCTAACTTCCTCATCTGTGCTACGTCTAATATTCACACAATTCAGAGGCCTAGAAATAACTCCCCCCCCATGATCCCTGCTTCTTGTTACTTCTTAACTCTGTGCAAACCGTTCTGATCTTACGTCCGCATCTACCAAGCCTCGATCCTTTCTGAAACTCCCGCTCTCTGTTTTGCCGCCGGCATTGCGCAATGGCGTGGCCAAGATGGCGGACGGGTTGGGCGCCAGGGCTGCTGCTGCAGCCGTTAAAGTGGCTGCTTGGCGCGGTGAGCGGGTGCTGGCGTTGCTGCGCGCTCGGACAAGCGAGTTAGCGCGCGAGGTTGCAGCAAGCTGAGGACCGTCAAGTCCCGGGCGACGGAGCGGGGCGATGGCGTCCGCGCTGAAGGCTGCAGCCCCTGCTCGGGCTGCTCCTTGCCCTCCGGCTGCACTTCACACCCGCCATCCTTATCTTTGGACACCCTGTGCGTCGGGGAGACGGAAGGGCTGAAGATGTCCTGGTTGGGTTTGCTCCTGGGCCTGGCACCAGGCAAAAGACGGCTCTGCCCAAACCGGCTGCCTGCCCCTTTTCCGGGGTTACGTCCCCGCACGGGCGGCACTAGAGAGGGAACGTGCGCTGTCCACAGGTGCCCTGGGGGATTCCCGGGACCGCTGGGCTCAGCGGGGGGGTGGAATGCATCCTCAATAAGGATGGGGAAACAATTTAGTGATTACTGTAGCTAATCATTGTTAACTGGGAGAAGGTGACAACAAAGCAAACCGAGATAAAATATAATCAGGGGGACAGTCAGACTGGTCGTAGAACTGGGAAGGGGACGGGATGGAGAGAGAGGGAAAGCAAGGGTTACCTGAAGTTAGAGAAGTCAATGTTTATACCGCTGGGGTGTAAGCTGCCCAAGCGAAATATGAGGTTCTGTTCCTCCAATTTGCGCTGGGCCTCACTCTGACAGTGGAGGAGGCCCAGGACAGAAAGGTCAATGTGGGAATGGGAAGGAGAGTTAAAGTGTTTGGCAGCCGGGAGATCAGGTAGGTCTAGTCGGACTGAGCGAAGGTGTTCCGTGGAACGATCGCCCAGTCTGCGTTTGGTCTCGCCCGCTGATGTATAAGAGTCCACATCTTGAACAACGGATAGATGAGGTTGGAGGAGGTGCAAGTGAACCTCCGCCTAGCCTGAAAGTACTGTCGGGGTCCCTGGACAGTCGAGGGAGGAGGTCTAGGGACAGGTGTTGCACCTTCTGCGGTTGCAGGGGAAGGTACCTGGGGCAGGGGGTGGTGTGGGTGGGAAAGGATGAGCAAACTGCAGCCTGTTGCTCAGGAGGACGGGAGAGATGCTGTTGCCAAGGAGGATGGCTCGGTACCTGCTGTTTGTTGAAGCTGTTTGCGCACTGCTCAAATTGTTCATCTTTTGTTTCCACGGTTTTGCCAATTTTCTGAAGAACCTGAAGGAGATAAGCAGAGTTTGGTTCAGCACCCCCAACTGCTCAGAGAGTGGCCTACATCGAAACAATTCCCTTTATCACGTATCTGTACACGGTGGGTGAATCAGTTGTAATCATGTATAGCTTTTCCGCTGTCTGGTTAGCACGCAACAGAGGGAGCTTTAGTCAGAGGGCGGTGAATCTGTGGAATTCACTGCCACAGACGGCTGTGGAGGCCAAGTCAGTGGATATTTTTAAGGCGGAGATGGATAGATTCTTGATTTTGTACAGTTGTCAGGGGTTGTGGGGAGAAGGCAGAGGAATGGGGTTAGGAGGGAGAGATAGATCAGCCATGATTGAATGGTGGGGTAGACCAAATGGGCCGAATGGCCTTATTCTGCGCCTATCACTTATGAACATGAGCAAAAGCTTTTTGCTGTACCTGGGTACACGTGATAATAAACTGATCTGACGTAATTCTCACTGTGACATGGTGCACTGCCCCCCCCCCCCCCCCACACCAAAATGCAGCTACCACCCTCCACACTACAGTACTCATCTAACACACTGCATTGCAGAACCTCATATGTCATAGGAGCAGAGTTGGGCCACATTCAGAGTATTGCATGCAGTCCTGGTCTCCCCATCACGGGAGGCTTTGAAGAGGATGCAGAGGAGGTTTACCAAAGGAGAGAGACACATCAAGCTGGAGTAACTCAGCGGGTCAGACAGGCAGCATCTCTGGAGAGAAGGAATGGGCGACGTTTCGGGTCGAGACCCTTCTGCAGTGGGAGAGTGAGGCTGGGACTATCCCAGTGTTTGAGAGGCAGTTGGACGGGTGCATGGATGGGGCGGGTTTGGAGGGATGTGGACCAGGCGGGGGCTGGTGGGACTAGTGTAGCTGGGACAAGTTGGACCACACTGTATCACTCTATGGCATTTACCCAAGGAGAGGTTGGACAGACTTGACAAATGAAACAATTTTGTGTCGGTATGAATCAAATACGTGGAAAAGCTTCCAGGAAAAGAAGGAACATGGGGGGGGGGGAGCCCTAGAACTGCGCGAGACAAAGTATTGCAAGTTCCTGTACTCTTCTGGTGAACTGAACAATCAACTTAAGAAATCCCCTTCATTTTCCTCCCAGCAATTGTTTTGCGCCTTATCCAGCTGATGAACTTTACCCGGTAGAAATCGCAAAATAATGCAGGATAAATTGCAAGAAATCGCAGAGAATTGTGGACGCAGCCCAGACCATCACAGAAACCCAACTCCCTTCCTTCCATCGACTCCATCTACACCTCACGCTGCCTCGGCAAGGCCGGCAGCATCATCAAGGACCAGTCTCACCCCGGCCACTCCCTCTTCTCCCCTCTCCCATTTGGCAAGAGGTACAGAAGTGTGAAAACGCACGCACGCCTCCAGATTCAGGCACTTTCTTTTCAGCTGTTATCAAGCAACTGAACCATCCCAATGCCAACTAGAGTGTGGTCCTGACCTCCCATCGACCTCTATCTTTAATTAGGCTTTGTGTTACATTAAATGTTATTCCATTTATCCAGTCTCTGTACACTGTGGATGCTTTGATTGTAATTTTAGTTTCATTTAGATTAGAGATACAGTGCGGAAACAGGCCCTTCGGCCCACTGAATCCACGCCAACCAATGATCCCCGCACATTAGCACTATACTACACACTAGGGATCATTTACAGTTTTTACCAAAGCCAATTAACCTACAAACCTGTACCTGTAGTTGTATAGGCCTCTGGTGAGACCACATCTGGAGTATTGTGTACAGTTTTGGTCTCCTAATTTGAGGAAGGACATCCTTGTGATTGAGGCAGTGCAGCGTAGGTTCACGAGATTGATCCCTGGGATGGCGGGACTGTCATATGAGGAAAGATTGAAAAGACTAGGCTTGTATTCACAGGGGTTTAGAAGAATGAGGGGATATCTTATAAAAACATATACAATTATAAAAGGACTGGCCAAGCTAGATGCAGGAAAAATGTTCCCAATGTTGGGCGAGTCCAGAACCAGGGGCCACGGTCTTAGAATAAACGGGAGTTAAAATAAAAAAGAATTTAAGACTGAGGTGAGAAAAAACGTTTTCACCCAGAGAGTTGTGAATTTGTGGAATTCCCTGCCACAGAGGGCAGTGGAGGCCAAATCACTAGATGGATTTAAGAGAGAGTTAGATAGAGCTCTAGGGGCTAGTGGAGTCTAGGGATTTGGGGAGAAGGCAGGCACGGGTTATTGATAGGGGATGATCAGCCATGATCACAATGAATGGCGGTGCTGGCTCGAAGGGCCGAATGGCCTCCTCCTGCACCTATTTTCTATGTTTCTATGTCTTTGGAGTGTGGGAGGAAACCGGAGCACCCGGAGAAAACCCACGCAGGTCATGAGGAGAATGTACAAACTCCGTACAGACAGCGCCCGTAGTCAGGATCGTACCCAGGTCTCTGGCGCTGGCGCTGTGAGCAGCAACTTTCCCGCTGCGCCACTGTGCCGCCCTTAGACCATGTGTAGTTACTGTGTGTATCGTCTTGTCCCTGGCTGGATAGCACGTGACAAACAAGCTTTTCACCATACCTCAATAATAAACTGAACACAAATAATCAGCCGGCAAACTGCGAATCACAGAGCAAAATAAGGCGGCTTTCAGTTATTGGAAAAACCGCTGGCCTGAGTCACGGGAAGTCAGCTGTTGGTTGCTGAGTTTCCTGATGACCTGGATACTCACTGATCACAATGAAAACAAGCAGAAAGGGGAACAAGTTTCAGGAACAGGTCCATGGGGTGGGAGCGGGGCTATGAGTCTGAAGGCTGTGCTGATCACAACCACTTTTAGTTTAGAGATACAGCGCGGAAACAGGCCCTTCACCCCACCGAATCCGCGCCGACCAGCGATCCCCGCACACTAACACTATCCTACACGCACTAGGGACACTTTACAATCTTTACACAAGCCAATTAACCTGCAAACCTGCACATGTTTGGAGTGTGGGAGGGAGCTGGAGCACCCGGAGAAAACCCACGCTGATCACGGGGAGAACGTGCAAACTCCGTACGGACAGCGCCCGTGATCAGGATGGAACCCGGGTCTCTGGTGTTGTGACCAGCAGTGACCCACTAAGTTTCTCCAGTACTTTGTGCCTATCTTTATCTACCTGTGACGCTACCTTCAAGGAACTCATTTATTTCTTAACTCAGTTTCCGAAACTCCTCCATGGATACACTTGATCCCAGCTGCCGATTCCATGTCCCATGCATCCTTTTGTCCTGACCAGAGCCTCAATTTCTCTCATCATCCAAGCTTCCTTACACCTACAGGTATCTGCCTTTAATTTGAGAATCTGGTAAGTAATCTGAAGAAAGTTATATAAATATGTAAATAAACCTCGATTATAAAAAAAATGACCCATCACGGTGGCGTAGCGGTAGATTTGCTGCCTCCCAGCGCCAGAGACCCGGGTTCGATCCCGACTACGGGTGCTGTCTGTACGGAGTTTGCACGTTCTCCCCGTGACCTGCGTGGGTTTTCTCCGAGATCTTCAGTTTCCGCCCACACTTCGAAGACGTACAGGTTTGTAGGTTAATCGGCTTGGTGTAAATGTAAAATTGTCCCTCGTGTGTATAGGATAGTGTTAATGTGCAGGGATCGCTGGTCGGTGCGGACTCGATGGGTCGAAGGGCTGTATCTTAAACTGAGAGGGGACTGGGGCTGGAACTAAGGATATTCTAAGTTTTGTCGATGCTTCAGTGAAGATATTTTTAAAACAAAGGAAATGAAAGCAAAAAAAACAGGTTGGATACAAAATAAAGTTCCCTCTACCCTGTCCTTTCACTAAGTTCCTCTCACGACACAAACAGCTCTTTGAGTGGCTGTGTCACATTGTTCAGTAATGCTGCCAAGAGGTGCCTTCAGACATAGAACATAGAATATACAGCACAGGAACAGGCCATTCGGCCCACAATGTCCATGCAGAACATGGTGCCAAGACAAACCTTTATCTGCCTGCACGTGATCCATATCTCTCCATTCCTTGCATAGCCATGTGCCCGTCTCCAAGTCTCTTAAACCCCACTATCGTATCTGCCTCCACCGCCACCCCATGGCAGCGAGTTCCAGGCACCCGCCACCCTCTGTGCAAAACCTTGCCTCAGGCATCTCCTAAATCTTGGCCCTCCTACCCATGCCCTTGTGGCATCTTTGCTCAAGAGTCATGCAGATACAGGAAACCAGCCCTTCTGCCCAACCTACACATGCCGACCAAGATGCCCCATCTACACTAGACCCACCTGCCCACCTTTGGCCCATATCCCACTAAGCCTTTCCTATCTATGTACCTGTCCAAATGCCTTTGAAGTGTTGTTATAGTACTTGCCTCATCTACCTTCTCTGGCAGCTCGTTCCATATATCCACCACCCTTTCCCCGATTTCTTAAATCCATGTCCTCTGGTTCCACTGTCGGTTCCCCTACTCTGAGTAAAAGACTGCATGTACCCAATCTATTCCCCTCATGATCTTATACACCTCTATAAGTTGACCCCCTCAGCTAAGGAATAAAGCCTGCCCAACCTCACCCTCTAGCTGAGGCCCTCAAGTCCTGGCAACATCCTTGTAAATGTTCTCTGCACTCTTTCCAGCTTAACAACATCCTTGCAGAAACACGGAACTGAAGATGCTGGTAAACTTGTAAAAGGACACCAAGTGCTGGAGTAACTCAGCAGGTCAGGTAGCATCTGTGGGGAACATGGATCGGTGACGTTTCAGGTTGAGATCCTTCTTCAGGCTGAACATTTGCCACCCTTCCGGCACCTCACCCATATCTGATGATCATTCATGTATCTCAGCCAGGGCACCTGAAATGTTTTTCTCTCCAGCTTGCTGCACTGTCTGCAGATATATCTGATCAGGCCCAGGAGAGTTATCTACATTCTTATGCCTTAGGACGTTTAACACCTCCTCAACTGTAATACGGACCATCCTCAAGTTAGATAGAGCTCTAGGGGCTAGTGGAATCAAGGGATATGGGGAGAAGGCAGGCACAGGTTATTGATTGGGGACGATCAGCCATGATCACAATCAATGGTGGTGCTGGCTCGAAGGGCCGAATGGCCTACTCCTGCACCTACTTTCTATGGCTATGTCTATGTCAAGACATTTCCATGAACTGCCCCAAGTTCTACACTCTTCATGTCTTTATCCACTGTAAAAACAGAGGAGAAATACTCATCGAGGACTTTGGCCATCTCCTGTGGTTCCACCCTGAGATGACCACTTTGGTTTATGAGGAGCGTTACTCGATATCTAGTCACCCTCTAGTACAGGTTTCATAGATTAATACAGTGTGGAAACAGGCCCTCCGGCCCAACTTGCCCACACCGGCCAACAATGTCCCAACTACCCTAGTCCCACTTGCCTGTGCTTGGTCCATATCCCTCCAAAGCTGAACGATCCATGTACCTGTCCAACTGTTTCTTAAACAATGGGATAGTCCCTGCCTCAACTACCTCCTCTGGCAGCTCGTTCCATGCACCCGCCACCCTTTGTGTGAAAAGGTTACCCGTCGGATTCCTATTAAATCTTTTCCCCTTCACCTTGAACCCATGTCCTCTGGTCCTCAATTCCCCTACTCAGAAGCTGTAAAGTTTGTTTAGTTTGCAGACTTCCCACGAGATTCCCAACAATAAGAACCCTTGGTCATGGGCAGAGCTGGCAGATAAGGTCATAAGTGATAGGAGCAGAATTAGGCCATGCGGCCCATCAAGTCTACTCCGCCATTCAATCAAGGCTGATCTATCTCTCCCTCCCAACCGCATTCTCCTGCCTTCTCCCCATAATCCCTGACACCCATACCAATCAAGAATCTATCTATCTCTGCCTTAAAAAATATCCACTGAATTTCAATGAATTTCACAGATTTACCACCCTTCTGACTAAAGAAATTCCTCCTCATGTCCTTGTTAATTCTGATGCTATTACTTCAGGTCCTAGACTCCCCAACGGGTGGAAACATCCTCTCCACATCCACTCTATCCAAGCCTTTCACTATTTTCGGTAAGTTTCACTATTCGGTGAGTTTCAATGAGTTTCATCAGATAGCATTGATTTAGTGACGGCACAGGGTCAGGGGTTGAAGAGAAGAAGCCCACCATCTTGAACCCAATCCCATCACTTTGAAGGCCAGTCTGTTGAGCTCAGTCAAAAGGCTCCATAGCATCCAGCAAACTAACAAGGCGGGGTTACTCAAAGTGCAAGAGTCCCGTTTAATGCTGAGAAAGCATCAAACGTTCTTAATAGCTTCTCCCTTTCAGCAGGTCGTTTGGATGCTTAACTGAGCAAGGTAATTTTCCACTCAGATATGAAAGCAATTAGCAAGTCTAAAGGTTGAGTACATAGGACTATAGACCTGTCAATACCTGTCATGCCAGCAATGAGACTTATCACAGGTCTATAGGACAACCAACATGCCAATAAAATAAGGTGAAGCTTGCATAGTCAACATGACATCTTCTGGGTTTTGTAAAGGCAATCAGGAAGGTTCTGCTCAACTTGGGAGAGTGTTGCAAGCTAACCTTGGAGCTCTCTGGTTGCCCGGTGAGGGAAACACCTTCAATTGGTCAACCACCCCAAATTTCAGTTCAACCTACCTTCCAGACCTGGCACTGGACCCAACAAAAGCTACCTGGCTCGGTGTTCCAGAGCTAGCTGTGCTTCCAGCCAACCTGCTCCTGTGTACTACTGATCGATGTTCTACAGTACGTTCTAATTTTCCAGCATTCAGCTGATAGCCTTCTCTGCCTTGGTGTTTCAAGAGCTCACTGAGATTCCCCCTCAGGTAGTGTATTCCAAGTTGCCAAGCCCCTCTTTGGGAAGGTAGACCTTTCGGGTCGAGACCCTTCAAACTCATTGCCATGTTAACAGTGGCATGAGCTGGACAGATGTTAAACATTCCCTTGCCTGCATCAAATATGGACCCGTCTTTGCAGGAGGAACATATTTGACTGTACTAACATAGAAACATAGAAACATAGACAATAGGTGCAGGAGGAGGCCATTCGGCCCTTCGAGCCTGCACCGCCATTCAATATGATCATGGCTGATCATCCAACTCAGTATCCCGTACCTGCCTTCTCTCCATACCCTCTGGTCCCCTTAGCCACAAGGGTCACATCTAACTCCCTCTTAAATATAGCCAATGAACTGGCCTCAACTACCCTCTGTGGCAGAGAGTTCCAGAGACCCACCACTCTCTGTGTGAAAAAAGGCCTTCTCATCTCGGTCCTAAAGGATTTCCCCCTTATCCTTAAGCTGTGACCCCTTGTCCTGGACCTCCCCAACATCGGGAACAATCTTCCTGCATCTAGCCTGTCCAACCCCTTAAGAATTTTGTAAGTTTCTATAAGATCGCCTCTCAATCTCCTAAATTCTAGAGAGTATAAACCGAGTCTATGCAGTCTTTGTTCATAAGACAGTCCTGACATCCCAGGAATCAGTCTGGTGAACCTTCTCTGCACTCCCTCTATGGCAATAATGTCCTTCCTCAGATTTGGAGACCAGAACTGTACGCAATACTCCAGGTGTGGTCTCACCAAGACACTATACAACTGAAGTAGAACCTCCCCGCTCCTATACTCAAATCCTTTTGCTATGAAAGCTAACATACCATTCGCTTTCTTCACTGCCTGCTGCACCTGCATGGCTACTTTCAATGACTGGTGTACCATGACACCCAGGTCGCGCTGCTTCTCCCCTTTTCCTAATCGGCCTCCATTTAGATAATAGTCTGTTTTCCTATTTTTTGCCACCAAAGTGGATAACCTCACATTTATCCACAGCTCAGCTTCTGACCTGCTCTTGTTGGCTATTCAGTTAGGTTTCTGCTCAGAGTTGGCACGCAGGAGGTGAATGGGGAGGGAACTGAGTAATGAGAATGCTTTGAATGTCAAGGTAAGCTTGGTGGACTCCATCTTGTTGGAAACGGTCTCTGCCTGGCACCTGTGTGGGCCTGAACATCGTGCAAGTCTTGCTCTGTGCAGCCATGGACCTCTTCCACGGAGATGCAAATGGAATTTGGACATTGTCCCCTATTGATTGCACGTCAGGGTTGTGATCGCGGCCAAGAAACTCCAACAGGTGGGTCACCTTGTCCACATGCCTGACATCGACTCTACTTGAAGTTATGCCAACAGTGTGAAGCTTCCAGGCAGATATTGAATATACGACTTGCACAATATTTCTGAAAATTGTGACATCCCCAATGCTCCATGGATCCCTTGACCTGTCGTTGCTCAAAATGTTGGAGGGACATCTCAGAGGTGACCCAGCTCTCCCGGTCTCGATGACCCTGGCACATGAATGCTCAGTGCAAAACGAGAAGGAGCCCACAACATCTACAAAGGGTTCAGAGAAGATTTACCAGGATGTTGCCATGACTCGAGGGCCTGAGCTATAGGGAGAGGTTGAGCAGGCTGAGACTCTATTCCTTGGAGAGCCGGAGGATGAGGGGTGATCTTGTAGAGGTGTACAAAATCATGAGAGGAATAGATCGGGTAGACGCACAGTGTTTTGCACAGAGTAGGGGGATCGAGAACCAGAGAGCATAAGTTAAAGGTGAAGGGGGAAAGATGCAATAGGAATTTGAGGAATCCTGATACACCTCGCCCCACCTGCGGCAGAGATGCCATGTGCCATGTGACAATGCCAGCTTTGCCCATTAATATATGTACTAAACGTTCAAGAAACAATGTAAGGTGTTTGGGAAAGAGGATAGTGCAGGAGTGGAGTTCTCCATTGCCATTGCACTAACACCTTACATTTTTTCCTGAACGTTTAGCACATATATTAATGGGCAAAGCTGGCAGCTGGCATTGATTTAGTGAGGGCACAGGGTCAGGGGTTGAAGAGAAGAAGGCCTCCATCTTGAACCCAATCCCGTTGATTCCATGACTTTGAAGCCAAGTCTGTTCAGCTCAGTAGCTCCATAAAACACTCCATAACATCCAGCAAATGAACAAGGCGGGGTTACTCAAAGTGCAAGAGTTCTGTTTAATGCTGAGAAAGCATCAAACGTTCTTAATAGCTTCTCCCTTTCACCAGGTCATTTGGATCCATAATACGGAGCAAGGTAATTTTCCATTCAGATATGAAAGCAATTCAAAGGTCCAAAGGTTGAACTCAGAGGACTATAGACCTTTCATCACATTCCCCACAGTGAGACTTGGCACAGAAGGTCTATAAGACAACCAACTCCAATAAATAAAGCCATATCTTCCTTCGAAGTATCTGAAGTGCAACTGTGATATTGGATTGACAACCCAACGCATTTGAAGGCACTGGGACCGTACTCGCTGCAGTTTAGAAGAATGAGGGGGGACCTCATTGGAACTTACTGAATAGTGAAAGGCTTGGGTAGAGTGGATGTGGAGAGGATGTTTCCACTAGTGGGAGAGTCTTGGACCAGAGGTCAACGTCTCAGAATTAAAGGATGTTCCTTTAGAAAGGAGATGAGAAGGAATTCCTTTAGTCAGAGGGTGGTGAATCTGTGGAATTCATTGCCACAGACGGCTGTGGAGGCCAAGTCAATGGATAGTTTTAAGGAGGAGATTGACAGATTATTGATTAGTACAGATGTCAGGGGTTATGGGGAGAAGGCAGGAGAATGGGGTTAGGAAGGAGTGATAGATCAGCCATGATTGAATGGAGGAGTGGACTTGATGGGTTGAATGGCCTGATTCTGCTCCTATCACATGAACTTTAGTACTTATAATGAACTATGTATGAGTAGCTCCCCCCTCACACCTCTGTGGTTGGCTTATCTCTCTGAAACTGCTGACTGAATTCTAGCATATTATGATCACTGCCTCCTAGGGATTGCTTCATCGGAAGCTTCCTATTCTGATCTCCAGTTCATTACACAACAGCAACTCCAGAATTACCTTTTCCCTCGTGGGCTCGACCATGAACTGCTCGAAGAAGCCATCTCGAGGGCATTCTTATTCCTTCTCTTGGGATCCAGTATCAATCTGATATTCACAGTCTGCCTGCGTATTGAAATCCCCCATGACCACAATCCACTGTATCCGTTGTCCAAGATGTGGACTCTTATACATCGGCGAGACCAAACGCAGACTGGGTGATCGTTTCGCGGAACACCTTCGCTCAGCCCGCCTGGACCTACCTGATCTCCCGGTTGCCAAACACTTTAATTCTCCCTCCCATTCCCACACAGACCTTTCTGTCCTCGGTCTCCTCCATTGTCAGAGTGAGGCTAAACGCAAATTGGAGGAACAGCATCTCATATTTCGCTCGGGCAGCTTACAGCCCAGTGGTATGAACATTGACTTATCTCACTTCAGGTAGCCCCGGCATTCCCCCTCTCTCTCTCTATCCCTCCCCCACCCAAGTCGCACCAGCTTCTCATTTTCACCCAGCAAACAGCTGACAATGGCCTGTTTCCTTTATCATTGTCACTTTTTTGCAAATCATTCATTCGCTGTTCTTTATCTCCACATCACCGTCTATATCTCTCGTTTCCCTGATCCCTAACCAGTCTGAAGAAGGGTCTCGACCCGAAACGTCACCCATTCCTTCTCTCCAGAGATGCTGCCTGTCCCGCTGAGTCACTCCAGCTTTTTGTGTCTATCTTCGATTTAAACCAGCATCAGCAGTTCCTTCTTACCACAATAACATTGCCTTTCATCCAAGCATTTTCTATCCCTTGATGCAGTTTGTACCCTACATCCTAGCTACTATCCGAGGCCTGTATGTAACACCCATCAGGGTATTTTAACCCTTGCAGTTTCTCAACTCTACCCACAAGGATTCTACATCTTCTGATCCTATGTCACCCCTCGCTAAGGATTGCATTTCATTGCTTACCAACAAATCTACTCCACCCCCACTGAAGGGCTATGGATCACATGTAGCCAGTTGAGACTTGGTCTTGGCATCTTGTTTGGCACAGATATTGTTGGCTGACGGACCTGGTCCTATGCTGTACTGTTCTATGTCCCTCCAATGTCCATAAGTTCTAGGAGTAGAATTAGGCCATTCGGCCCATCAACTCTACTCCGCCATTCAATCATGGCTGATCTATCTCTCCCTCCCAACCCCATTCTCCTGTCTTCTCCCCATAACCCCTGACACCCGCACTAATCAAGAATCTGTCTATCTCCGCCTTAAAGGAATCCATTGACTTGGCCTCCACAGCCGTCTGTGGCCAGGAATTCCACAGATTCATCACCCTCTGACTAAAGAAAGTTGATTGGAAGGGGACCCTAGTAGGAGCAGCAATGGCAAGACTTTCTGGGAGTCATTTGGAAGATGCAGGATCTTTTCATCCCAAAGAGGAAGGAACACACGAAGGGGAGAATAAGGCGACCATGGCTGACAAGGGAAGTCAAATACAGAATAAAAGCAAAAGGGAAGACATATAATATGGGGTCGGAAATTGGGAGGAAACCGGAGCACCCGAAGAAAACCCAGGCGGTCACAGGGAGAACGTACAAACTCCGCACAGACAGCACCCGTAGTCGGGATGGAACCCGGGTCTCTGCCGCTGTAAGGCTGCAAGTCTATCACTGCAAAGATACAATGCTAAGGCTTTATAAGGCGCTGATCAGACCGCATTTGCAGTATTGTGAGCAGTTTTAGGTACCATATCTGAGGAAGGATGTGCTGGTGTTGGAGAGGGTCCAGAGGAGGTTTATGAGAATGATCTCGGGGTTGATTGGGTTGACGTATGAGGAGCATCTGCAGGCTCTGGGCCTGTACTCGCTGGAGTTCAGAAGGGTGAGGAGAGGATCTCATTGAATCCTACTGGATAATGAACTAGTGCCCCCTGTTTCATGCTTGTGACTCTGCCATTAGACTTTACAAATGCAATTTCTGCAGAGGACAGGAATGGGTGGGGATATTTACACCACCAGCCTCGGCAGAGTTTGGTTCACACATCTTCACAGTCACACCTTCCAATTTCCAACTGAAATACAATGTGTGCTGATTGAGAGATAATTTAATGAACTAGAATTTGCAACAATTAAAACCCAAAGCATGTCAGTCGGAGACATTTTGGGAACCACAGGAATGATGGATTGTGTACTTGATGGCAGAAAGAAAATGGTGACAGGACCACTTCATCGGTCTCTCCCCGCGTCTGGAGAAGTGAGTTTAGTTTATTGTCACGTCTACCGAGGCACAGTGAAAAGCTTTTGTGTTGTGTGCCAAGCAGTCCGTGGAAAGACAATACAAGATGACAATCCCCGTCACCTTAAACCTACGTCCCCTGGTTCTCAATTCCCCTACCCTGGGTAAACTAATCTGTGCTTGTATGCACAGCGTCTCTTGCCCAGAGTAGGTGAATGGAGGACCAGAGGACATGGGTTTAAGGTGAAGGGGGAAAGATTTGATAGGAATCTAAGGGGTAACCTTTTCATGAGGCAGGGACTATTGCAACGTTTGAGGAACAGTTGGACAGGTACGTAGATAGGACAGGTTTGGGGGGATATGCGCCAAACGCGGGCAGGTGGGACTAGTGTAGCTGGGGCATGCTGGCCAGTGCGGGCAGGTTGAGCTGAAGGACCTGTTTCCGTGCTGTATCACTCTATGACTCTAAACATTTAGACAGGTAGATGGACAGGACAGGTTTGGAGGGTTATGGGCCAAATGCTGGCAGGTGGGACTAGTGTAGATGGGATATGTTGGTTGGTGTGGGCAAGTTGGGACGAAGTGCCTGTTTCCGCGCTGTATCACTCTATGACTCTAAACATTTAGACAGGTAGATGGACAGGACAGGTTTGGAGGTTTATGGGCCAAACGCGGGCAGGTGGGACTAGTGTAGATGGGACATGTTGGTTGGCATGGGCAAGTTGGGCCGAAGGGCCTGTTTCCGCGCTGTATGCCTCTATGCCACACTGACCCTTGTACCCTCACCTCTTTGGCAACAAGGGGTGAAGAAAGCCTTGTGCTCCTGTACAAGGAAGTTACGTAGATAACAACAGTTAGAGGACAAAAAGGAACAGCCTTTATTGATCTACAGTAACCCTGCACTACACATTAATGAACTTCATATTAATTATCTGTGAACAAGATAATTGCTGAGCAACTGAAAATAAAGCATTCCACGAAAGCCCAAATATGGATCAGTCCCTAATAAATAACTGAGCCAATTTATTAGAGAATAATTTCATCACCGAGTGAAGGAGCAATAAAAAGATTGACTTGTGCATATATAGGTCAAGATCGATTAAGTCAAAATTATCAATTAACAAGGCGGCTGAAAGAGAGCAGACAATAATTGCAGCAAATAGTTGTACTGAAGCTGCGGTGATTGTACAGCGAGATTTAACCTCCACACATTAGCAGTGCACAGGCTGGGCTGCAGGTAAGTTCATGTCACAATATATAACAACTAGTATCTGAGTTAGCATTGCAAAGTGTGTCTGCTGGCATGCCCATAATAGACAGGGGCTGCTGGGCACTGCCCATTGGAGGTTCACTGCCTGTAGGTACTGTCTACTGGGCACTGCCCACTGGAGATGCACTGTCTGTGGTCACTGCCCACTGGAGATGCACTGTCTGTGGGGCACTGCCCACTGGAGATGCACTGTCTGTGGTCACTGCCCATTGGAGGTTCACTGCCTGTGGGGCACTGCCCACTGGAGATGCACTGTCTGTGGGGCACTGCCCACTGGAGATGCACTGTCTGTGGGGCACTGCCCACTGGAGGTGCACTGTCTGTGGTCACTGCCCATTGGAGGTTCACTGCCTGTGGGGCACTGCCCACTGGAGATGCACTGTCTGTGGGGCACTGCCCACTGGAGATGCGCTGTCTGTGGGGCATTGCCCACTGGAGGTGCACTGTCTGTGGGGCACTGCCCACTGGAGGTGCAATCACGTAACATTAATGTGTAGATTCAGCAAGGAAATGTGGAAGGAAAATAGCACCCTGTTCTATATTAGAAGAGGATTTGAGTGCACGAGTAGCACCGCGTTGCTCCAAGTAGACAGGGCCCCAGTGAGAGCACATACCGAGTACAGGTCCTGTCTCCCTACCTATGGAAGGCTATATTTGTGATAGAGTGCTTGCACCAAAGGTTCACCAGATTAGTGCTTGTGATAGTGGATGAACAATGTCTGCAGATGACAGTGGCATGGAGGGCGGCACGGTGGCGCGGCGGTAGAGTTGCTGCCTTACAGCACTTACAGCGCCAGAGACCCGGGTTCGATCCCACCCACGGGTGCTGTCTGTACGGAGTTTGTACGTTCTCCCCGAGACAGCGTGGGTTTTCTCCGAGATCTTCGGTTTCCTCACACACTCCAAAGACTTACAGGTTTGTAATTGGCTTGGTATAAATATAAATTGTCCCCAGTGTGTGTAGGTTAGTGTTAGTTTGCGGGGATCGCTGGTCGGCGTGGACTCGGTGGGCCGAAGGGCCTGTTTCCGTGCTGTATCTTTAAACTAAAAACATTTGGTAGCATAATTTTTGGTAGCATAGATCAGCTGGTAAGATGTATAGGTGCAGATGAGATTTAATACTGACTGGACAACTAATAAGGCTGGCTCATATACAGTGAATGGTAGGGCTCTAGGGAGGAGTGGAGAACGGTGCACATCCAATTTGATGTGCAACTCCATGGATCAGTTCAGTTTAGTTTATTGACCATTGTTTTCTCTGGAACAGTTAAGGGGCTGTCCCACTGTACGAGGTAATTCTCCCGAGTTTTAAAACAAAATCAAACTCGTAGTAAGCACGTAGAATGTACGTAGCTAGTACATCAGAGCTCGGGGACGTCTCTTAGCGGCTCGTAACGCTAACGGCAGGTACTCGGGAAACGCGGTAAGCTCGTGAAGACTCGTGAAGATTTTTCAACATGTTGAAAAATGTCCACGGGAGCCCCGAGCACCTACAAGCGGCTATTACCGTAAATCTCCGAGTTCGAATCAGGGGAAACTCGGGAGAACTCTTGAACCTTTACCATATCAGTTTAGTTTATTGTCACGTGTACTGAGGTACAGTGAAAAGCTTCTGTTGTGTGCTATCCAGCCAGCGGAAAGACAATACGTGATTACAATTGGGTCATCCACGGTGTACAAATACATGATAAGGGAATAACGTTTAGTGCAAGGTAAAGCCAGCAAACTCCGATCAAGGATAGTCCGAGGGTCATCAAAATGAGGTAGATAGTAGTTCAGCACTGCTCTCTGGGCGTGGTAGGATGGTTCAGTTGCCTGATAACAGCTGGGAAGAAACTGTCCCTGAATCTGGAGGTGTGCGTTCGTTTTCACACTTCTATACCTCTTGCCCGATGGGAGAACCATTTACACTGTATAGATACATGATAAGGGATCTGTGCATGATCCCTGAATGTGGCAGCACAAGTCGACAAGTTTTTGAAGAAGGCGTATGGGAATATGTGTGTTCATTTGCCTGGGCATGGTGTACCAGAGCGGGAAGGTTATGGTACAACTTTATACAACGTTGGTTAGGTCATGGCTGGAGTACTGTGTGCTGTTCTGGCCACCACACAAGTTCACAAGTCATAGGAGTAGAATTAGGCCATTCGGCCCATCGAGTCTACTCCACCATTCAATCATGGCTGCTCTCTGCCTCCCAATTCCCATTTGTCCTGCCTTCTCCCCATAACCCCTGACACCCGCTCTAATCAAGAATCTGTCTGAAGAAGGGTCTCGACCCGAAACGTCGCCTATCTCCTTCGCTCCTTAGATGCTGCTGCACCCGCTCAGTTTCTCCAGCTTTTTGTGTAACCCAAGAATCTGTCTATCTCTGCCTTAAAAATATCCACTGACTTGGCCTCCACAGCCGTCTGTGGCAATGAGTTCCACAGATTAACTACCCTCTGACTAAAGAAATTCCTCCTCAGCTCTTTCCTAAAAGAGCGCCCTTGTCTCTGGCGCTGTGAGACAGCGACTCTACCTCTGTGCCGCCCGTTCTTTGCACCACCACGATCAGAAGTAAAGTCGAGCACCCTGCGATTAGCTGGGTGGGAGGGAAGCGAAGCGGACGGCTGCCAACAAACATCCTGCGACTGCTCTGACCACAAGACGCGCACACTTCTCCTGCAAGCCTTTGCCTGGTGCTCGTAACCCTCCCTGAGCGGGGAGCGGTCACTGCGCAGAGTGCAGCCGTTCAAAACCAAACACGTCCTGCTCCGCGTGCGACCGGAGCCCGTGACCGCTTTCACCGGCGCCAGAAAGGCACGTTATAAAAATCATTTTTCTTTTGACCAGAAGCTGACTGAGAGACCTCGCATCGGAAAACCCAACTGCGGCAACCCCAAAATAATAAACCCGCTCCCGAAACAAATGCATGGTGGCTTCACTCCACAACAAATCAATGAGGTTATTTGTCTTGCACTGCAGTTTAGATACAGTTTTAACACCGCAGATTGGTCATTGTCAGCCTAAGAGAGACACAAAATGCTGGAGTAACTCAGTGGGTCAGGCAACATCTCTGGGTGACGCTTTGGGTCGAGACCCTTCTTCAGACTGTCAACCTGCTGAGTTCTCCTCAAGGTCTGAGCAGATGAACTCCATGGCACTGAATATGCTGGCAAACGGGGGGTGGGGGGGAAATTAAATGGGGTAACAGGTAAAGGATCTAGAGCACGACAAACATCCAGTCAACGTTGAACGGCTCTCGGAGTTGGAACCTTCCACAGAGGTTCAGACCCAGCAAAGAGCAACGCGTTTTAAAAGTCTTAAACGTTCTCGCTTTGAATGTCAGGAAAAGGGTTTGTTACCATTTCTTGGGCTCTCATGAACCTCTTCTGCACATGCTTGGCAAACAGGCCGGCTCCTCCGGGTTTGCTTGGAGTTTCTGCCATGGTAGCTACGTTGCTCCAAGTCTGTGGCTTGAATCAGGTTGCCCCTGCTCTACTCCCAGCCCTTGAGGAAGTGAGATATGATAAATACCCGTCGTGCTCGGCATCCGTTTCAGATCTAAGATAATAACTGGTGAAGAAATGTGTCTTTTTTTTTCTTTCCTGCAGTGGGGCAATATACCAACTGAGCATGGAAACAGGCCCTTCGGCCCACGGAATCTGTGCTGACCAACCACCCATTGTCGGTAGTCCAACACTAATCCTTTTTTATTCCACATTCCCAACACCAACAAAAACTAAAAGTACACTTCTTCTTCTTATTGAGTCCACACACAAGATTAGAAACTGTTCAGCCAGAGTTGAACACACTTCTCAGCATTTGCAGACAATGGCGTCCTGCGCTTCTGGTGCGTGGTGATGGAAAGATTAATGGAAACAGGGCAGCGACGTGAACACTCTTTCCTTCATCCCAAACGTACACTAAAACATACAAGTAAAAACAGACTAAAAACAACAAGACAGGAAAGGAACGAGACAGACTGTTGGCAAGGCTGCTATGTTCTTAAGATATAGGAGCATAATGAGGCCATTCAGCCCATCAAATCTACTCCGCCATTTGACCATGGCTGACCTATCTTTCCCTCTCAACCCCATTCTCTTGCCTTCTCTCCATAAACCTGACACCCGTACTAATACTAGACTTTCGAGATGCAGCGCAGAACAGGCCCTTCTGCCCACCGAGTCAATGCCGACCAGCGATCACCTCGTACACTAGCACTGGTCCTAGTGTAAATTGTCTCTAGTGTGTAGGATAGTGTTTGTGTATGGGGTGATCGCTGGTCGGAGTGGACTCGATGGGCCGCAGGGCCTGTTTCCACGCTGTATCTGTATAGTCTAAAGACTTCGGGATCGAACCCGGGTCTCTGGCGCTGTAAGGCAGCAACTTTACCGCTGGGCCACCCCTGACTGTGCCAGTCTGAAGAATGATCCCAACCATAAATGTCACCTATCCATGCCATAGGAGATGCTGCCTGACCCGGTGAGTTACTCCAGCACTTTATTTCCGACACAGGATTCCAACATCTGCATTCTCGATCCTCGTATCTCTATTTTAAAATGTCCTCATTTTGAGGAAGGAATTGATGTTTGGTACAGATTTTATTTTTTATTCTTACGCTAAAAATGTCGCTAATTTTATGAGGATTTCCAGAAATGACACTCCAATAAGTTTTGGTTCTCTGCTGAGCTGGCTTGCCAGCAGATTTAGTTTAGACAGTTCGCAATTTCTCATAAACCTCAGAACTATTCATCAGCCAAAGCTTCTGGGCGGCACAAGTGTTCTGCTGATTTTTGTACACCAACCTTGCTTGCCGAAGGCAGGTCTTTAGACTTTAGAGAAACAGGCCCTTTAGCCCAGCAAGTCCGTGCCGACCAGCAATCACCCCGTACACTAGCACTATCCTACACACTAGGGACAATTTACATTGTTACCAAAGCCAATTAACCTACAAACTAGCACGTCTTTGGAGTGTGGGAGGAAACCGGAGCAGCTGGAGAAAATCCCAGAAAAAACCCACACGGTCACAGGGAGATCGTACAAACTCCGTAAGGACAGCACCAGGGCGGCACGGTGGCGCAGCGGTAGAGTTGCTGCCTTACAGCGTCAGTGATTCGGGTTTGATCCTGACCACAGGTGCTGTCTGTACAGATTATGCACGTTCTCCCCGTGACCTGCGTGGGTTTTCTCCGGGAGCTCCGGTTTCCTCCCACACTCGAAAAATGATCAGGTTTGAGGTTAATTTCCTAGTGTGTGTAGGATAATGTTAGGGTATGGGGATCGCTGGTCGAAGCATAATCAGTGGGTCGAAGGGTCTGTTTCCACGCGGTATGTCTAAATTAAATTAAACTAAAAGATGATTAGTTAGTCCATTGAGGGTTGTGCATTGAGGGAGGTCTTTGACTAGTGGAGTTCTGCACAGATCTGTGCTGGGACCTCTGTTGTTTGTCATATATTCATATATATATATATATGTATCAGTGTGTGTGTGTGTGTATATATGTAGATCAGCTACAGACATACAGTAGATGCAGACAAGGAAATGGAGTTTAATCTGAGTGTAAGGTGTTGCACTAACCCAAAACGTCACCTATCCACGTTCTCCACAGATGCTGCCTGACCCGCTGAGTTACTCCAGCACTCTGTGAAACGTCACCTATCCACGTTCTCCACAGATGCTGCCTGACCCGCTGAGTTACTCCAGCACTCTGTGAAACGTCACCTATCCATGTTCTCCACAGATGCTGCCTGACCCGCTGAGTTACTCCAGCACTCTGTGAAACGTCACCTATCCATGTTCTCCACAGATGCTGCCTGACCCGCTGAGTTACTCCAGCACTCTGTGAAACGTCACCTATCCATGTTCTCCACAGATGCTGCCTGACCCGCTGAGTTACTCCAGCACTCTGTGAAACGTCACCTATCCACGTTCTCCACAGATGCTGCCTGACCCGCTGAGTTACTCCAGCACTCTGTGAAACGTCACCTATCCATGTTCTCCACAGATGCTGCCTGACCCGCTGACTTACTCCAGCACTCTGTGAAACGTCACCTATCCATGTTCTCCACAGATGCTGCCTGACCCGCTGAGTTACTCCAGCACTTTGTCTTTTTTTGTAAACCAATATCTGCAGTTCCTTGTATCTCCTTCAAACCTATGCAGTTTGATCAGATGAGAGACAATGAAGGCTACAAACAATAAGGCCGTATTCATCACACTTTGATATTATCGGTGATTCACCCAGTTTGCTGTAGTTCTGCTTACTGTCAGTAGGAGGCAGCAATGCACCAAGCCAAGCAATTTAAATAAGATGCAAACACAAAGGCTGCATCGTTTCGGGACAGGGATTTTTCTTCAATCTGATCTCCAGTCTCAACCTAAAATACTCTTGGGCGGCAGAGTAAATTATATTGGTTTTTGTTTTTGAGAATGAAAAGATCACATCTGTTGCATTATAACTTTTTTCATCATTCCATTTTAATCTCAGCAGATAAGCTTGCTACTGATCGACATTTAAAAAAAACATAGACTTGGTCGTAACTTTGTCACGTTAAAAGTGAGAGCAAAGTGGACAACAAAATAATAAAACCAATGATAGAGCACAGAAGACACAGACATGGAAATAGACCCTTCGGCCCATCTTATCCTGTTGTACCCATTTACACTAATTCCGTTTATCCACATTGGGTCCAGACCTCCAAGCCTTGATGCCTTTTAAACCATACAATTACCTGTACACGTATCTTAAACATTGTGCAAGTCTTCACCGTCCCCTTAGGCAGTGCCTTCCATAGTCCTGTTCTCTTCAAACCTCCCTCTCACCTTAAACTTGTGCCCCCTTCTCTTAAGCACCGCATAGATTCACACAGTGGTAAAAAATGTATACTCTCCACCTTATCTATGCCCTCATACATTTGTCTACCTCTATCAAGTCCTTGTTCAGGTTATCCAAACTTGGATTATTTTCCCTGGAGTGTTGGAGGTTGAAGGGAGACCTGATAGAAGTATATAAAATTACGAGGGGCATAGATACGGTAGACAGTCAGAGCCTTTTTCCCAAGGTGGAAATATCAAAGACTATCTTTAGGGTGAGAGGGGCAAAGTTTAAAGGAGATGTGCGGGGAAAGTTTTTTTACACAGAGGGTGGCGAGTGCCTGGAACGGGCTGCCGGGAGTCAGTGGTGGAGGCAGATGCAATAGTGGTTCAACCAGAACCAGTAACAGGTTTTTAGATAGGCACATGGATATACATGGAATAGAGGGATATGGATCACGTGCAGGCACATGGATATGGTTATGAATCGGATAGTACCCTAGCTGATGGAAGGAACTGTCCCTGAATCTGAAGGTGTGCATTTTCAGGGGAGAAGAGGGGTTGGTGGGGGTGAGACTGGTCCTTGATTTTGCTGCTGGCCTTGCAGCATAATCTATCCCTGTTTCTTATGTTCTAACTGATATACATCTCTGAACACTCCTCTTGAATTGCCCAGCAAGTCACTCAACTGAAGAGCAACTGGTGATTGGCAGTAAATTCTGGGCCGTCCACTGCTGCCCAAACCCTAAAGCAAATAAATAACATCACAGAACGTCTCCTGATCTGTGAACTGGAGGAACATGCGCTCCTAGACTGCGGCTCATACTTTGCTAAAAACAGGCTCATTACACATTAACCAATTAACAGCATATTTACAAACCGTACCATTCAAAAGGTACAAACCTTCAAAGATACTTGGCCTGTGCTTACCCTCAATGTTAAACCAACCCTGAAAACACACAAACACTCTTAGAAATGTGGCCTGTCCCCACCCGGCGCCAAGCCGTCCGCCTTCTGCGCTCACGGGCTGTGTTGAGTCGCTCACGGAGGTAGCCTGCAGACGGCACACTCACCTTGAGACTTGGGCAGTGGTGACGACTAGCAGCTCCAGCAGGCAGGTGCTTTCCCCTTTCACCTCCGCCCCGCTACACAGAGTGAGCCCTCTCCCCGCTGCCCCTCGCCTCTCTCACTCGACCAGCCGAACGAACATTCCTGCTTCTGGCAGTTAGAGAGGGGCACGGAGATAGACGCAAAATGCTGGAATAATGAAGCAGGACAGGCAGCGTCTCTGGAGAGAAGGAATGGGTGACGTTTCGGGTCGAGACCCTTCTTCAGAAGAACGTTCTTGACCTGAAACATTGTCCATTTCTTCAGAAGAAGGGTCTCGACCCGAAACGTCACCCATTCCTTCTCTCCATACCCCATGCAGTTTTGGTTCCCTAATTTGAGGAAGGACATTCGTGCTATTGAGGGAGTGCAGCGTAGGTTCACCAGGTTAATTCCCAGGATGGCGGGACTGTCATATGCTGAGAGAATGGAGCAGCTGGGATTGTATACCCTGGAGTTTAGACGGATGAGAGGGGATCTTATTGAAACATCTAAGATTGTTAAGGGTTTGGACACGCTAGAGGCAGGAAACATGTTCCCGATGTTGGGGGAGTCCAGAACCAGGGGCCGCAGTTTAAGAATAAGGAGTAAGCCATTTAGAACGGAGATGAGGAAACACTTTTTCTCACAGAGAGTTGTGAGTCTGTGGAATTCTCTGCCTCAGAGGGCGTTGGAGGCCGGTTCTCTGGATGCTTTCAAGAGAGAGCTAGATAGGGCTCTTAAAGATAGCGGAGTCAGGGGATATGGGGAGAAGGCAGCAACGGGGTACTGATTGGGGATGGTCAGCCATGATCACATTGAATGGCGGTGCTGGCTCGAAGGGCCGAATGGCCTACTGCTGCACCAGAAGAGTGTCTATTGTCTATTGTCATTCCTTCTCTCCAGAGACGCTGCCTGTCCCGCTGAGTTACTCCAACTTTTTGTGTCTATCTTCGGTTTAAACCAGCATCTCCAGTTCCTTCATACACGGTTCGAGTGGAGCACGGTGGTGCAGCGGGTAGAGCCACCGCCTGACGTAATCAGAGACCCGCGTTCGATCCTGACCTCTGTGTGTGGAGTTTGCACGTTCTCTCTGTGGCTGCCCCAAAATCTATCTCTCCATTTCCCTCCACAGATGCTGCCTGGCCCGCTGAGTTCCTCCAGCACGTGTTGTTTTACTCACGATTCCAGCATCTGCAGTTCCGTTTGTCTCTGCTTGATTATAACTCTTTCCGCAGATGCTGCCTGACCTACTGTGGATTTGTCTGCTTTTCTTTCACATTTCCAGCAGCAGTACTACTCAGCTTTATAGGTTTAATGGAAAGAGATAGACTCATAGAGCATGGAAACAGGCCCTTCGGCCCACCTCGCCCATGCCAACCAGGATACCCCATCTGGGTTTGTCCCACGTGCCCGCATTTGGCCCATATCCCTCTCAAGCTCTACTGTCCATGTACCTGTCCAAGTATCTTTTAAATGTTATAGTTCCTGCCTCAACTACCTCCTCCGGCAGCTCGTTCCATACACCCACCACCCTCTGTGTGAAAAAGTTGCCTTGCAGGTTCCTATTCAATCATTCCCTTCTCACCTAAAACTTCCTGATTACCCTGCCCTGGGTCAACGATTCGGTGCATTTACCCGTATAATTTTATACACTTCTATAAGATCACCCCTCAGCCTCTCCCTATAGCTCAGGCCCTCGAGTCCTGGCAACATACTTATAAAGCTTCTCTGTACTCTTTCCAGCTTAATGGCATCCTGCCTATAGCTGGGTTGCCGAACCTGAACACAATACGTCCAATGCAGCCCCACCAATGCCTTGTACAACTGTAACATTACGTCCCAACCTCTACACTCTATACCCTGACGGACGAAGGCCAATGTACCAAAGGCCTTCTTCACCGCTCTATTTACCTGTGACGCCACTTGTTTTCACAATGGGTGATCTGTGAGTTACTGGGGAAATCCTTGGAAGCGAAACAGAATTTGACTTCATGATGAGGGGGGTGGGGGGTCCTCTGATGCTGCAGGATACTATACCAATGGGTTAGCTCTGAAATGTATTTCGAGCCAATTGAACAAGAAATGTTTTAGACTTTAGAGATACAGTGCAGATACAGGCCCTTCGGCCCACCGAATCCGTGCCGACCAGCGACCACCCCGTACACTAGCACTATCCTACACACACTAGGATCCATTTACAATTTTACCAAGGCCAATTAAGCTACAAACCTGTACTTCTTTGCAGTGTGGGAAGAAACCGGGGCACCCAGGGAAAACCGAGGCCAGTGACAGGGAGAAAGGTACAAAGTCCTGGCTTGGTTTGCTGGAGATGCGGTGGTCCAACCGTGGTGCTGATGTGGAGCAGTTGGAGCTGGAGAGGTTGGCCCGGGAGGTTTTGCTTCCGTGCCTTGGACGTCCCTGCGTTAGTTAGAGAGTCTGGGAAAACCAAAGCATGGCACTGACAAAGGATGGGCAAGACCCCATGTGTCGAAAAGGGGGGATTAAAGAGCATCTTGCCATGCCATGCAAAGCGCATTTGAGTTCCAGTCAGCCCTGGCACCGTGCCATCATACCTAACATGTTTTCTGTACTTTCAAGTGATTTATTCAAAGCACTGTGTTCCCACAGGTTGTCAAAGTGTCGTGGTCGGGTACAGGAGGCCAGCTAATGGGACCGACGCAAACTTTGGGTCGTGTAGCCGCTCAATCCCTCCTCCCCTGTCCCCACCCAAAGTTATGCCATTATCTGAGAGAGTGCTGGCAGCTCCCCTGCATCTCAAGTGCTATTTATACCAAACTACAGCGTAGTTACTGCCTCCACATTTCTCCGAACTTACCCAGTGCTTCTTGCGTCCACAGCAGGGAGTAAGCTGTGAGGGAACACGTGGAGTTCCAGCCCACTCGCTTCACCATGTCACTGGAGCAAGAAAAGAAAGAGACCACAGGTAAATATACTAACCATGCACCAGATGGGAGAGTGTGGCCACATCCAGTGGCCGATCCCCAAAACACTCCCTTCCTTTCCCTCTTTATTACTCTCTCTCTCTCCCCATCTCTCCATCTTTCTCTCTCTCTCTCTCTACATCTCTCGCCCCCTCTCACCTACTCTCTCTCTCTCTCCCAGCCTCACCTACTCTGCCTTTCTCTCTCCTTTCCACCTCTTTGCCACCCCCCCCCCTCTCATTGTCTCTCCATTTTTCTCTCCCTCCCCCTTTCCCCTTCCCCCTTTCTCTCCCCATGGTATTGGTTGAGGATGCAGGTTTATTAGGTTCACTTGCATGTTTTTTCTTGATTTGACCCCGCGGCCATCCTTAATATGGTTCTAGGTTGTTTATGCATTCGGTTCTGCACCATTTCTGGGGTCCATTATAAAGTCAGTTCTGGATTCTTTCTGGATCTGATTCTGAAGGATTGCTTCCGTGTTCCCTCGGGTTTGCTTCTGATTTTGGCTCTGCATTTGTCCAGTTTAGTTTAGAGATACAGCGTGAATACAGGCCCTTCGGCCCACCGAGCGGGGCCCGATCCAGGCGAGCCCCAGGTGCTGCAAGGCCTCCAGCCATCGCCTCCATCAGGGTCGTGCGGCAAACCATCGTCCCTCTCCTCACCCAGCCACCTTCAGCCTTTGTACCCCAGGGGGAGGGGGGGGGGGGGGAGGGGGGGTCCCGACCTGAAACGTCACCTTCCCATTCCCTCCACAAACGCTGCCCGACCTGCTGAGTTCTTCCAGTGCTTTGCTTGCTACTCAAGAATCCAGCAGCTGCAATCTCTTGTGTCTGCTGCTTATGTTTGTTTCGATGGAGAGACCAGCTCTTTCTCTGCTCACTGTGTCTCGCCACTCTGTCAGAGAAATAAGATGACAGAAAAACACTGGTCGAATCTCCAGGTGCTGTCTGTACGGAGTTTGCACGTTCTCGCCGTGACCTGCGTGGGTTTTCTCCGGTATCCTCCCACACTCCAAAGACGTGCAGGTTTGTAGGTTAATTAGCTTCTGTAAAAATTGTGATTGTCCCTAGTGTGTAGGATAGTGTTAGTGTACGGGGTGATCGCTGGTCGGCATGGACTCGGTGGGTCGAAGGGCCTGTTTGCACGCTCTATCTCTAGAAGTCTGAACTGCACTTGTTTTCTGCTTCTTGTGCTAATCTCTGCTGTGATTTAAGAGCAGCTTTGGAAATGTTAAAGCTTTCAGCATGAGTGGGCTGCAGGTAATGTCAAATGTTCATTCTCCACCCCACCTCCCTGGGAAATTTCAAAACTGTGCAAGGTTGGGAAATAGTTTTGAAATCCTGTTCGCGGCTCGTGGGAGGATGGCTGTAGAAGAGCTAGACCGGTCACGTGGCTATTCATCTGAGGAGATAATACTTGTGACGGTATACTTGTCCAGTCCAAGTATTTACAACATGGACCTAGGGCAGAGATTAAAGAGGTTATGGGGAGAAGGCAGGTGGATGGGGTTAGGAGGGAGAGATAGATCAGCCATGATTGAATGACAGAGTAGACCTGATGGGCTGAATGGCCTAATTCTACTCCTATCACTTATGACCTTATGACCACCCAGGGCAGTGGTTAAAGGTTCACAGATGAGTGACAGCGACCTACAATGTATGGTATGGCACTTTATGTGTCACATATACGGAGGTACAATGAAATATATAAGAACATTTCTGAGCTAATTATTTAAAGTATAGTCCTTCCCGTCTCCAAGTGTTTTTCTCAACTTTAGTGCTTTGATTAGAATTTCTGAACACATAGTTATAATTATAAATACATAAGCACTGAAACATCGAAACATAAACAATAGGTGCAGGAGTAGGCCATTCGGCCCTTCGAGCCTGCACCGTCATTCAATAAGATCATGGCTGATCATCCAACTCAGTATCCTGTACCTGCCTTCTCTCCATACCCCCTGATCCCTTTAGCCACAAGGGCCACATCTAACGTCCTCTTAAATATAGCCAATGAACTGGCCTCAACTACGTTCTGTGGCAGAGAGTTCCACAGATTCACCACTCTCTGTGTGAAAAATGTTTTTCTCATCTCGGTCCTAAAAGACTTCCCCCTTATCCTTAAACTGTGACCCCTTGTTCTGGAATACATATTAGAGAAGCATCTGAGATAGGGGACAAATGTATAGCAGCAGTACACTGACATAGAAACATAGAAAAATAGGTGCAGGAGTAGGCCATTCGGCCCTTCGAGCCTGCACCGCCATTCAATGTGATCATGGCTGATCATCCAACACAGTATCCCGTACCTGCCTTCTCTCCATACCCCCTGGTCCCTTTAGCCACAAGGGCCACATCTAACACCCTCTTAAATATAGCCAATGAACTGGCCTCAACTACCTTCTGTGGCAGAGAATTCCAGAGACTCACCACTCTCTGTGTAAAGAATGTTTTCCTCATCTCGGTCCTAAAGGAATTTCCCCTTATCCTTAGACTGTGACTCCTTGTTCTGGACTCGGGAACAATCTTCCAGCATCTAGCTTGTCCAACCCCTTAAGAATTTTGTAGGTCTCTATAAGATCCCCCCTCAATCTTCTAAATTCTAGCTAGTACAAGCCAAGTCTATCCAGTCTTTCCTCATATGAAAGTCCTGACATCCCAGGAATCAGTCTGGTGAATCTTCTCTGTACCCCCACTATGGCAAGAATGTCTTTCCTCAGATTTGGAGACTGCAATACTCCAGGTGTGGCCTCACCAAAACCCTGTACAACTGCAGTAGAACCTCCCTGCTCCTATACTCAAATCCTTTCGCTATGAACTCAGACAGAATACAGAGTTGCCAGTTTGGAGCCATTTGTTGTTGTGGTCCCAGCTGTCGTAAGTGCTTGATCTGACCATGAAGGCCCGTTGTCATGGCGACGTTGCAGGGTCAGCCTAGCCAAGCATAGCTGCTGGTGTCCTCCGCCGCTGTAGGCCGCGTGAGGCCCACGTGCTCGGCCTCTTGGAGCGGCGCCCGGTCCAGGCGAGCCCCAGGCTGCTGCAGGGCCTCACCCCCCCCCCCCCCCCCCCCCCCGCCCGTCGAGGCAGTAGGCCCGGCAGCTCCTCTGGAGCAAAGGAATAGGTGACGTCATGGGCAATTCAGCCGTATACAAGCACCAGGTTTGGCCATGGCCAAGTTCAGAAATTCTAATCAAAGCACTAAAGTTGAGAAAAACACTTGGAGACGGGAAGGACTATACTTTAAATAATTAGCTCAGAAATGTGAACTTTCTACCTTATTAATCAGGGAAGTGTTTCCAACCTTTGAGCAACATGGTTAAGAGTGAGATCCTGACCGGATTTTTCAGTCTAATAATTACTGGCGAGATCAACTCTAAAAGTCATAAAGTCAAGGCGTATAAGAGGTCTTTATACAGGTGCATGGATATGCAGGATCACGTACTGGCAGTCCACCCTGCACCACTTCCAGTTTAAATTCCATTTGGAATATTTTTGGAGGGCGAGGAAACCAAGAGGAGATTAGTTAAATTGACATCATGTTCGGCACAGACATTGTGCGCTGAAGGGCCTGTTCCTGTGCTGTACTGTGTAAGAAGGAACTGCAGGTGCTGATTTACACCGAAGATAGGCACAAAATGCTGGAGTAGCTCAGCGGGACAGGCAGCATCTCTGGAGAGAAGGATTGGGTGAGGTTTTGGGTCGAGACCCTTCTTCAGAGAGTGCTGTACTGTTCTTTGTTTCTATGTTCTTTGTACTAATGCCATCATCTCCACTGTGATCAGCTGAGTCAGTGGTCAACTCCTATACCTGGCAACCACCATGTGGCCTCCTTGAATGATTCATTACTCTTCCGTCCAACTCCCTCTTGCTGCGTGACAGCCTCAGTACAAGTACAAAGGTTCCTTGGCTGGGCATGTGGGGGACTGCCGGATTACAAATCCCAGTCTGTGGAAAGCTCTGAAATACCATTGTTAGGAAATCTTGGTAGTATCTTGAAATCGGAGCTTCTCTATGTGAGGCATTTGCAAAGGTTGGAATGAAGGTGCCTTCAGACTGTTGTGCAATGGTCCATCTTGCAAAAGGGCTGAAAGTGCTTGTGCTTTCTTGGAAGGCCGGGACAGCCTGACATGAAACCAGACCCAGCCTGACCGTCATCAGGTCCAGGAGTCGCCTCCTCAGCTCCAGGATTTTTAGCTTAGTTTACAGATACAGCACAGAAACATGCCCCTCGGCCCACCGAGACTGTGCTGACCAGTGATCCCCACACACTAACACTACCCCTCACACACTAGGGACAGTTTACAATTTTACCAAAGCCAATTAGCCGACAAACCTGTATATCTTTGGAGTGTGGGAGGAAACTGGAGCACCCGGAGAAAACCCACGCGGGTCACGGGAAAGAACGTACAAACTCCGTACAGACAGCGCCCGTAGTCAGGATGGAACCCGGGTCTCTGGCGCTGTGAGGCAGCAGCTCTACCGCTGCGCCACCATGCCGAGTGGATACTGGGCACTGCGGGTGGACAGAACACTGTCCAAAATAAACCTCCGTCTTAAAGTGTCCAGAAATTGGAGAAGCAGCCTGAGAATGCTCTGGGTTGGAAAAAGCCAAAATAGTCACCATTAACATCCAGTGTTACGTTGGTGAGAGTAGGAACATGCTAGTCTGATGAAGGGTCCCAACTCAAGAAGTCACCTGCCCATTTCCTTCCAGAGATGCTGTTTGATCTGTTGAGTTATCCAGCAGTTTGTGTTTTGCACATGTTTGTTCCGTTCCCTTACTCCTTAGTAAGCAAAGGGCCCGTCCCACGTTCACGACTTAATTCAAAACCTCTGCCAAGTTTAAAGGACCTAAAAAAAAAAATCAAGATGGTGGTAATCTACGGACTCCCACCCCCTTCCACGACTGTTCACGAACTCCTACGAGTGTGTCTACGAATTCCCACGACTATTTCGATGCCCTCCTTACCAGTAAAAAGTTGCAATTTCTTTCATCCCGGTCATTTTTTTACACGTCCCGACTTCCTGATGCCACGAGTACCTACGGCTGGCATAACGGGCCTCTACGATATATCTATGAACTCCTACGACCTCCTACAGACTCGTTACGAACATTCTGCGCGTTTGAATCAAGGGGAAAACGTGGGAGATTTCGTGACTCACTCGTGAAAGTGGGACAGACCCTTAAAGAGCCTTTGGTGAGCCCAGGCAGGAGGGATGCCCAGCAGCAAAGTGGTGATCTAGCAGCAAAGTGGCACAGCTGGTAGAGCCACTGCCTACCAGTGCTGGAGACCCGGGCTCAATCCTGACTTCAGCACCTGTCTGTCTTTGTGGAGTTTGCGCATTCTCCCTGTGACCACGTAGGTGGGTTTCTTCCGGGTGCTCCGGTTTCCTCCATCATCCCAAAGACATGCGGTTTTGCAGGTTAATTGGCCCTCTGTAAGTTCCTCCCTAGTGTTTTGGGAGTGGATGTGAAAGTGGGATAACATAGAACTGGTTTGAATGGGTGATCGTTGGTCGGCGCGGACCCAATTGGCCGGAGGGCCTATTTCAACGCGGTATCTCTAAACTAAACTAAACTGTGTAGCCCAGGGCTCAGTCAGACCGAGTTCCTTTGCCAGGGTAAAAGACTGAGAGCTGATGCTGAGTTTGTGTGTGGGCTGGACTATTTGATTCCTGGTTGGACAAAAACTCAGTCTGTGTACGTTGAACAGAAATAGACCGATTAGATGCTTTAGTCACAAAGTGTTGGAGTAACTCAGCGGGCCAGGTACCATCTCTAGAGAACATGGACAGGTACAAGGTGCTGGAGTAACTTAGCAGGTCAGGCAGCATCTCTGGAGAAAATGAAGGGTTCCGACCCGAAACGTCACCTATTCATTTCTCCAGAGATGGTGTCTGACCCGTTAAGTCACTCCAGAATTTTGTGTCTATCGTCCATATAAATCAGCACCTACACTTCCTTCCCACACATAAAACAGATTAGATACAGATTACAGCATAATCAAGGACAAGTCACAGCCCGGCCACTCCCTCTTCTCCCCTCTCCCATCGGGCAAAAGGTACAGAAGTGTGAAAACGAACGCACACACCTCCAGATTCAGGGACAGTTTCTTCCCAGCTGTTATCAGGCAATTGAACCATTCTACCACAACCAGAGAGCAGCGCTGAACTACTATCTACCTCATTGGAGAGCCTCAGACTATCCTTGATCGGACTTTGCTGGCTTTACCTTGCACTAAACGTAATTCCCTTAACCTTTTATCTTATACACTGTAAATGGCTCGATTATAATCATGTATTGTCTTGTATTGACTGGTTAGCACGCTGCAAAAGATTTTCACATGATAATAAACGAAACTCAACTAAAATGCTTTATCGGATTGAAGATGTACCAGCAAAATGATACCATTTAGACAGGTGTGGGCAGGAGAGAGGTGGAAGAGAGTAGACACAAAACGCTGGAGTAACTCAGCGGGACAGGCAGTATCAGGCAGCAGGACAGACAGATGGGATAGCAGCGCATTTGGAAAGTGGTGAAATCATTGGACAAAGTCAGCATGGATTTACGAAAGGTAAATCATGTCTGACAAATCTGATAGAATTTTTCGAGGATGTAACTAGTAGAGTGGATAAGGGAGAACCAGTGGATGTGTTATATCTAGACTTTCAGAAGGCTTTCGACAAGGTCCCGCATAAGAGATTAGCATACAAACTTAAAGCACACGGTATTGGGGGTTCAGTATTGATGTGGATAGAGAACTGGCTAGCAGACAGGAGGCAAAGGGTAGGAGTAAACGGGTCCTTTTCAGAATGGCAGGCAGTGACTAGTGGGGTGCCGCAAGGCTCAGTGCTGGGACCCCAGCTATTTACAATATATATTAATGATTTGGACGAGGGAATTCAATGCAACATCTCCAAATTTGCAGATGATACCAAGCTGGGGGGTATAGTTAGGTGTGAGGAGGATGCTTGGAGGCTGCAGGGTGATTTGGATAGGCTGAGTGAATGGGCAGATGCATGGCAGATGCAGTACAATGTGGATAAATGTGAGGTTATCCACTTTGGTGGCAAAAACATGAGGGTAGACTATTATCTGAATGGTGGCAGATTAGGTAAGGGGGAGATGCAACGAGACCTGGGTGTCATGGTACACCAGTCATTGAAAGTAGGCATGCAGGTGCAGCAGGCAGTGAAGAAAGCAAATGGTATGTTAGCATTCATAGCGAAAGGATTTGAGTATAGGAGCAGGGAGGTTCTACTGCAGTTGTACAGGGTTTTGGTGAGGCCACACCTGGAGTACTGCGTACAGTTTTGGTCTCCAAATCTGAGGAAAGACATCCTTGCCATAGAGGGGGTACAGAGAAGATTCACCAGACTGATTCCTGGGATGTCAGGACTTTCATATGAGGAAAGATTGGATAGACTCGGTTTGTACTCGATGGAATTTAGAAGATTGAGGGGGGATCTTATAGAAACCTACAAAATTCTTAAGGGGTTGGACAAGCTAGATGCTGGAAGATTGTTCCCGATGTTGGGGGAGTCCAGAACAAGGGGTCACAGTCTAAGGATAAGGGGGAATTCCTTTAGGACCGAAATGAGGAAAACATTCTTTACACAGAGAGTGGTGAGTCTCTGGAATTCTCTGCCACAGAAGGTAGTTGAGGCCAGTTCATTGGCTATATTTAAGAGGGCGTTAGATGTGGCACTTGTGGCTAAAGGGATCAGGGGGTATGGAGAGAAGGCAGGTACGGGATACTGAGTTGGATGATCAGCCATGATCACATTGAATGGCGGTGCAGGCTCGAAGGGCCGAATGGCCTACTCCTGCACCTATTTTCTATGTTTCTATGTTTCTATATGTTTCTATCTCTGGAGACAAAGAATGGGTGACGTTTCGGGTCGAGACCCTTCTTCAGACTTCAGATGTGGAAGAGTAGATCTGGACTGGCCTGGCATCGCTTTGTCTAAGTTGAGGTCTATCTGTGTTTTCAGACAAGCCCAGCAAAATGGTCGACACGACCCACAGCAACGTCAGTCAGCCACGATTTTTTGCTCCCATGGAAATGACCTTCAACAGCGAGGTGGAGAAAAAAATCCCCATTCCTGACAGCCACTCGGTGAGTTTGTACATCGGAGACGTCATTCGGATCAGGGACAGAGTCTCAACCCGTCGTCATTGGGGTGAAGTCGCTGGTTGAACAGCTCCTTCTACCCTACAGGCAGCTAGGCTCACTCCACGAGATTGCAGACTCACCAAATGATCACCAAAGCAGGGGAGAGCAAAACCTCTCTTACACCTCCAGCTGGTAGTAGTAGGCCCCCTTCGGTCGTGACTGACCATGGGTGATGCATCCTAGTCTGCATGCAGCACCCACCCACCTCTCCACGCCGCTGATCGATCCAAAGGAATACAGTTTGGCCCCAGCACCGTCGCTGCTACACGTTCTATAAAGTGATAGTCACACAGTGTGGAAACAGGCCCTTTGGCCCACAATGTCCATGCCAAACACGATGCCAAGTTAAACTAATCTCCTCTGCCTGCACGTGATCAACATCCCGCCATTCCCTGTATATCCAGCTGCCCGTCTAAAAGCATCTTAACCACCACTATTGTATCGGCCTCCAGCACCACCCCTGGCAGCACGTTCCAGGCACCCGCCACCCTCTATGTAAAATAAACTTGCCCCACACATCTCCTTTAGAGTTTGCCCCTCTCACCTTAAAGCTGTGCCCTCTGGTTATAGAGTCATAGCGTCATGCAGTACGGAAACAGGTCCTTTGGCCCAACTTGCCCATGCCAACATTTGACATTTGCATCCTAGGGAAAGGGTTCTGACTGAATTCCCTATCTATGCTTCCAACTGACTCAAGGTAAGGGGAAGGCAATTTAGGATAGGGAGAAAAGAAATGGCCTGTCCCCAGATGCTCCAGTTTCCAACAAACGCACTCCAAAGACGGACAGGTTTGTAGGTTAATTGGCTTTGGTAAAAATTGTAAATTGTCCCAAGTGTGTAGGATAGTGTCAGTGTGCAGGGATCGCTGGTCGACGCGGACCCGGTGGGCCGAAGGGCCTGTTTCCGCGCTCTCTCTAAACTAAACTAAACCAGATTGAAATGTCTCCCTGGCACTCCCACCGCTCCTATATTGCAGCCTTTCTGCTTCACCGAATGTTCTTCCCATATCCAGCCACCTTACAATACAAAGGACTCCCCTCTTCTCCAAAGATAAAATCTCTTCCTCAGACCTTTCCCAGCAGCAAAAGCTATTTAAAATGTCTCTGTGTGCTTCCTCTGTTTCTGACTATCCCAACTCCAGCCTGCACACCAGTCACGGCAGATCCAAGCACCAATCCCTCACACTCTCACTCCCTCACTCATCTCCCTCCCTTACTCTTGCCGTACCTTTCTCTCTGCCTCGATCCGCTTCCCCTCTTTCTCTTTCTTTCTCCCTCCCCACTCTTCCTTTCGCTCTCCATGCTCTCCCTCTCTTCGCTTGTCTTTCTCTCTCTTCCCCCCACCTCTCTCTCCCTACACGCCCTTTCTCCATTCTCTCTCTCCCTCCCTACCTCTTTCTTTCCCTCCTCTTTCTTTCTTTCTTTCTCTGCACTCTCTTTATCTCCTTTCTCTTTCATTCTCTCACTTCCTCTTTCTCCCTCTCCCTCTTTTCCTTCCCCCTTTCCCCCTCCCTCTCTCTCTTTCTCCCTCTTTCTCTCTCACAGCTCAGATGTCATTAAATATGCTTGAAGTTCAGCTTTCTGGTGTTTAAGAATAAGGGGTAAGCCATTTAGAATGGAGATGAGCAAAAACGTTTTCACCCAGAGAGTTGTGAGTCTGTGGAATTCTCTGCCTCAGAGGGCGGTGGAGGCCGGTTCTCTGGATGCTTTCAAGAGAGAGCTAGATAGGGCTCTTAAAGATAGCGGAGTCAAGGGATATGGGGAGAAGGCAGGAACGGGGTACTGATTGCGGATGATCAGCCATGATCACATTGAATGGCTTGAAGGGCCGAATGACCTACTCCTGCACCTATTGTCTATTGTCTAACACTGCTCCGTCTTTGTGCCTGCAGACTCGGTTCAGTTTTCGGAAGCTCTGGGCCTTTACAGGGCCTGGGTTTCTCATGAGTATTGCTTATCTGGACCCGGGAAACATTGAATCGGACCTTCAGTCTGGAGCTGTGGCCGGGTTTAAGGTACGTTCTTCACTCCTTTTCAAAAATCTCCCAGCCGCTGCTGCTGCTGATCCATCGTTGCATGTACACAATCAAACTCATCCAATCTTAAAGTTCCACCAAAGATCAAAGCCTGTACAACACCAGGAATTCTACCTAAGCTTCTGAGCAAAGTAGATTTGCGCATTAATTAGAAAAAGTTGATCAACGGCCAGCCACATTCCCGGGACACAGATAAAGCCAATACATGATCAAAGAGTCATAGGGCATAGAAACAGGCTCTTCAGCTCACCATGTCAATGTTAACCATCAAGTACCTATCTGAAGAAGGTCTCAACCCGAAATGTCACCCATTCCTATTCTCCAGAGATGCTGTCTGACACGTTGAGTTACTCCAGCTTTTTGTGTCTATGTTCAGTGTAAACCAGCATCTGCAGTTCCTTCCCACACAAGTATCTATTCATACTATCCCTATTTTCCAACACTCAGCCTTAGTCTTGTCCGCCTTGGCAATTCAAGAGCTTCTCGAATGTTGAGAGAGCTCTGCCTCCACCACCCTCTCAGGCAGTGTGTTCCAGGTTCCAACCACCCTCGGGGGGAAAACTTCTCCCTTACATCCCCTCTAAACCTCCCACCCTAACCCAAGGCCTCTGGTCTTGGATACCTCTGGCATGGGGTCTTATCTCCTCCACGTGCCTTCTAATTCCGTATTCTTCAAGGAATCCAAGGGTTAATAGCAAGAGTGAGACACAAGCTCATATTTCGGGACGTGTACAAAGTTTGGGCACAGTGGTGCAGTGGGTAGAGCTGCTGCCTCACAGCACCAGAGACCCAGGTTTGATCCTGACCTCAGGTGCTGTCTATGTGTGTGGAGTTTGCACGTTCTTCCAATGTCCGTGTGGGTTTCCTCCGGGTGCTCCAGTTTCCTCTCACACTCCAGAGAAGTGCGGGTTTGTAGGTTAATTGGCCCTCTGTAAATTGCCCCCTAGCGTGTAGAATAGAACTAGTGTGAGGGTGATCGTTGGTCGGCGTGGACTCAGTGGGCCGAAGGGGCCTGTACCCGCACGCCATCTCTAAACTAAACCTAAACCTGCTGAAGGGTCTCGACCCGAAACGTCGCCTATCTCCTTCGCTCCTTAGATGCTGCTGCACCCGCTGAGTTTCTCCAGCCTTTTGTGTAACCCTAAACCTGCTGGATTTGACTCGCTTTTTCTCTGTGATTTTATTTCAGATTCTCTGGGTTTTGCTGTTAGCCACCATCATCGGCCTCGTGTTACAGAGAATGTCAGCACGCTTAGGCGTTGTAAGTGGCATGCAGTTGGCTGAGGTCTGTCGCAGGCAGTATCCTAAGGTGCGTGCCATAGTTTAAAACTTCTCCATCAAAGGTTCATGTACTTTACATCCACTTCCATCTGTATTAAGGGGGGTAGAGATGTTATAACTGGTGGGTGCAGGTGCTTCAGAAGTTCAGAAGTGATAGGAGAAGAATTAGGCCATTCGGCCCATCAACTCTACTCCGCCATTCAATCATGACTGATCTATCTCTCCCTCCCAACCCCATTCTCCTGCCTTCCCCCATAACCCCTGACACCCGCACTAAACGCAAATCAGTCAATCTCCACCTTAAAAATATCCACTGACTTGGCCTCCACAGCCTTCTGTGGCAAAGAGTTCCTCAGATTCACCACCCTCTCACTAAATAAATTACTTCTCTGATGTTGGGGGAGCCCAGAACCAGGGGCCACAGTTTAAGAATAAGGGGTAAGCCATTTAGAACGGAGACGAGGAAACACTTTTTCACACAGAGAGTTGTGAATCTGTGGGATTCTCTGCCTCAAAGGGCGGTGGAGGCCGGTTCCCTGGATACTTTCAAGAGAGAGCTAGATAGGGCTCTTAAAGATAGTGGAGTCAGGGGATATGGGGAGAAGGCAGGAACGGGGTACTGATTGGGGATGATCAGCCATGATCACATTGAATGGCGGTGCTGGCTTGAAGGGCCGAATGGCCTACTCCTGCACCTATTGTCTATTGTCTTCTCATCTCCTTTCTAAAGATCTCGCCCTGTTATTCTAAAGCTGTGGCCTCTGGTCCTAGACTCACCCACTAGTGGAAACAGCCTTTCCACATCCACTCTCTCCATGTCTTTCACTGGACGTGCTTCAAGAAACAACTGGGGGAAATATGTTGAGTGGATAGAGTAAATATATAGAGAGTAAGTTATCTTTGTTAAGAAAATGAAAGAGATAAATGAGGATTATTGGTTGAAATTCTTCTCTGCACCAGCACCATGGGTCTTGGACCTTCCTTGTTTAAGGTCCACTTTGGGAGGTTTGAATTCACCCTGATTGTGCTGAGGCTGTGTCTGTGAAAATCTTTGGCGTCCTTCCCTTGTGAGGTTCACTCATCTGTATCAGAACATCAGGCAGATCAGATAATGCTGGCTCGGGACTAATGCTTGTCATCTTGTTAATGTTCCAGTTCCCTCGGATTGCCTTATGGCTGATGGTGGAACTGGCGATCATCGGCTCGGACATGCAGGAGGTGATCGGATCGGCCATCGCTCTGAACCTGCTGTCTGTTGGAAGGTAGAGTACAGCCTCTTCAGGTTCACTTGGACTGCATTTCCCTTGGTGCTGCACAGTTGTAGAGTTGCTGCCTCACAGCGGCAGAGACCCGGGTTCGATCCTGACTACGGGTGCTGTCTGTATGGAGTTTGTACGTTCTCCCTGTGACTACGTGGGTTTCCTCCGGGTGCTCCGGTTTCCATCCACATCCCAAAGACGTACAGGTTTGTAGGTTACTTGGCTTTGGTTAAAAAAATTGTAAATTGTCCCTAGTGTGTACGAGAGTGCTAGGGTACGGGTTGATCGATGGTCTGCGTGGACTCGGTGGGCCGAAGGGCCTGTTTCCGCACTGTATCTCTAAAGACTAAAGTCTAACGTAGTGAGGGAAGGAACTGCAGATGCTGGTCTACACCGAAGATTGACACAAAATGCTGGAGTAACTCAGGAATAGAATGCAAACTGTTTCAGTTCAGTTTATGGCAGACAAAAATTCTGGAGAAACTCAGCAGGTGAGGCAGTTTTTGTCTACCTTCAATTTTCCAGCATCTGCAGTTCCTTCTTAAACATTCAGTTTAGTTTATTGTCACATGTACCAAGATACAGTGAAAAGCTATTGTTGCATGCTATCCAGTCAGCAGAGAGACAATACATGATTACATTTGAGTATTTATAATGTTTCGCTACATGGGAGGGTGATTTCTACAAAGCGTTTCCACTTGTTCACTAAAGTGGGCAATAGATTCATGAAAGAACATGATATCACCCCAGGAAACATTAAGGGCCTGTCCCACTTTCCCGAGTTATTCACGAATTCTCCTGAGTTATTCACAAATTCTCCCGAGTTTTCAAACTCGCAGAATGTTTGCAACGAGTCCGTAGGAGGCCGTAGTTGTCCGTAGATGTATCGTAGTGGCTCGTTATGCCAGCCGTAGCTATTATTTTTACTGGTGGACATTTTTCATCATGCTGAAAAAACGTCCCGACTTACCCGATGCCCCGATGGCATAACGAGCCGCTACGACATATCCACGGACTCCTATGGCCTCCAACGGACTCGTTACAAACATTCTGCGAGTTTGAAAACTCGGGAGATTTTGTGAATAACTCGGGAGAATTTGTAAATAATTCGGGAAAGTGGGACAGGCCCTTTAGGGTTCAGTATCTGGGAAAGGCAGACGAAGATGGCGGGCTGTCCTAACACATGTACAGTCTCCCAGTAATACAGTCTCCACTGTAGGCTGCCATTGTAATATGGGGTGGGTTACACAAAAAGCTGGAGAAACTCAGCGGGTGCAGCAGCATCTAAGGGGCGAAGGAGATAGGCGACGTTTCGGGTCGAGACCCTTCTTCAGACTGCCATTGTAATATGCTGTCCACAACAGTAAATTATCCCACCGTGTATAATACCCCCTCATTAACCAACTCTCTCCAGCCATACAATGACTCCCACTGTTCCCCAGTTACAGACCATCCCACTGGACCAGATTCTCCCTCAGTTACAAGACTCTTCCCGAATAATACAATCACCTCCAGTAATTGTATTCTTACCCTTGATAGACCCAGTTAGTGGTAGACTCTCATCCATGTTGCTTAACAATGCATTTCTCCCTGTGATTGTCCCAGTGTTACAGATCATGGAGTCACAGAGAGATACAGCAGGGAAACAGGCCCTTCAGCCCACGGAGTCCACGTTGACCATCGACTACACATCTACACCAATCCAGCATGAATCTTTTATTTTATTCTCTCCAGATTTCCATCACTCCCCCCCCCCCCCCAGATTCTACCCCTCACCCACACACTCGGGCAGTTTTCAGAAGCCAATTAACCTACAATTCTGTACGTCTCTGGGATGTGGGAGGAAACTGGAGCACCCAGAGGAAACCCACACGGTCACAGGCAGGGCATACAAAGTCCACTCTGACAGCACCCAAAGTCAGGCTCGTATTTATTTAATTTAGTTTAGTTTAGTTTATTATCACTTGTACTGAGGTACAGGGAAAAGATTTTGTTGCGTGCTATCCAGTCAGCAGAAAGGTTATGCATGCTTACGATCAAGCCGTCCACAGTGTACAGATACATTATAAAGGGAATAACGTTCAGTGCAAGATAAAGTCTAGTAAAGTCCGATGGAAGATTGTCCAAGGGTCTCCAGTGAGGTAGATAGTAGCTCGAAGCCGGGTTTCTGGTGCTGTGAGGCAGCGGCTTTACTAGCTGTGCCACTGGGCCTGCCCTGTATTTCAATTGCATTACGACTTCCCTGCAAATGCTTCTCGCAATAAAAAATGTACTCATAATTCAATCTTCCCAGTTTCACTGCCACATTAATGATGTTTCAACAGGACACGGACTCGCTATATTGCAACAATCCACTCTCACAGCAATTGCCATGCAGCAAATTTTTATTTTGCAGTAATGCAGACATGTAGCAATTGTCCTGCAACGGCGCCATCTTGCAGTCATAATGTTCTCCTGACAAAGCAATCTCTCAGTAGTACTCCTGCAGCGCTATAGTCACAGAGCAATGCATTTTTGCAGCTATCACTATACATTCTGAGATCAATGCAGGAATAATCTTGCAACAAGGCAGCTTGTTATTAGACACCTGCGCCAATTCAGTATTGCAACAATAGTCTTACACGGTGCTATGGAGCAATAGTCTTGCAGCAATGAAGCCTTGCTACAATATTCTTGCAGCAATATAGCATTGCATCAATGTGGTCCCATGCAGTTTTTACAGCAGCACAGCAATGCAGTAATAATAATGCAATCTTGTAGAAATAGTCTGCCAGCAACGCAATTTTGCAGCAATAGTCTCACTGTAATGCAATCTCATAACAGTGTTGTCTTACAGCAATGCAGTCAATCCTTGCAAATATGCAGCCATGAAACAATGGCATTTCAAAGCAATATTCTCACAACAATGCAGCTTCACAGCAATGCAGGACTATAGTTATCTAAAAACAAGGAACTGCAGATGCTGGTTTACCAAGGTAAGATACAAAGTACTGGAGTAACTCAGCAGGTCAGGCAGCATCCCTGGAGAACATGGATACAGTGGCTTGCAAAAGTTTTCATACCCCTTGAACTTTTCCACATTTTGTCACGTTACAACCACAAACGTAAATGTATTTTATTGGGATTTTATGTGATGGACCAACACAAAGTGGTGCATAATTGTGAAGTGGAAGGAAAATGATACATGGTTTCCAAATGTTGTTACAAATAAAAAACTGAAAAGTGTGGCGTGCAAAAGTATTCAGCCCCCTTTACTCTGATACCCCTAAATAAAATCCAGATTGCCTTCAGAAGTCACCTTCAGAAGCGGGGAACCTCCTTCAGACTAGTTGTCTAGTTTTGCAGCAATAGACACCGCAATACAAGCTTAAATCAATGAGGATTGCAGCAATAATCTTAAAGCAATGCAACCTTGCTCTGATAGCCGAGCAGCAATGCGTTATCTCAGCAATATTATCTTGCACTAATAGTCTTGCAGCAATATCTTCACAGCAATAATTTCATATCAATGCATTTTTCACGGTGGTTTGGGAATGTTAGCTGCACAATAGTCGTGTAGCAGTGCAGTATTGCAACAAAAGTCTCGCAGCAATGCATTGCAGTCCCAAAGTAAAGAGTCACATTGCAATAGATTTGCAAACAACACTCTGAAACACTCTTAGCAAGTTTCACGATAATCTCCCACACTACACTGATAAACTCTGCCACATCATCACCCAGTGATCTCCCACAGTTACACACACTGCCTCAGTCATACAGTCTCTGATTCATATATTTGACATGTTAATTGAACCAGAGGATGGTTTCTGTGCAATGTGAATCTTGCATTGGTTTCCTCCAATGCTGCAAATGTTGCGATGGTGGGCACACAAGGAACTGCAGATGCTGCCTTACCATCAAGGACACAAAGTGTTTAGTGAGTGTTTAGTAGAGTGAACTGCAGATGCCAAAGATAGACACAAAATGCTGCAGTAACTCAGCGGAACAGGCAGCATCTCTGGAGACAAGGAATGGGTGACATTTCGACTCCAGAGATGCTGCCTGTCCCGCTGAGTTACTCCAGCATTTTGTGTCTATCTTTAGTTTAGTTTAGTTTTGGGATACAGTGCGGAAACATGCCCTTCGGCTCACCGAGTCCACGCCGACCAGCGATCCCCACACACTAGCACCATCCTACACACACTAGGGACAACTTACAATATTACCAAAGCCAATTAACCTTCAAACTTATACGTCTTTGGAATGTGGCAGGAAACCGGAGCACCCATAGAAAACCCACGTGGTCACGGGGCGAACGTACAAACTCGGTCCCCCCCACCCCCCTGGAGAACATGGATAGGACGTTTCGAGTCAGGACCCTTCTTCAGACTGATTGTAGTGGAGGTGGAGAGGAAACTTGCTGAAGAAGGGTCACAACACGAAACGTCACCTATCCATGTTCTCCAGATATGCTGCCTGACCCGCTGAGTTACTTTGTGTCTTTCATGGTCACGTACCACAAATTCTGATTGCCACACTAAAACCGAATGGCATCTGCGGTAACTGTGCTTGAAGCTTTGACTTCTTGCAAAGTTACACTTTGCAGCTGATCTTTTTTAAAATTTAATTTAATTTATTTTTTAAAATTCTTTTAAAATATTTTTTATTTGTATTTTTTAATAATGAAAAAGAAAAAGAGAGAGTATAAAATAAAAGATAGAGAAACATGTGATATATAGTGTGTGGCAAATAAAAAAGTGTGAAAAAATAAAGTTGAGAATTATAAAAAAAAGAGAAGAGTAGAAAGTAAGAGATTAAGGAGATCGTTATCTATATTCTTGACCATCCCTCACCCAATCCTGAAACAGTTAGCGTCTACGGTTTTGTTGCACCATATGCTTCCAAAAAATCGACAAATGGAGACCAACTTGTTAGAAATTGGTCTGATTTATCTATTAGGAGGAATCGCATTTCCTTAAGATGTGCAGTGTCCAACATGTTTGAAATCCACATTTTATGCGTTGGTATGGTTGTATTTTTCCAAAAATGAAGTATACGTTTTTTTGCCGTTATTAACCCATAATTAAAAAATAAATGTTGAGATGAGTTCAGTTTATTCCCATCTTCCATTACTCCAAATATAATCATTTCAGTATTAGGTTCCATTTTAATCTTAAATAATTTTGTAAATATTTCAAAAATATCACTCCAGAATTTATAACGTTTTATGCAGGAGACAAAAGAGTGTGTTATAGTTGCGTTTTGGGATAGACATTTATCACAAATGGGGGAAGTATTTGGATAGAATTTATTCAGTCTAGTTTTTGAGTAATATAATCTATGTAAAATTTTAAATTGAATTAAATTATGTCTTACATGAATCGAACATTTGTGTATATATATCAAATACTTTTTCCACGTTTCCGTCTTAATTTTTATCATTAATTCTCATTCCCACTCTTCTCTAAGTGTCTCTGTCGATGGTAAATCTATATTTAAAATACTATTATATAAATATGATATTAATTTCTGTGAGTCAGCCTTAATGTTCATTGCTTCTTCCAATGGCTCTGAAGTTATGTTTTGATATCTTTGTATGTATTTCTTCATGAAGTCACAGATCTAAAGATATTTAAAATATTGGTTATTTTTCAGTTTAAATTTTAATTGTAGTTGTTGGAATGATAACAGATTTCCCATTTCATACATATCCCCGATCCTTTTAATTCCCATTCTTTCCCATTGATTATATGTTTTATCAATAAGTGATGGTTTAAATGAAGGATTATTCACTATTGGCATTAACAATGATAGGTTTCTTAATTTTAGGATAATTTTATTTGTTTCCAAATTCTTATTGTATCATGTATAATTGGGTTATTCTTATATATTGTGTTGTTCAGTTTTATGGGGGAGAAGAGGATCACTCCTATGTTACAAGGAGAACAGTCCTCTTTCTCCATTCTTATCCATTCTGTCTGTTGGGTAGAACTGTCCAACCAGTAAATTATATTCTTAATATGCACTGCCCAACAATAATACAAAAGGTTCGGAAGTGAAAGTCCCCCAATTTCTTTTGGTTTGCACAGATGTTTTCTTTGGGTTCTATGTGATCTATAATCCCAGATAAAATTGGTAATATTAGAGTCTAATATTTTTAAGAAGTCTTTTGGTATATATAATGGTATAGATTGAAATAGATATAATATTTGTGGTAAAAAGATCATTTTTATAGCATTTATTCTGCCTATTAATGATAACGGAAGTGTTTTCCAGAATTTAATCAAGACGTTGAGTTTATTTAATAAAGGGATAAAATTAACATTAAATAATGCTTTGTATTTTCTAGTAATTTGAATACCCAATTACTTAAATTTTTCTGTTGCAATTTTAAAGGGGAATTTTAATAGGTGTGTAGATTCTTGAGGTTTTAACGTCATGATTTCACTTTTATTCCAATTTATTCTGTATAAGAACCGAATTCCTCTATTAAAATTAATGTTTGGTATACTCGTTTGTGAGTTTGTAATATGTAAAAGTATATCGTCTGCATATAATTAAATTTTATTATTTGAGTCCCTAGTGTTATATCCCTGAATATTCGGATGACTTCTTATACTTTCAGCCAGGGGCTCTATCGTAAGGGCGAATAGCAGAGGTGATAAAGCACATCCCTGCCTATTGCCTCTCGATAAATAAAATTTTGGAGATAACATATTATTGGTTAATATTCTTGCGGTCGGTTTATCATATAGTAATTTTACCCATTCAATAAAATTCTCTCCCATATTAAATTTTTGCAATACTTTATATAAATACTGCCACTCTACCTGATCAAATGCTTTCTCTGCGTCCAGAGAAACAATTGATATATCGTCTTCCTCCGTTTTATGTGAGTAAATTATATTAAACAGGTGTCTCAAATTATTAAATGAATGTCTTTTGGGTATAAACCCCGTTTGATCAGGATTTATCAAATTACTAATATATTTACTCAATCTTCTTGCTAAGATCTTTGCTAAAATTTTCTGATCTGTATTTAAAAGTGATATAGCTCTATATGAGCCCGGTTCACCTAAATCTTTATCTTTAATAAAGATTTGAATCGCTCCGACATTTGTTTTATGAAGGTATTTTTAAACTACGCTAGATCATTTATTAGCTAGAGTAGTTTAAAAATCATCTTCTAAAGCTGTGAACGCCGACAGCGGAACGGACCTAACGTAGGCGATAAAAGAGGGTACAGAGTTTATTTTTACATAAAAACGTACTTCTTAGGAAGCCTTTAATCACATTTTCATGTTGCAAAAAGGGGACAAAAAATATATACGAACCGGCTGTATTTTTCCTGCCGACCTGCCAGTTAAATTCACCGCAAACCGTAACGTTCCTATCCACCGCGTTCCACAAAAAAACACTCGCAAGTTGATTTAAATGGCCATTAATTTACAGGAATTAAACACAAAATTCCTTCAATTTGGCCTATAAATTCATGAAAATGAGATTTAAAAATCATGTTATATTGTGGATTATTGTGTGAATGTTATTTGGACACTTAGGCAATTTAAAAATGTTTATCATTTCTTAAGAAATGGATAGATGTTTAGATCTAGTAATTTAATTTTGTAATTAGCTACAATTAGGTAACTAACTAATTATATGCTTTAATTTCAGGTCATCCAAGTAAGATTGTGTCATATTTGTTTCAGAATGCTTCAATCTATAATAACTGAAAATTTCATTGAGTTCTCTTAATTTTTAAGAAAATTATGGGCTTTTGACTGTCCTTGATCACAGCTTTTGAGTTAAGTCAATGGAAAGTCAATGGGGAACAAGATGCTAATTTCCGAGTATGCAAATGGCCATAACTGTTTTAATACTGAAGATATGAAAGTGAATTAGGTGTCAAATTAAACTTCCTTTTATGCTTAATCTGATGGGATAAATTGCAGACTTGATTTTTAAAATCTTAAAATTTTGTAACATTGCTAGATATTATATCTATAATTTTATTAAAAAATTGGAGGAGCCTAAATATTTATCATAGTCAGTGGAGTTGAATAAATTTCTCCCGAAACTATAATATACCTTCCCTCTTTATCCGAAATAGTATTCTTTAATTTAAATGGTATACCTTTCCGAATAATAATAGCCGTACCTCTAGCTTTAGAAGTAAATGAAGAAGTTTGCCTTCAATCTCATCTGTGTTTGTTGTTTCATGTGTGTTTCCTGCAAATACATAATGTCAGAATTTAATGATTTTAATTGGGCAAAAATGTTACCCCTCTTAATTGGTTCATTGGCACCCCTTATATTCCAACTGCAGAATGTGATTCCTCCATTCTTTATTTGTCTATTGTCTTGCATTGTAAATCAGTTTAGTGTTTTTGACTCAGATGGTGCAACCAAATACCTCAGAACTCTGGGTGCTGGGTGGACGTCTCGAACTTTTACATTTATATTACATCTCCCCCCTGTGTAATACCTTAATAAGAAAAAAAGAACAAATGTGATGTGATGTTAATTAAAAAAAAATTAAACAAATAAGAATCTTGATAGTGAATTAAAAAAAAAAGTGATGTTAAGGTATCTAAGAGAAGATACATTAAAAACGCGAAGCCACCTAAGGTGGCAAAAAATTTATGGACTTATGATGTTGTTATACATTGAGCTTCGTCCCCTTAACAGAGTCTCATAAAAGGCTGTGAACCGTTTCATATACCAGAGCAATTGAAAACAGAAAAAATTCAGAAAAAGAGGGGAAAAATAAAACACAACTTAACTTTGCAGCTGATCTTGTCCCAGTATTGGTGGAGGTCAGTGTCCTGAGCCATAGACGGTTGGACAGTTCGACTAACCACCTGCTCTCTCTGTGTTTAGGATTCCCCTCTGGGGCGGAGTAATTATAACTATTGCAGACACGTTTTTATTCCTCTTCTTGGATAGATATGGTAAGTTTGATATTAGTCGTATGAGTTTACCAAAAGGTGTTTGCAGTGTGTGTGATTTTGGTGTTGAACAATTATTGCTTTAAGGACTTTGTCATATGATGAACTGCTTTCTGGGCGACAACATTGTGGATAAAAGGTTCCAGAGGCAGTCCCCGAATAAACTACGCACATAGCGTTTGAGTTCTGCTCTGTTGCTCTGCGCACTCTACAATGGACTTCAATGGAAATGACCAGTCAATCTACAAACCCGCACGTTTTGGGGATGTGGGAGGAAACCGGAGCACCCGGAGGAAACCCACGCGGTCTCAGAGAGAACGTGCAAACTCTATATAGGCAGCACCTGTAGTCAGGATTGAACCCGGGTCTCTGGCGTTGTAAGGTAACAACTCTACCACTGCGCCACCGTGGCGCCCCATGGAGAAGATAGTGGCTTGTTTAGGTCCAAGAATGGATGAAAATGGGGTGCAGCCAGTTAAAGCAAAAGATGAACCCCAGGAATGACATTGAGCTCCAACGTAAATGGTTCTCATCCGTCACTGCATGTGATTTTGACTCAACCTACTACAGAGCGGACCTCACCTGATCAACTATGAAAGAAAGATGAACCGTGGGCTTGTGGAAACATTGGCAAATGTACCCCAGCCTGTGCAGCATCTCAGCAATGTGTCCTTTTTCTCACATTATGACTCAAACAATGCGCTAAAACCTGCTTGTAATGCTTCAAGCTCTGCAATATAAAATAAAAACAGAACATGCTGGAAGCACTCAGCAGGTCAGACAGCATCTGTGGGGGTAGAGAAAGGGAGAAATAGAGTGAGATTGTGTCTGAGAGAGAATGAGAGAACGAGCGATAGATGGAGAGAGAAAGAGAGTGAGAGAACACAACGAGGGACTGCAGATGCTTGAGTTTGCAGAAGGGCCCCGACCTCCTCACTCCCATGTTCTACGCTAGGAAAGTGTAGGAGCCATTGATGTATACTGGGACGTGTGTACCGATTTGCTTCCTGAAGTCAATCACAATCTCCTTTGTCCTGCTGACATTGTGGGAGAGGTTTTTGTTTTGGCACCAGGTTGCGGGATTCTCAATCTCCTCTCTGCACTCCGCCTCATCATTATTTGATATCCGGCCCACTACGGTGGTGTCGTCCGCAAAGGACCCTTTGAAATCTTGACAGAACACGTCTCAGGGAGATGGGGCGGTGAGAGGGGGGGAATGAGGATGTGAAGGCAAAGCCAAGAGATTGGAAAAGGTAGAGAGAGTGAAAGAGGTTGGGTGTGAGGGCAAATTGGAGAGAGTGTGGGTGCGGACACGGTGGCGCAGCGGTAGAGTTGCTGCATTATAGCGCCAGAGACCCCAGTTCGATCCTGACTATGGGTGCTACCTGTATGGAGTTTGTACGTTCTCCCTGTTTCCTCCCACATTCCAAAGATGTACAGATTTGTAGGATGTAGGAAAGAACTGCAGATGCTGGTTTACACCGAAGATAGACACAAAATGCCGTAGCAACCCTTCGGGACAGGCAGCATCTCTGGAGAGAAGGAACGGGTGACATTTTGTGTCGAAATGTCACCCATTTCTTCTCTCCAGAGATGCTACCTGTCCCGAAGAGTTGCTACGGCATTTTGTGTCTATCTCAGGTTTAATTGGCTTCGGCAAAATTATAAATCGTTCCCAGTGTGTGCAGGATAGTGTTAATGTGTGGCGATTGTTGGTCGGCACAGAGTTGGTGGACCAAAGGGCCTGTTTCCGAGCTGCATCTGAAACTAAACTAAATCTGTCTAAGAGACAATGCCTGATTTTAACTTCTCAACCAAATGTCAACACCTCTGGCGTGCAGTGCTCCCTCAGTACGGCACTGGAGAGTCAGACAAGATCTTTGTACTCAAGGCTCTGCTGTGGGGCTTCATATCAGAACCCGAGGGCTCAAGAATCCTGGTGGATACTCACTCTCTTTCTCAACTCTTCCACTCTCTGTGTGCATGTAGATAGTCTGTCCTTCCAATAATCCTAGAGAATAATAGAGATCAGTTATGGAACAACTGAGTGGTAGAGGTGGGTACAATTACACACTTTTAAAGATATTTAGACAGGCACATGAAGAGGAATGATTTGGAGGGATATGGGTCAAATGTAGGCAAATGGGACTAGCTCAGCTTGGACAGGTTGGGCTGAAAGGCCTGCTTCAGTGCTGCATAGCTTCATAATTCTGTAAAGAAGCACGGATATACATGCACTCACACCTCCCAGATGAGACACTTTAAACTGTGTTGGCTTAAAATGAGCCAGAACCAACGTTTATCTCAACAGAACAGTCTTGACCTGAAATGTCACCTATCCATGTTCTTCCTAGATGCTGACTGAACTGCTGAGTCACTCCAGCGCTTTGTGTCCATCTTTCAACTCATTGACCATTGTCTTGATAATGGTCAAGCAGTATACATTGTCCATATTCAGATCTGTACAGTCCCCTTCTCCTGGTCACAGTATAACAGCTGCTTTATTTCTCCGCAGGTCTGAGAAAGCTGGAAGCTTTGTTTGGGTTTCTCATTGCCGTTATGGCTGTCACCTTCGGTTATGAGGTAAAATAAGGCAAAATTTGTTTATTTGCTCTGAATTTGTTAAATTTATACCCCTGTGGTTGCTTCACTATTTTTTCTTTCTTTTTTTCTGGGATATGAGCATCACCGGCAAGATCAGCATCTATCACCCATCCCTAATTTAGTTTTGTTTGAAGATACAAAGCGGAAACAGGCACACTGAGTCCACACTGACCAGCGATCCCCGCACATTAACACTACCCTACACACACTGGGGACAATTTTTACATTTACTCCAAGCCAATTAGTTTACAAACCTGCACATCTTTAAAGGGTGGGAGGAAATCAGAAATCCCGGAGAAAACCCAAGCAGGTCACGGGGAGAACGTACAAACTCCATACAGACAGCACCCGTAGTAGAGATCGAACCCGAGTCTCTGGCGCTGCAAACGCTGTAAGGCAGCAACTCTACCGTTGCGCCACCGTGCTGCCATGAACTTTGTATCATCAAATACGAGTTGCAAAGTAAATAAGTCAATGGGAAATCAATAAAGTTTTTTTTTGCTGAGGTGTAAAACGATGCATCGGCCGGGAATCGAACCCGGGCCCTCCCACGTGGCAGGCGAGAATTCTACCACTAAACCACCGAAGCCGCTATTGCCCTTGAGATGGTGGGGGTGAACCGTCATCTTGATTCGCTGCAGTCCTTCTGGTGAAGGTAGTCACACGGTGCGACTGGGGAGGGAGTTAAGAGAGTTTAGACCCAGTGAGGATGAAGGAACGGGTGATGCCTTTCCAGGTCAGGATGGTGTGCAACTCCCAGAGTAACCTGCAGGTGGTGGTGTTCCCTTGTCCTTGGTGGCAGAGGTTGGGACAAGGAATCGGGCTTGGGCTTGCTTTTATTTTTTTTGCATTTCTTTTTATGATATTTCTGAATCTTATTGAATTGTAGCTTTTTGGTTCCAGGCATAGGGTTAAGGTGAGAGGGGAGAGATATGAGAGGGATTCCAGGGGCAACTTTTTAACTCAGAGGTTCGTCTGTATCTGGAATGAGTTGCCATGAACCTGTAAAGGCGAATACAATTAGAACTTTCAAAAGACGTTAGAGATACAGCACAGAAACAGACCCTTCGGCCCACCGAGGGACAATTTTCCCTCACACAATTTTACAACTTAACAAAGCCAATTAATCTAGAAATCTGTACGTGGAGTGTGGATAGAAACGGGCATATCCAGGGAAAATCCACATTTTGTACATTTGGATAGATATATGGACACAAATGGTTTATGGTGATATGGGCCAAATGCAAGCAAATAGACTAGCCCAGTATGCCAAAGACATACAGGTTTGTAGGTCAATTGGCTTTGGTAAAATTGTAAATTGTCCCTTGTGGAGAGGATAGTGCTAGTATATGGGTGGGATCGCTGATTGGCGTGGACTTGGTGGGCCAAAGGGCCTGTTTCCGCGATGCATTTCTATGTCCAAAAAGTTTTAAAAGTCAAAATAGGTCAATGGGACCAGCTAGAATCTGCTTACACTTCTTTGTTTGTGTTATGTGTTAATAGCAGGGCCGTGGGACATTTTCCGCAGGTCAGACTGTACGAACGGAGAGTGAAACACTGAATGAAAAGATGCTGTTCCTCAAGCTTGCATTGGCCCCCACTGGAACAGTGCAGGAGGCCAGAGACAAGATAGTGGGACAGGGAATTAAAGTGGCAGCAACACAGGTTCAGGGTCACTCCTTCAGACTGAACACAGGCTCTCTCCACAATCTGTATTTGCTTTCACTGGTGTGGAGGAGACCACACTGTGAGCATTGAATGTAGTGCACAAAGTCTTTTGATGTTCATTTGCCGCTCTTTCGTGTCTCAAGCCGTACCATTACTCGTCTCACAGACTTTGTCCCTGTGTTCTTTGCCCACAGTATGTGACTGTAAAGCCAGACCAGAAGCAGCTACTGAGGGGGATGTTTGTGCCCAGCTGTGATGGCTGTGGAAGCACACAGCTTCAGCAGGCGGTTGGCATAGTTGGCGCTGTGATCATGCCCCACAACATCTACCTGTACTCTGCGCTGGTCAGAGTAAGTACTCAACTTTGCCAGTGAACATGGAGCAGTGTTATTGAAACATAGAAACTGATGTGTCTGAACATAACATTGATGCTGAAGAAGGGTTTCAACCCAAAATGTCACCCATTCCTTCTAACCGGAGATGCTGCTTGCCCTGCTGAGTTACTCCAGAATTTTGTATCTATGCTGCCTGACCCACTGAGTTTCTCCAGCATCTTGTGTCTATAACATTGATGCTGATCTACATCTATCTTCCAAGTGATTTTAGAGCATTAATGGGTAACGTTTGTTGCACATTCCCTTGTTTTAAACATCATCTTGGGCTGGTTTCAACTGAGACATATTCTCACGCATTGGAAGTGTGAATGACTCTTATTGGTCTCAATTTCAGCCCTGGGGGAATTGTAACTTCTGGGACTTGTTTAAAAGCTACTGGTCTATGGCTCACTGAGAATACGGCAGCATCAGTGGTCTTTGGCCCACCGAGTCCACGCCGACCAGCGATCCCTGCACACTAATACTACCCCTACGTACACAAGGGACAATTTACAATTTTTACCAAAGCCAATTAACCTACAAACCTGTACGTCTTTGGAGTGTGGGAGGAAACCAGAGCACCTGGAGAAAATCCACACAGGTCACAGGGAGAACGTACAAACTCTGCACAGACACCACCCGTAGTCAGGATCAAACCTGGGTTTCTGGCGCTGTGAGGCAGCAACTCTACCGCTGCGCTACCGTGCTGTCACCTACCCATGTTCTCCGGAGATGCCAGACCTGCTGAGTTACTCCAGAACTTTGTGTCCTTTTAGCTCCAGAACAGATCTGACTCAGCAATTTCAGGCTGCCAGTTTTAGCTGCTAGCTGACCTGATATCCAAACCTTGCTCCATCAGAACAAAGAAATAAAATGGCTCACAGCTCTTACAGGAGCCTTCCTAGCACTTACAGCAGGGAATGTCCTGATTGGTATCCCTCACTAGTCCGAGGAAATACAACTCAAAGCGATTACACAAAAACACTTGAAAATGGGAGTAGGAACAAGCCTGCCTCACCATTCAATGTCAGCGTGGCTGATCTATGCTGGCCTTTACCCCTGTGCCAGTTCTCCAAACCTTTCTATTCCTTGATCTTTCAAATATTTATCCACTGTAAATGCTTCTAATGATGCAGCTTCCGCCGCCAACTGAGGCAAAGAATGGGAGCTTAAGCTCCCATTTCCTATTTGTGGGAACTTGCTGTTCCCCCATTGTCCAACTGCCAAAACAAAATCAGTTTGCACTTCAAGTTGGTTCTTTCTGAAGCTTTGTGCTCAGGTCACACGCTGAAGGGGGCAAATGTGGGGAGGGTCGTGTAACTGTGGAATTAACTGGAGCTAATACAGCCTCTCCTCTCTCAGTCCAGAGATGTGAATCGAGCAAATAAGAAGGAAGTGAATGAAGCCAATCGTTACTTCTTCATCGAAGCCTGCATGGCTTTGTTTTTGTCTTTCATCATTAACGTCTTTGTGGTCACGGTGTTTGCGGAAGCTTTTTACAACAAGACCAACGAGCAAGTGGTGAGTGTGGGAGTGAGTTCACTCCAATCAGCAATACTTGGATGTACCAGCTCTCAGTCTTTGCACACTGGCACTATAGTTTCTGCAGGTTTGTGACTGGGCAGCAAAGTGTTTCATTGTCATATGCAGCAACATAGAACAATGAAATTCTTACAGGTCTGTAAACACTAACACACAAATAACATACAATAAACAAAAAAATCAATAAAATAACAATCCCAGTACTAATGCAAATAAGCCCAAAGTTCGTAGTACAGCACAAGACAGTCCATAGTTGATCATTGTGTAGTGATCAAGAGACTGTTGGTTGATGTGAGAAGCTACTGTATTCTTAAACCTGGTGGTCAAGCTTTTCAGATTCCTAAACAGGTCCAACAACGAATAACGTGAATAACGGTTAGTGCAAGATAAAGCCAGTAAAGTCCGATCAACGGCAGTCCAAGGGTCACCAATAAGTAGATGGTAGTTCAGGACTGTTTTCTTTTCTCTTGCAGCATGAGGTGTGCGCAAACAGCAGTAGTCCACATGCTGATCTCTTCCCAGTCAATAACCAGACTCTGAGTGTCGATATTTACAAAGGGGTAAGTGCACTCGAACAAAGAGAGTCGTACTCGTCAACAGGTCTCAACAGTCTTTATTTTGGTCAGTGTAATTCTTTACAATTTGGTACAGTTCTGTACAGATATATGGACTTTAATGGGTTTATTACATAACCCTTGGTAGCTAAGTCAAAAGGGTTTCTACAAATCTTCAGGAGTTTTCTCTTTATGAGTCATACATGTCTGTGTTACACAGTGTCTGGATCACCTTTTTTTTTTTACCCCTGAACCATTTTCTGGGTCATTTGCTTTCAGAGCTCTAATAAAACTAATGGCATGCAGTCGTAAGCAGATTTAACCCAGTGGTCCATGATTGCAGCCATTATCAGTGACTTTGAACCTGCTCCCCCATTCAACAAGGTCACGGCTGATCAATCTCAGTACCATGTTACAGTTGTACAAGACGGCGATGAGGCCGTATTTGGAATATTGTGTTCAGTTTTGGTCAATCTGCTATAGGAAGTACGCCATTAAGCTGGAAAGAGTGCAGATAAGATTTGCAAGGATGTTGCCAGGATTTGAGGGTCTGGGTTGGGGTATCTTGGTCAGCATTGATGAGTTGGGCTGGGGAACCGGTTTCCGTGCTGTATGATTCTCTGACCTTTCTGCCCTATTCCCATGTCGTGATTCCTCTAGCACCCAGCAACCTACCAGTCTCTGTTTCGAATAAGCCTCGAGAGTTGGGGATTCCAGAGATTCATCAACCTCTGGGTGGAGATTTCCCTCATCTCAGTTCTAAACATCTCCTTCTTCTGAGACTGTGCCACCCAGACTCTGCAGCCAGGGGAAACATCCTCCCTGTTAAGCCCTGAACTTCAGCAAACAAAAAATGACAAAGGTCAGGAATTTAACTGCACCTCAGATAACCATCTTTTTCTTTTGATCTCAGGGTGTGGTGCTGGGCTGCTTTTTTGGTGCTGCTGCTCTCTACATCTGGGCCATTGGTATCCTGGCTGCAGGTCAGAGTTCAACCATGTCGGGGACATACACTGGACAGTTTGTCATGGAGGTAATTTTTGACTGTTTTCTAAAATGCAAATATAACAAAACATTGATGTGCACTGAATTCAAATCCTTTTACATCCACACAAGGCTTAATGGGGCACAGTTGGTTGAGTTCTGGTCTCTCCCACTGTCAGCATTGGATCCAATTCTGGTCAGTAGTATACAATGATATAATTGTGGTGTTGGAGACTACATGGAGAGTAGTCATGTAACCTATACCGTAATCTCTGTTTAAAACACTGCACGTGCTTAAAAACCTGAAACAAAATCAGAAGATGCTGGAAACACTCAGCAGGTCAGACAGCATTTGTGGAGATTTTGTGCAAAGATTGTGTTGATTACGAGGTAAAGACAGTGGAATAGGTACAAAGTACAAATATTAAATCATTTGTCACTCAGTCTGGAGCTTGTGAAACATTGGTGGACTGCAGACATTGTTTAGGTTTTGGCTTATTGTTGTCTCGTGTATCAAGGTCCAATGAAAAGCTGTCCAATCAGATCAGTTAATGCCATACATAAATTCAACCAAGCCAAACTCAGGTACAATAGGTCACAATTTACAGGTAGAATTGAGATTTAAGAGTGGAGTGATTGTATTTGATGACAGTAGATCCTTCTCTGGGACCCCCACGCAAGGAGTCACCACGCTCCAGCGCCATCTTGGGTGTTTACTTAGGGCAACTGGGACCACTTAGCCTATTCATCCCGTGATAATTCAGAGAGCCGTATCATACAGTCAGCGTCTGAAAGGGAAGGAGAGTGTCAATGAGCAGGTCAAACTTCAATTGACTCGAACTTCTGATCTTATTTAGTACGGTGACACGGTGGCGCAGCGGTAGAGTTGTTGCCTTACAGCGCCAGAGACCCGGGTTCGATCCTGACTATGGGTGCTTGTCTGTATGGAGTTTGTACGTTCTAACCGTGACTTGCGCGGGTTTTCTCCGAGATCTTCGGTTTCCTCCCACACTCCAAAGACGTGTGGGTTTGTAGGTTGATTGGCTTGGTATAAATGTAAAATTGTCCCAGTTGTAGGATAGTGTTAATGTGCGGGGATCACTGGTCGTGTGGACTCGGTGGGCTGAAGGGCCTGATTCTGCGCTGAATCTCTAAATTAAACTAAACCAAACTAAACTAAACTAACTATGTCCCTTGGTGAGACTTCTTTCATTAGTTTGCCTCTGTCATTGCAAAACAAAAGCTTCACCCTTTATTGGTGGTGAAGGGCATTGGTGCCAGTTTAACTCAACGTTACAGCAGACGTAGCAGCGACTGTCATTGTTATTTGGATGAGACGTTAACTTCAAAGGAGAGCAGTGAGTTCTCTTCAGCATCTCAGTCAATACCACAGCAAATAGATTATCTAGTCATCTCCACATTACTGTTACTGCCTGAATTTCCTTCTATTACATAGCGTTTGCACTTCAGAAATAGTGATAGTAATGCCCACAAGCTGGACAAACAGTAAGAGGACCAGAACACAATTTAGTTGCTCACTTGCTTTGGAAGTACAGAATTCCTATACCTTGTCAAAGATAAATTGGCACCTCAGAGCAGGCCTGCTTATCTTTGTTTATTTCCCTAACTAGTGTCATAGCAAGCAGAAAAACCCACTGAATAAACTCTCAACCTCTTGTTTCTCTTTCCCAGGGGTTCTTGAACCTCAAGTGGTCTCGCTTTGCTCGTGTGGTCTTCACGCGGTCAATCGCAATCACTCCCACCTTGCTGGTCGCTGTTTTCCAGAATGTGGACACGTTGACAGGAATGAATGACTTGCTAAATGTTCTGATGAGTTTGCAGGTGAGGATTCTTTTACTATTGCATTGTAATTTTACACTGGTGGGGCATTTTACACCTGCAGATTCTGTGCTATGCACCTCCAGGCAAATAGAAAGCTAGTGTGGAGCATCTACTGTGGTGAATCCGATGAGAATTTGTAGTTCAGGGTACAACTTTTTCAGAAACTCAATTTTGAACATCAAATATTTGTACTCGTGGAGAGGAAGGTGACTTTCCTGGGCGGTTATTTATTTCAATCATATCAATGTAATTCTTGTTATTGATCTGCACTGTCTCCAGATCCAGTTCTAACAACTAACCTTTCACTCTCTCCAGCTGCCATTTGCATTGATCCCCGTATTGACGTTTACCAGTATGAAGTCCGTGATGCATGACTTCGTCAACGGTCTGTAAGTAATCTGACTCCCCAGCTCACACTTAGTATATCTGGCCTCATACATGAAGAATTGTGAGGAACTAGAGGATGACTTGGCAATAAATCAAAATGGGGTCAATTAAATTGGCTGTATCAAAACTAAGCACTGTCCCAATGCTGTCTATGTACCATCAAAGTACAAAAGCAAACAGTGCTCCTCGGCTGGTAGACTATAAAAACCCAGGAGTGGGATGACATAGTCCTAGGAAAGAATGGGGTGGCGAGGGAAAGTTAGCAGTTTCCTCCCTCTAATTTTATCCACTGTACTGTGGAAGGAGTATGAACTGTTTGTGAGAGACTTGTTGTGGAGACTCAATGCCTTGCCAAAGGTGACAATGTTGTGAATCTAATAGAATCTAATGGGAGAAGATAACTGGAGGTGTGTGTTTTCACATTTTTCACAGGTTGCTCCTGGTCAGAAAGTGGCACATACATTCCACCGCGTCACTCCACCTTGTTGTATGCAACAGAGAGAGATAGTGTGTCTGAGTCAGTGTTGACAGAGCTGCATGGTGTGACACTAATATCTGCTGGTTTCTTTATATTTTATTCTAGTGTGTGGAAGATTCTAGGCGGAATTATCATTCTGATCATCTGCTGCATTAACATATATTTTGTAGTCGATTATGTTTCAAATCTGAAGTTCTTGGCAGTCTACATTACAGCAGCTATCATAGCAGTTGCCTATTTATCTTTTGTGTCGTACTTGGTAAGTTTGAGAACATTCCTTCCTTCACTTGAGAATGTGAGTCTTGTTGATATCATAGCAGCATATTTTTCAGTTCGATGATATGGCATTCTGCCCTGTTGCTTTTTCCATTTACTACCTTTGGTCAAGAAAAAAAGTGTGTGCGTGTCAAAGAACACAGGTCCCAGCACAGATCCCTGCAGAACACCAGTGCTCACAGGCCTCCAGCCTCAATATTATCCTTGCACCAAAACCCTCTGTCTTCTATCAGTAACCCTGTCGTTCTGAACCCATACAACCAAGTCACCATAAATCCCGTGCATCTTAATCTTCTGGATCAGGTTTCCATGGCGGACTTTATCAATGTATTACTGAAATCCATGTAGGCAATATCCATTGTACTACCCTCATCGATCACTATCTTCACCTCCTCAAAACATTTGATCGTTAGTAAGACTCGACCTTCCTGCAGACAAACCCATGCTGACGATTAGCCCATTCCCTTCCAAATGAGAGTAAATCCTATCCTGAAGAATTCTCTCCAATAACTTCCAAACCACTGACATGAGCCCTACCAGCCTATAATTCCCTGGATTCTTTCTACTGCCCTTCTTTAACAAAGGAACAACTTTAGCTGCTCCCCAGGGCTCCAGGACACCACCTGAGGCTAGAGAAGTTTCAAAGATCTTCATCAAGGCCCCTGCAATCTCCTCTCTGCCTCTCTCAATAAACTGGGATAGACCCCATTAGGCCCTGCAGATTTATCCATATTAATGCTCTTCAGGAGCCCCAACACCACGTCCTTCTTGATCCCAAACTGTCCAAGCATATTAGTATTCTCCACACTGATCTCACTGTCCATGTTCTTCTCCTTGATGAATACACATGTAAAGTACTCATTTAAAATCTTGACTACATCCTCTGACTCCAAGCATAAATTCCCTCATTTATCCTTGAGTAGTTTAATAGTGTCATCAAATAGCTCCTGAAAATATATATGACTCTCTGTAACGGCTCTGTAAACTTCAAGTGTTGTGAGCCATTTATTTTGGGTCTGACTGGCTTTTGTCTGACTCCCTGCAGATGTGGTTTTGTTTAGTTCAAATGGGTGTCCCATTCTTGAACTGCAACCGTGATGTCAATGGGAGCAAGATGATGATTGTGGAAGATCAGAGTCAGGAATTTCATCGAATTGGGTCGATTCGTTCAGCAGATGTGGGTACTGTCCGCTGACGATTTTGTCAGAGAGTAATGAAGACTGACACGATATTCCTCAAATGGAACTCAGTTGGACCATTTAATGTATGTAAATGTTTGTCATAAATCAGTGTAGCTGCTTCATTCCATAGATAATGCTCTAACAATTGTTTTGATTATAGGCAAAGTCTGATACTAAATATTTTGAGTCTGACAACAGGAACTCGCAACTAAATCACCAGGGCCAGCATGTCACACATTCCCAGTGGTTGTATAAATGTCCAGAAAGGAGTGAAATCTCAATGTCCAGGGATGTCAATGGACAGCTGCAGACATGAACGTGGTGTGGTTTTTCCCTGGGATCAGTCATGACCCAGTTAGTGGAGTAATGACCACCTCTTGATGAGCACCAGAGGACCACCCTATGGCAGGATGGGCTTAGGAAATGGGCAACTTCAACACAAAAGAACAGATTATTGATGTATTTTACTATTTATTGAATGTCAACCTTGTAAATAAAGCTGGTGGTGACATTTTGAGGTCTGCACACTCCCGTGAGGGGTAGGAATAGTGAGCATCATAAACTGTATAATTTCCAAGTCTAATTTAGAATAATGTGCAGGAATAAACTGCAGATGCTGGTTTACACCAACGATAAACACAAAATGCTGGAGTAACTCAGCAGGACAGGCAGCATCTCTGGATCTGTGGAATGAAGGAATGGGTGACGTTTTAGGGCGTATTTAGAATTACTTTATATTCTTGACCCTTCAATAACATCCAAAATTATTTGAAATCTTCAATAACTAAAGTAAAGATAGCCAGATTTGACTATGTATCATTAGATTTTGGATATGTATATGTGGAATTATGGTCACATAATTTAACTTAAGTTAGCATCATTTTACTTCAACAACTAGGCTGGCTGCATCTATCCATGGAGCTTGCAGGTAAATCCTTCTCTATTCTTGGACTGACAGCAACACCTTCTCATTCATTACAATACCAGGCCTTCTTTACAATACCAGGCCTTTGTCAACAGCAGAGTTGCCAACACAGACGGAAGTGTCAGAGCTGCTTTTAAAGGTGGTGGTTGTCCTGAGTTATGCAGTACTTGGGATTTGCCTCTGGAAATCATCCTTGCTGCCCTATGTGATCCAAGGCTTGCACTGATGCTGATTCTACTTGGGACTTGAAAGACCTGATGATCCTGAGCTTTTTCCTCTCACAAATTTATCTTTGGCTGCAGATTCACTGCTAATAGTTGGTGCAATGTTTCAGTCTGTACAATGAATAAATAGCACATCAAGCAGAAGGGTAGGTTGTACGTGAGCTTTCTCGTGGGATAATTTTGTTAATATTGTATTTTGAAATGATTTTCAATAAATGAATATTCTTAACAGAAGCGAACTTGTATGTTTCCCAACTCCCAATTTTACCATATTTTCCCAAAATTGCTGACTCCAGGCTGCAAGATTCTATCATTCAATGAAGCTTTATTGGTCACATATGCAAATGCACAGTGAAATTCCTTTTTGCATATATTACATTTTTGGCACCATAAGTTCAAAGTCCGGTCAGCCCGTGTGCTCAGAGTACTGGAGCAGTTCCCACAAACCAACGTCCCTCTCCTTTCCTCACCCAGCCATCTTTATGTCCCTTGAATGCGCTGGAGGCATTACCTGGTTCACCTTCCAACCGCCCCACTCCTTGCGTCCGACATCTCCAGCTCCCTCTTGGCCGAGCCTTTGAGTAGGTTACCGGCCCCACCGACAGACGAGATTTCGGGCAGGTTCCCAGTCCCTCCGACTGATGAGCCTTTGGGCAGATTCCTAGTCCCGCCGACCGATGAGCCTTCAGGTGGGCCCTGACGAACCTCCAGGCAGTTACCGGTACCACCAAATCTTCGGGCAGGTTAACGGTCCCGCCGATCGCCAATCCTTCGTACACGTTTCCAGTCCCATCGAACATCGCAACAGGTCCGCAGCAGACACCATCTCCCTCGCCCTAAACTCATCTCTCGAACTCCTAGACAACAGGTATTCTTACATTGGACTCCTATTTATCAGCCATAGCTCCACCTTCAACACCATAATCCCATCCAAACTTATCTCCAATCTCCTGGACCTAGGAATCAGCACCCCCCTCTGTGTGCCAACACCCATGGACCAAAGCAGTCTTTACAGGTGAAGCAATGATTCACTGCACTCCTTCCAATCAGTGTTCATGATGCTGTCAATTGGTTGTGAGGTAACTCAGCTCTGTCTATTGCATGCTATTTTTGATGTTTAGCTCACATCTCATCCTATATTGCAACTTCAGAAGGCTGGCATCTCATCATATTAAGGTATTCCTGGTGCTGTTCGTGACACTCCTTCTGCACTCTTCTCCGAACCAGGGGCAATCTCCCGGCTGACAGTAATGGTTGACGGGTCGTGAGGTGGCAGATTGTGGTAGTGAACACCTCTGCTGCCTCACAGATGCTCAGTTTGGAGCTGCTGCCAGATCTGTTCTGATTTTGCCTCATTTAGCACAATGATGGTTCCACACAATACAATGGATGGGGTCTTCGGTGTGACAATGGGACTTTTCGTGTGGGACATTCCCACCAATGCTACCCTGGCCATGGACTAGTGAAAATCAGGTCATACAGGGCTCTCTCTGCTGTCGCAGACCCAGTCTGGTATCAATCGACTCAGTTAACTTGGTCAGTGGTGATGCTACCAAACTATTTTTGATGATGGTATGGTATATAGGACAGACAAAATGTCTGCTGAGCTAAACATCCATATAGATATAATGGAAAACCCAATGCATGACATCATAAAGAAAATGTTTTATCATAGTGACATGAGATGCTTAAGATGTATCCAATGATTCCCATTGTTGAATAATCAACGTTCTAATTTCCTATGCAATATTGAGTCTCATTTCTGCTGGTGAAAATGAAGCAAAGAAATGAAAACACAGATAGATGCTGCTTGACCATCTGAATTCTTCCAGGTGTTTTTTTTTTCCAACAGAAGCCAGCATCTGTAATCTCTCTTGTATCATCAAAATTATTTTAATGAATCCAAATTGATTTTTGGACAGGTTCAGCCCAAAACAACTGGATTGATTATTCCAAACATTTTCAGAATTAATCCAACAAATCCAAGTAGCACTTGAACGAGCCACCCATGACTTATACTACATCAGTACAAGAGATTTACAGTGTTTGTTTCAATAAGTCACAGCACTTTGATCGATTCCACGGCAGCGAGTGAGGATGTCACATACTCATCCAATTGCACAGAGATGAACTAAAAACTCAATCGGGAGACAAAACTATGCAGTTTATTAAAGCACAACACACATCATGTTTAGGTACCATCTAGCGGCAACAGAAGAGTGAACATCCAGAGAGCTCAAATGAAGCAACTATCAAGTTTGCAGCAAAAGGAATAATCAGAGCAGGGTGTTGCCTGGCAACAATGAACATACACACTTTTTAAACATATTCAATAAAGTCTCTGATCTTCACCACTACTTCTGAAGATGTTGAACTCGACTAGGGTACAGTGGTCTCTGTTTCTCCCTCTCTCTCCCCCGAAGGTACTGATTTTCACTGGGTACAATGGGTCTCTCTTTCCCTCTCCCTCCTGAAGGTACTGACTCTCACTGGGGTGCAGTGAATCACTCTCTAGCTGGGTCTCTCTTTCGCTCTCTCCTCTCCTGAAGGTACTGACCCTCAATGGCGTACAGTTACCTTTGAGCTATGAGCAAGACTACTGTATAGTAGGGATATGGGGGATTGCCGTGTGCTCTGCTTCACAGACACGTGGCTTATAACCAACTCTCTGTGCTGGCACTCCAGCCTGAAGGTTTTCCATCTACCAAATGGACCAGATGGCAACGTTAGGAAGAGGCAGAGGCATATGCTTTACAATAAACTTGTTGAGCTGCTTAGGTGTGGCGGTCAATACTCCTCGTTGACCATCTGCACAGGTTTACCTCAAACGGCATGCTTAGCCGCCTGTGCTACCCATGAGGGGTCACAATCTAAGGATAAGGGGGAATTCCTTTAGGACCGAGATGAGGAAAACATTTTTCACACAGAGTGGTGAGTCTCTGGAATTATCTGCCACAGAAGGTAGTTCAGGCCAGTTCACTGGCTATATTCAAGAGGGAGTTAGATGTGGCCCTTGTGGCTAAAGGGATCAGGGGGTATGGAGAGAAGGCAGGTACAGGATACTGAGTTGGATGATCAGCCATGATCATATTGAACGGCGGTGCAGGCTCGAAGGGCCGAATGGCCTACTCCTGCACCTATTTTCTATGTTTCTATGTTTCTATGACTGGCCAGGCTAAGCAAAACTTCATTGCCATCTATTGGGGTGGGAGATTGCAACCTTCACGTGGTCCGCCCTGTTTCGACGAATGCAATCAACCTGGCGTGCACAATCAAATAAAATCAAATAGAACAAGTTGTCCTACAACTTTAGGCTGTGCACGCCTTACGCAAGAAGAAGAAGAAGAAGAAGAAGAAGAAGAAGAAGAAGAAGAAGAAGAAGCCATCTATAAATTTGTTGACACAATTGTTGTTGACCAAATCACTTGGTGGTGAAGAATCAGTGTACAGGACAGAGATTGACCACCTTGATGAGTGGTGCTGCAACAACAACAACACCGCGCTCAATGTGAATAAAACCAAGGAACTAATCTGTGGTTTCAGAAAGGGGAAGTTGGGAGACCATGTGCCTGTTTTCATTGGTGGGTTGACCTCGGAGAGAGTTGGTAGCTTCAAATTTCTGGGCGTTTACAGCTGGAATCACCTGTTCTGGGCCCAGCGCAAACATGTAATCACGAAGAAGGCGCACCTGCACCTCTAGTTTTTAGAAGTTCAGTGTGTCATCTTCCAACAAAACTCTACAGATGCACTGGCAGAAAATATGCTGACTGGTTGCATTGTGGCCTGGTATAGCAATTCCAACTCACAGGAACGCAAGAGGCTGCAGAGATTTCTGGACTCAGCCTGGTCCATCATGGGCACAGGCCTCCCTACCATCGATCTACATGAGGCGCTGCCTTAAGAAGGCAGCTTCTATCATCATGGATCCCCGCCATCCAAGCCATGCCCTCTTCTTACTGCTACCAGAATTCTGAAGTCCCATACCACCAGGTTCAGAAACAGCTGCTTTCCTACAATTATCAGGTTCTTGGACAAACCTGCACAATTGCAATCCTACTTCATGGACTGGTTTTTAATTGTGTTTGACACACAAGCATTGTTTTTTTTTGTAGTCTTTTTCTTCTCATTGTCTTGTACAACTTAGGTGTCACTTATCTATAATTTATGTTTCTGAGGTTGCATGTGTGATGGTGCAAAAGCACGATTTTCATTGTAACTGTATCTCATTGTACTTGTGCACATGACAATAAACTTGATTTGACTTGGTCTCTCTCTCTCCCCTCCTGAAGTTGGTGAATCTAACAGTTACTGCACTGAGGAATCATACAGCTAAGGCCACAGTGGGAGGAGATATATTCATGCAGCCCTTGTATCCATGCCAAACCTGATACTTTTTTATTTCCTTTTCAGGGTAAAACTTGCAGATGATCTACCCATTCTCGCCTTTACCTCGCATTATCAGTTGAAACTTAAGTCCACAGACAATTTTTGTGGACCTTGCAAGTGGGTAGAGTTAGGAGACTCTTTGAGACGAGAAGGTTTGTTTTTGGTAAGTGATATTCTTGTACTGTCAGTTTCATGTAATGTCTGCATAAATCATCCTGACACTTGGTGAACATTTCTTCAAGTGAGATAGCACTGTGTGCGCAGTTAAGCGTAGTCAGAGTGTGATACAGCACAGAAACAAGCTCTTTGGTCCACCATGTCCATGTTAACCATCAACTGCCCATCTATCCTAACATTATTAACCAGCAAATGGTCCAATTGTGAGATATAGTTTGTGCTCACAATCACTACTCAGAGACTAAATCGTGGAAACAAGAAATGCTTTATTTGCCAGTCTGCAGAATCGGGTGCCTCTCCAAGTTGAGACACACCAAGCAAAGGAAAAACGTCTATTTTTATACAATTCATTATAGTCTTTATTGATCGGACACCTCCTCTTCTGACCCCTTCCAATCAGGGTACCGAGGTTCACAATCTTCCAACCCTCCCCTCCGTGCATCATCAATCATTCCCTCTTCTCCCACATCATACATCGCATGTACATTTAATTGAATTGAATGCCTTTATTGTCATTCAGACCTTTCGGTCTGAACAAAATTTCGTGCCTGCAGTCATACATATATAAAAATAACAATACCATACAATAACACAAAATTAACATCCACCACAGTGAGTTCACCAAACACCTCCTCACTGTGGTGGAAGGCAAAAGTCTTAGGGTCTCTGTCTTTCTCACCTCCTTATTCTCCCTCTGCGCTGAGGGGATCCAGGCCGCCGCCACCGCTGACGCCGGAACGCCGGAACACCGCCACAGGGCCCGCCGCCGGAACGTCGCTGGAGCACCGCAGCTCCCGAAAGCCAGGCCACCGCTGGAGCACCGCAGCTCCCGAAAGCCAGGCCACCGTTGGAGCACCGCAGCTCCCGAAAGCCAGGCCACCGCTGGAGCACCGCATCTCCCGAACGCCAGGCCACCGCTGGAGCACCGCAGCTCCCGAAAGCCAGGCCACTGCTGGAGCACCGCAGCTCCCGAAAGCCAGGCCACCGCTGGAGCACCGCAGCTCAGAGGGAGCCAGGCCACCGCTGGAGCACCGCAGCTCCCGAAACCCAGGCCGCCGCTGGAGCACCGCAGCTCAGAGGGAGCCAGGCCGCCGCTGGAGCACCGCAGCTCAGAGGGAGCCAGGCCGCCGCTGGAGCACCGCAGCTCAGAGGGAGCCAGGCCGCCGCTGGAGCACCGCAGCTCCCGAAACCCAGGCCGCCGCTGGAGCACCGCAGCTCGGAGGGAGCCAGGCCGCCGCTGGAGCACCGCAGCTCACGAAACCCAGGCCGCCGCTGGAGCACCGCAGCTCCCGAAACCCAGGCCGCCGCTGGAGCACCGCAGCTCCCGAAAACCAGGTCGCCGCCGGAAGCCAGGTCGCCGCTGAAGCTCTGAAGGCCGTGCCGCCGCCGCTGGAAGCTGGAAGGCCGTCACCAGGGCCTCAGCACAGACGGAGACGGTGTCGGGGGACACGACAGGAAAAGTCGCATCCCCCCGAAGGGAGAGACTAAAACCCCGTTTCTCCCACCCTCCCCCCCCCCCCACACACATACACAATCCAACAAACCAAAAATAAACGCCAAAAACAGGGACGAGGACAAAAATAAAATAAAAGACAGACGGACTGCAGGTGAGCCGCAGCTGACAAGCAGCACCGCCACTCCGAAATATTAAATTAGGTTCTTTGTCATGAGGGGCGTAAAGTTAATATTCATTTATTTCATTAAGCATGCTCAGTCGCTTTTGCCCTAACCTACTTAATTGCCTTTGACCTAAAGACTAGCTTCTGTGTTGTCAGCTACATTCCTTACCTCATCTTGTTATTCTACAATGTTATCAACAGCTCTGAAGGACAGTAACAGTTTGTTCGAATCACAAGGTTGGTGATTCCAACTATTCGGCCCATCACAAGGTTGGTGGTTACAACCACTCGGCCCCTCACAATGATGGTGGTTTAATCATCTTATCCCTCACAATCCTCCCTTTTTCTTTTGCTACGCATCCTGTATTAAACCCCATTCCTAGATTTCCTGCTGTTCCAAAGTTAATAACATTCTTTTTATCTCTCTTTCCCCCGGGTCCTCTCTCGGCCTCATTATCATTATCTTCTGGACTTCCCCTTTCTCCACCATGGGGACTACAACTGCCTGCATTTGGCTTATACTTCTAGTTATAAGAACCCTGAGACATGGTATACAACAGGGGATAAAGATCAATGCAGCTAATGCCCATAAAATCACCAGTCCCACCGCTTTCCACCAGGCTCCTCTCAAGATGTAATCCCACCATCCTGCTCCCATAATTGAATTCCACTTTTGTATTGGAACATGTGCCAATTTCCGGATTCCTTCTGATATATCCATTACTGTCTGTCCATTGTCATCGATATCTGTGTCTGCTGCTTCGCCAGCATCTCTAGTGCTGCCGCAGTTTGGTTGGTAATTACTTCCAGTACTGCCTGGAGTCTTATGATCCGGTTTAACATGTATACCGGGGTTCGGTAGCCCCAGGATCCGTCCTGTGCCCAAGTGGCTGGTCCATAATATGAGATGATTCTTGCAGGTGGCCACTCATCATTTTCCCATTTTCCGATGTCCATTCTTTTCTTCGTTCGGTGTAGATCGTCAAAGATGGGTGTTCCTAGCGACCACCCCTCCTCAGTGGTCAACAGAAAAAATCCTGGTTGTACCAGTCCAATTAAACAAGTCCCACTCCATTTTTCTGGCAATACCGAGTATGCCTTGTGCCCGCATATCCATAGCAGTCCTTCAGGGGCCGGTCCACTAGAGGTAACATTGTTCCATATGTCCTGCAACACTGGGATTCCCTGGTAAGGGTTGTTCCCGGTGCAATTCCATAATCCAGTCGATTCGCTTCCATCAGTCTTCATCCAGATAGTACAGTTTCCTTCATCCTTTAATCATCTTATCCCTCACATAATGGCCTTCCATACCTTGGTGAATCAAATGGTCTTCTAAATAAAACTTAATGTTGTGTGTCTCTGCTGTCACCAATCTCTCAGTCAGTGCGTTCAACCTCTATGGGGAAGATTCCCTAAGATCACCTTTAACCTGTTGACTGCCAAGTTTTTTTCCCCACTATTGGTCATGGCCCGAGTATATTCGGAGGTGGCACTGAACACGCTAAACATTCAAACACCTTGCGATGAACTTCTATCCAAAAATTTTGACACCTCAGTCTGGTGTGGAGAAAAGCTTCGTACTAGCTACCTTTTCTGTGCCCCCTCATTAATTCTGTACAGCTCCATCAGTAGGTCACCAGTATAGGGAGGTTTCACGGCAGTCAGGTCACGACCCATGACCCGTACTGTTGCTACGCTACGCCAAGCGGAGTACACGCGATGAACTGCAGGTAAGCACTGGCCATTGTTCCCAGCGTAGCGGGCCCGTTAAAAACCGACCGCCGAAATTGTCCATTTTTGCGCTGTAAATAATGATGGAAATCAGGATAAGTGTGGGAGACATTTAGCCTACTTCAGAATTCCAAAAGTGAGGAGAAATAACAGTAGATAGAAGCGAGAGCTGAAGGGGCAACAACAGCCAGAGTGCTTGACGAATATTGGCTGTTTGCTCACTGCATTTCATCAACTAAGGCATTATTTGTGCTTTTTCTTGATTCCTTTGGCATCTAAAAAGTTTCAAAAGTGATAAGTCTGGCTGTAAAATTTTAAAATCGCCCATGGATCTCAAGTGGGTTTTTACATACAAAAAGAAAACGCCGCCGAAGCAAAATTTACAGCCAGATTTCTCACTTCTGAGACATTTTAGATACCAAAGGAATCAAGAAAAACCACAAATAATGCCTTACTGTTGATGAAATGCAGTGAGCAAACGAGATAATTCCCAATATTTTCAATTCCGATATCTGCACGGCCAATGTTCGCCAAGCACTTTAGCTGTTGTTGTCCCTTCAGCTCTCGCTTCTCTTTACCTTCATTTCGCTTCACGTTTGGAATTCTGAAGTTGGGTACGTGTCTCTCACGCTTGCCCCGACTTGCACAATTTTTTACAGCGCAAAAATTCAACATTTTGGCGGTTTTTAACAGGTAGGAAAGTACGTGTTTCTTGCATTAATAACATGTACCGGAAGTTACGGGTGTCCTCCAGATGGATTGAGCGGCTCCGTGCGTCAAGCCCTATGACCCAGTGACCTTACATGCAAACCCCCTATTGAGAAATATTGGAGGGAGGGGAGAGAATTGTGGCAGAAATGCATATCCTTTAGCGAATATATGCGGCCTTTCAACACCCACTGACTGACTGACATGGGCCTGTGGAAAGGTTCACCTCAGCAGCGATTCGGGATGGGCAATAATGCTAACCATCGACCCCGACGTTAGATGTGTATTAAGCAAGGCATAATGCAATACATATAAAATAGTTGATGTGGTAAGAAATGGACGAATGCCGACCTGGTGTAAAGTCAATAAAAAACCAACGAGTGACTTCGCTCGAGCCCGGTTGTGGACTGCGGGCGGGCGGGCGGGCGCGCGGACGGACAACATGCGGGACCAATAGGATCGTTGGGCGGGACGGGTTGGGCGGCACTTTGCCCGACGTCCTGACGTTATGACGTCCCAACGCCCGACGCCCTGACGTCCCAACGCCCGACGTCCTAACGTCTGCCGCCCGAACACCCGACGTCTCGACGCCCACTGACCCGACGCCTGACGTCAGAAGGCCCGAACGCCCGCCCGCCGATCCCGATTGGCCGTGAGTGAGGGGTCGGGAGGTCTGGCGGGATCGCGAGTGGCCAATGAGCGGCGCGCGGGGCGGCTCGCGCCAGTGGGAACTTTCTGCCGTCCAAGTGAGAAGAGGAGCCCGAAGGCGGACTGGCTGGCTGGCCGTCGTCTGTCTCTCTCTGTGTGTGGGGCTGAGCAGGTAGGAGGTCCGGCCAGTAGCTTGGGGGTGGCGGTAAGAAGGAAGGAGGGAAAGAGGGAAAAACAAAGAAATCTGGCATCGGCTGAAGAAAGGGAAGGCAGGAAGGAAGTCTGAATGTGTGGCCGGGCCGACACCGACTGAGTTCCAGAGGGGGATAATATCCTCCTAGCTTTTTGTATTCTTATAGCCTCATATTCCTGTTATCTTGACAGTCATATACTCATATTCCTGTTATCTGTACAGTCCGGAGTTTCTTTGATTATTATTTCCTGGGTGGGATGGGTTCAGCTGTTCAATGGGTTCTTTCAGCTCAATAAGTTTCCATGATGCCGGTCATATTACCTTGCTGACTATTTGGCAACGTGATGATAAAACTTCTTTGTGAATGCAAATTACTTCTCAGTGGTAAACAGTGGACTATCTGTTAGCAAAGCAGTCACATCGTGTAGCCCTGATCTTGCATTGTTTGACCTTGTTTGGGATTCTAAGTATCAAAACAATAACAGCACCTCGCCGTGCAGTTGTATGGAAAAAATACATTTAAATCTAACCAGAGATATTAAAACCGAATGACTATACGTTTGGGAAAAGGTGGCAGGTTTAAAAGATTGTTTCTTTAAAAGAGACTGGGAAATGTTTAAAGTATTTCCAGAGGTTGAACTCTTTTTCCCAGATTGGAACTGTCAAAGACTGGTGGGTAGTTCTTAAGGTGAGAGGGGCAAGCCCAAAGGAAAAAGGGTGCTGGGTGCTGGGGATGCATTACCAGGGATGGCGATGGAGGCAGATACGAGGCTTTTGGACAGACACATGGATATGCGGAGAATGGAGGGATATGGGCCACGTGCAGGCAGAGGAGATTATAGTTTAACTTGGCATTATATTCATCACAGCTGTTGTGGGCTGATTGGCCTGCTCCTGTGCTATACTGTTCTATGTTCTAAGGGATGATTAAGAGACCAATTGTGTTACATTGGAGCTCGCATGTTCCTGCGGTGGACCTCACTATGTTTAACACTCATGTACTCTTAGTTTCTCTGTTGATGCTTCATGTTAGCACAGAATGAGATTTCCATTTAGAATTAATACAAGTGTTTCCCGATGTAGGAGAAGACTTGTATGGTCCCTTAAGTCTGTTACACTATTAAGTGGGGTTGTGGCTGATACTTGACCCAAGCTTCGCTATCTTGTCTTGATCTCTATACCCCATTACACTATCAATTGCATCCTCAAACTATGCATTTACAGCTTTCTGAGTGAGCGAATTCTAAAGATCTACAGTATCGTGCATAGAGACATTTCTTATCTTGCTTGTAAATAGCTGCTTCCTTATTCTGAGACTTTACTCTGCCAATTCTAGATTTCCCCCCGTGATGAAACCTCCCTTTCAATGTCTGTGAGGCTTGTATTTTCCATTTGCCAATTTGCCATCTCATTCTGCAAAGCAATATTAAAAACCAATCTTGTTGGAATCTTTCTTGGTAGAACAATCCCAGGAATTGGAACAGAGTGTTCCAAATGTACCTACATGTTTACTTTTTGCATCTTGAGAGCAGCACATCAAGATCCCTTTGTGCACTAATGTTTACCAGCTTTCCCTCATTTGTATTCTGTTTCTCTGCTCTTCCCACATTTTCCCGCATTGTATTCCATCTTCTTGTCCACTAGGTTAACCTTCACAGACCCTCTCTGACCACAGTTTGCTTTTATCACATACCTTTGAATCGTTTGCATCATGTTGCACTTCAACATGAAGATTTGCAAATGTTGGCTGGACTTGGAGCATTTCATATCAGACAGTGTTGTTACTTCTCGTCGCATCCCAACCCTCACCCTAATTTGACCCTAATTAACCCTGAACAGAATCCGCACCCTCCATGCAAGAACAGCCCGTCACCTGCACAAGTGGGGGGGGGGGGGGGGGGGGGTGACAGACAGCCCTGCCCGCGACTGCGGACATCCAGACTAGACCATCCCGCACACCGTGAATGACTGCTCATTGAGGCTTTTCCCTGGTGGCATCAAAGCCATCCACCCAGTAACTGATGTTGTCCTGGCCTGAATGTCTAGCCTTGACCTACAAATTTAGGCTGTCCACACCATACTCAAGAAGAAGACCACATTCCAACCATCACTGTAATTTAAGCAAAGTAATCCATGCTCTGCCCGTCAAGTTACAAATAACTTTGCCTTTTGAGTCTGAAGTAATGACGGCCCAGTATTTGCTTTAGACTCGTGGAGTAGTACAGCGTGAAAACAGGCCCTTGGACCCAACCTGCAACACGCCAACCAACATGCCCCATCTATACTAGTCCCACCTGCCTGCATTTGGCCTATTTCCCTCTAAACCTGTCCTATCCATGTAATTGTCTAAATGTTTCTTAAACATTATAATATTATCTGCCTCAACTTCCTCTGGCAGCTCATTTTATATTCCTACCAACTTTTGTGCAAAAATGCCCTTCAGGTTCCTTTTAAATCGCCCCCTCCCCCCTCACAAGCCTATGTCCTCTGGTCCTCAATTCTCCTACACTGGGTAAAATACTGTGCATTTATCCTATCTATACCCCTCATCCTCCTGTGCTCCAAGGAATAAAGTCCCAGCCTGCTCAATCTCTCCCCATAGGGCCTGTCCCACTTGGCGACTATCGGCATCATTGACTGACGTATCAGGTCACAGAAAAAGTTGCGGCGTGATGACGTATTGACAAGCAGTGTTTCCTCAAGTGTCACAACATTTTTTTGGCGCCACTGGAATTTGAAATGTTCAAAATCTTTCGGTGACCCTGATACATCATTCAGTTACACCGGCAGTCGAAAAAATCGCCAAGTGGGACAGGCCCTTGAGTCCTGGCAATATCTTCAAATCTTTTCTGCACTCTTTCCAGTTTAATAACATATTTCCCATAACAGGGTAACCACAACTTAACACAATACACTAAGTGTGATCTCTCTAATGTCTTGTACGAGACATTTTTGTCTTACAGATCTTTTATGTTGTATTGTATTTTGTGTGGTTGGAACAGGGTGACGCGTTCACAGTTTCTGCTTGGACTGGGCAACATTCAAATGTCCAATTGCATTGTATATCCTTGCAAACAGAGCCTACATCTGACGAGAGATGTGTATACAGTGTCCTCCATTATGTTTGGGACAAAGACCTATCAATTATTTATTTGCTTCTGCACTCCACAATTTGAGATTTGTAAAAGAAAAAAATCACATGGTTAGAGTGCTCATTGTCAGATTTTAATAAAGGCCATTTCTATACATTTTGGTTTCACCATGCAGAAATTACAGCAGTGTTTATACTTGGTCGTCTTCCCCCCCCATTCCAGGGCACCATAATGTTTGCGACACATGGCTTCACAGGTGTTTGCAATTGCTCAGGTATGTTTAATTGCCTCCTTAATGCAGGTATAAGAGCTCTCAGCAACTAGTCTTTCATCCAGTCTTCCCATCACCTTTGGAAACTTTTATTGCTGTTTATCAACATGAGGACCAAAGTTGTGCCAATGAAATTCATAAAAGCCATTATGAGACTGAGAAACAAGAATAAAACTGTTATTGACATCAGCCAAACCTTAGGCGTACCAAAATCAACTGTTTAGTACATCATTAAGAAGAAAGAGAGCACTGGTGAGCTTACTAATTGCAAAGGGACTTGCAGGCCAAGGAAGCTGATGACAGAAGAATTCTCTTTATAATAAAGAAAAATCCCCAAACACCTGTCCGACAGATCAGAAACACTCTTCAGGAGTCAGGGTGTCATTGAACACTATCCGCAGAAGACTTAATGAACAGAAATACTGAGGCTACACTGCAAGATGCAAACCACTGGTTAGCCACAAAAATAGGATGGCCAGCTTACAGTTTTCCAAGAAGTACTTAAAAGAGCAACCACAGTTCTGGAAAAAGGTCTTGTGGACCGATGAGATTCACTTATCTCAGAGTGATGGTAAGAGCAAAGTATGGAGGAGAGAAGGAACTTCCAAAGCATACTGCCTCATCAGTGAAACACAGTGGTGGGGGTGTTATGGCATGGGCATATATGGCTGCTGAATGTACTGGCTCACTTATCTTCATTGATGATACAATTGCTGATGGTAGTAGCATAATGAATTCTGAAGTGTATAGACACATCCTATCTGCTCAGGTTCAAATAAATGCGAATAAAAAAATGAATTTGCTGGCTGTTCATTCTACAGCAAGACAATGATCCCAAACTTATTGTTAAAGCAACAAAGGAGTTTTTCAAAGGTAAAAAATTGTCAATTCTTGAGTGGCCAAATCAATCACCCGATCTGAACCCTTTTATATGCTGAAGAGAAAACCGAAGGGGACTAACCCCCAAAACAAGCATAAGCTAAAGATGGCTGCAATACAGGCCTGGCAGAGCATCATCAGAGAAGATACCCAGTAACTGGTGATGCCCATTAAAGTAGTTATGTTTAGTGTTTTGTTGCGTATCTTTTGCATTCAATGACTGCTTGAAGTCTGCAAGCAGTCATCACATACCTACTTTCATTTACATGGCATTTTGCCATGTCCCAAACACTATGGTGCCCTGAAATGGGGGGGGGGGGGGGGGGAAGACTATGTATAAACACTACTGTCATTTCTACATGGTGAAACCAAAATGTATAACAATGTCAATGTGCACTTTAACCACATGTGATTTGTTTCTATTACAAATCCCAAATTGTGGAGTGCAAAGGCAAATAAATAAATGATGGGTCTTTGTCCCAAACATTATGGAGGGCACTGTAAAATTTACAATGCAATGAACTTTATTTTTCCATTAGGAACTTTGGTTGCTGCAGCCATACACCAAAAGACGCACAACCAAACTCAATTCACACAGACATCCATCACAGTGAATCTCCTCACTGTGATGGAAGGCAAAGTCTTGTCTCTCCCCTGCTCTCCATCCTCTCCCGATGTTAAAGCCCCCGGTCGGCGATGGTAAGTCCCGTGGCCGTTAAGGCCGCGCCGGCGATGTAAGGCCCTGCTCCGCGTCTTAACGTTGGAGCCCCCGGCAGGCGGTGGCAAGTCCCGCGGCTGTTAAAGCCGGCGCAGAGGAGTGCAGGTCTGTCTCGTCACGTGTACAATTTGGACGCAGATACATGTCACTGGTAAAGAGACATGTTGTCTGACACGCTGAGTTAGTCCAGCTTTTTGTGTCCATCCTCGGTGTAAACCAGCATCTGCAGTTTCTTCCTACACAATGCAATCTTGCAACGTGGCTCCGTTTGCATCTCGGCCAATAAAATATAGAATAAATACAAGTTGGATGCTTTTGAAATTAAAATAGGAGCCTGCAGCTTGTGGGTGGAATAGAAAGGAGTAAACAAGAGTTAATCTTCCCTCATTCGAGCTATGTGCTAAAAAAAACATGAAGATGCTTCGATGGTTATATTCAGATCCTGAGGATTTCTGCAGAAGCTGTGTAACATTCTGGAAGGCTTCACTTAGAGATGAGTACAGATTTGGTCACAAGAACAGGGTACGAATGAATTAATGAATACTTTATTGTCCCATGTGACTAGTCATATTGAAATTCTTTGCTTGCATACTCGGCGTATGCAAATAGTCACCACATAAGGGTGTTGACAAAGTATACGTGGTATCCGTGCCAAGTCCTCCTTTGTTCTCCGCCTCCCCACCCTCACTCACGGTGGTCCCCCCACGCCGGGTCCTCTTTTGTTCCTTCCCTTAGCAGCGGCATCCTCACTCCCACTTGACCGTGGGTAGGAAGAACGCTGCCTATTTGTGTGAGGCAAGTTTTAATTTTTTTATTTTTTGTTAAACAGATTGTTAAGGGCCTGTCCCACTGTACGAGGTAATTCAAGAGCTCTCCCGAGTTTAAAAAAAAATCAAACTTATGGTAAGCGCGTAGAATGTACGTAGGGGGTACGTCGGAGCTCGGGACGTCTCTTAGCAGCTCGTAAAGCTAACGGCAGGTACTTGGGAAATGCGGTAAGCTCGTGAAGACGCGTGAAGATTTTTCAACATGTTGGAAAAATGTCCCCGGGAGCCCCAAGTACCTACGGGCGGCTATTACCGTAATTCTCTGAGTTCGAATCGGGGGAAACTCGGGAGAACTCTTGAATTAGCTTGTACAGTGGGACAGGCCCTTTAGGTGCCTGGAATGCACAGGTCGTGGAAGCTGTTATGATAGCGTTGGTTAAGAGGTATTTAGATAGACACATGGATGTTCAGCGAATGGAGGGACATGGATCGCGTGCAGGAATATGGGATTAGTTTAATTTGGTCCAGACCCTTCTCAACCCGAAACGTCGGCCATTCCTTCTCTCCAGAGATGCCACCTCACCCGCTGAGTTTCTCCAGCATTTTTGTCTACCTTTGAATTTTCCAGCATCTGCATTTCTTTCTTAGAAAACTCTAAAGTAAGGAGGTAAGTTGTAAAATTGTACCGAGTGCATGGAATATGGGGTGATTGCTGTTTAGGAACGTTGGAATGGTGGATGGAGTTGTGGGGGAGAGCAGGGGAGATTATAACGAGAGGCTGGGACGTGATTGATGAAGTTTACCAGAGGCTGTGGATAATGGCATCTGATTTAGAGTTTAGAGGTACAGCGTGGAAACATGCCCTCTGGCCCACCAAGTCCGCAACGACCAGCGATCCCCGTTCACCATCGCCAAGCACTAGGGGCAATTTACATCTTTTACCGAAGCCAATTACCCCTACAAACCTGCTTGGGATGTGGGAGAAAACCGGAGCACCCAGAGAAAACCCCATGCGGGTCACGGGAAGAACGTACAAACTCCGTACAGACGGCACCTGTAGTCGGTGTGGAACCTGGGTCTATGGTGCTGTGAGGCAGCAACTCTACCGCTGCGCCTCTGTGCGCCCCCCCCCCCCCCTTCCCGGGGGAAAGGAAGGTGAAGTGTGTGACAAAATAAACGAGTGGGGGGGTGGGCAGATGGGAACGGTGTGTGTGGGTGAAAGGCAAATGGAGTGGGTGGGGAAGAAGCTGGATGAGAAGAATGAGGAAGAGGCTCAACTTCCTGGTATGTGAGACTGGCTTAGGACAATTATTAAAAATGAGCAGGTTTTGGGCAAGGTCCATGAATCTAACTTGGCTCCAACAGTGCCAATGTTTGCTGGCCAGTCAATAATTACTTCTTGGCCACAGCTCAAGATACTTGCTGTTATAAATTATTTGCAGGTGGATTTAAAGTTGCTTCCTCCAGTTAAGCTTCATCAACCATTTGGCATGGGTGTTTTCTTCTTTCTCCAGGAGATCAGCTGACCCAGCTGGATGTTAGATAAGGTGCACCAGCACATCTTTGTTCCTTAGTCGAGGACTTTACAAGCCTTTGACAAGTTAAAAGATCTGATAGTCCTGCATCCCCCTCTTATTAAAGCGTAACCATGACTAATCTTTTTATTAAAACCCTAGCTGCAGAGGTTTCCTTTGTGAAAATCCACAAGTGGTTGTGCTCTTTGTAAAACCCTGACTGGAATAGTTGCCTTATTATTCCTCGGCTTATTTCTTTCAGGTCAACAGGCCAGCCAAAGCTCCACGTAACTGGAAATGTTCTGATAGGTATCAAGAGTCTGTCTGCATAGGCAAATTACAAGTTAATTTGGAACTCCCAGTCACAAGATGGCCGCAGCTTACAAATTGAAAGTCACCATTTTAACTGCATTAACATTTCCTGTATAAACACCAGGGGTTCTGAGTCCCAGGTAAATGCAGATCCGTTCTGTTTTATTTATTTCTGTGAAGGGAACATGAGCAAAGGGCCAGAGTTGTAAATGTATGACCACGTCCTATAGCATTGCATCACGCATGTTTCAGAGGCCAGGGGTTGGGTGTGGAGTCCGTTCTCTGCCCTTATCAGGGAGTGCGTGATACTGGAACAATGACTGGTGCACAGAATGTTGAGAATACTTCAGTGATTCTGAGACCCAACCACCTTATCTGCTTGTCCACAGCCAGCAACGTCAGGCCTCGCAGATGTATTATTGTAGCATCTTTGTAATTTTATCTGCCTTGGCTTTGTGCTTTTTGCCCTTTTGTTTCTGGGTTTGAAAGTTGTTTTTTCAAATTCCACTCTAGGACACGAGTATAAAATAAACTTCCATTTATATGGTCCTTTTTAATATAGGAAAATATACCAAAGGATTTAAAGTTCTTAAATTTGCAAGGGCATGTTAGGATAAAATCTTGAAGGAAATTAAAATTAATGGAGTGACGAAGATCTGGGTCTTCATGAAGGCAGGTGGGGTGATGTTCGAAGATGTGTGTGTGTCAGTTGGCAGGGTCTGGTGATAATACATCACTCTGGGTAACTGTGGGATATTGCTCTTAGGGCGAACGGAATAAAGGGATATGGGGAGAAGGCAGGAATGAGATACTGATTTTGGTTGATCAGCCATGATCACATTGAATGGCAGTGCTGGCTCGAAGGGCTGAATGGCCTACTCCTGCACCTGTTTTCTATGTTTTTGTGTTTCCAACTGGGTCCATATTTCACATTTCATTTATGTTGTGTGGTTCACATTTCAAAGACATCATCAGCCATTTTATCAATACTCAAAAAATATTGGCATTGAATATTGAAGGACAAAATCTGTGACAATTAGTCAATCGAGTGTTATGTGAGACGGCCCCCTTCTGAAGAGTGAAGCTAAGATTCTCACAACGTGCTCCATCTTGTGCCAAATCCCCTCTCTCTTTCTGCTGACAGTAAATTTCCACTGGGTACGTTTCTGTATCATCCCTTTATACCTTGGCCATTGATATGGTTGGACCTTAGCATTGACTGTTTTGGATATCAATTCTGAACCTGAAGTCCATACCCAACATAGACACGTAATGCTGGAGTAGCTCAGCAGGTCCATACCCGACCCCTCCGTTAAACAAAGGTCACCAGATAAGCTCTGGGAATGAGGACATTAGGTTGGTTACCATGCAACGGTGTTGAACTCTCAATATTGGCTATCCATAGGAGATCAGGACAGTTTGACCCGCTCCTCATGTGAGACCTGTACAATTAGATTATCTGTTTAAGAAGGAACTGCAGATGCTGGAAAATCGTAGGTCGACAAAAATGCAGGAGAAACTCAGCGGGTGAGGCAGCCGCTGAGTTCCTCCAGCAATTAGATTCTCTGGTCTATAGGATGTTCATTCCGATAAGCACCCAAACACACTTTTATTTTCCCTTTTTACTTGTTATAGCATATAGAACGTAGCAAAGGAACAGGCCCTTCAGCCCACAATGTCTGTGCCGAACATGATGCCAAAACCAACTTTTATCTGCCTGCACACGATCTCTCCATTCCCTGTATTTCAATAGTATTGTACATTTTCCAGTGACCCAGGTGAGTTCAAAGGGAGTGAGTGGAATTCATCATGTATTGTTTCAGCTTGTCAGAATGACCCAAAATATACAAGCACTCCCGTCTCTGGCTGTGAGCCCATCCATCCATGGTCCCCACCTCCGGTGTTCTTGGCTCAAACTCCGGATCCCCAGCTGCCAGTAAGAATGTTATTGTTCTGTCATCACTACATCTGACACGAAAAGCTGGGGTAACTCAGCGGCACAGGCAGCATCTCTGGAGAGAAGGAATGGGTGACGTTTCGGGTCGAAAGCCTTCCTTCCGACGGTCACGGGAAAGGGAATCGAGAGATATATAGACGATGATGTGGAGATCTGCTAAAAAAAATTAAAATGATCAAGGAAACAGGCTGTTTGCTGTTAGCTGTTTGTTGGGTGAGAACGAGAAGCTGGTGCGACTTGGGTCGGGGAGGGATGGGGAGAGAGGGAATGCCGGGGTTACTTGAAGTGTGAGAAATCACATTTGTACCTCTGGGGTGTAAGCTGCCGTAGCGGAATATGAGGAGCTGTTCCTTAAAATTTGGGTTTAGCCTCACTCTAACAATGGAGGAGACCGTGGACAGAAAAGTCCTATTCGCCCAAAGGACAATTAAACAGTCTTGACTTCCTTGATTCTTCAAGGTAGAGATTGGTTAATTTCGAATGCACTGACAGAGAAAGTAAGCACAAAATGCTGGAGTAACTCAGTGGGTGAGGCAGCATCTCTGGAGAAATGGAATCGGTGAGGTTTTATGTCGAGACCCTTTGTCAGATTGATGTTGGGAGGTGGCAGAACAAAGATAGAATGTAGGCAGAGACAATGAGACTAGTGGGAGAACTGGGGAGGGGATGGAGAGAGAAAGCAAGGGCTATCTGAAGTTCATACCGCTGCGGTGTGAACTACCCAAGCAAAATATGAGGTGCTGTTCCTCAAATTTGCGCTGGGCCTCACTCTGACAATGGAGGAGGCCCAGGACAGAAAGGTCAGATTGGGAATGGGAGGGGGAGTTGAAGTGTTGAGCCACCGGGATTAAGACTGACTAGACGGAGGTGTTCAGCGAAACGATCGTCGAGCCTGCGCTTGGTCTTGCCGATGTAGACTTCTCTACATCGGCGGTCACAGTGGCTCAGCGGGAGAGTCGCTGCCTTACAGCAAATGCAACGCCGGAGACCTGGGTTCGATCCCGACTATGGGTGTTTTCTGTATGGAGTTTGTACGTTCTCCCCGTGACCTGCGTGGGTTTTCCCGAGATCTTCGGTTTCCTCCCACACTCCAAAGACGTACAGGTTTGTAAGTTAATTGGCTTGGTAAATGGAAAAAAATTGTCCCTAGTGGGTGTAGGATAGTGTTAGTGTGTAGTGATCGCTGGTCAGCGCGGGCCAAAGGGCCGGTTTTCGCGCTGTGCCTCTAAACTAAAATTAAGCAGCTTTGCTCATTTCCTCCACTTTAAAAACAATTCCTGTTACTTTAAATTCTACACTGTGCTCCCAATCTGACCTCACCGTCTGTGGCCTCCAACCACTGTTCCAATGAAGGTAAATACAAGTTTGAGGAGCCTGCACTTTTAACTATGATTCATCGATTCTCTCTTTTGTTTATCGATGCTCCACCTCCCAAAGGTTGAGAGTGTTTAATTATCAGATGCACCAGGAACTTGTCATATGCGCTAATTCAATTCTTACCAGCTGCTTCAGGGGCAGATTAACCCACGACACAATCAATAAATAAATAAGCAAGCAAATGTACAATAAACAATAAGATAATATATCAATTATGCTAGGTAACCTGACCATAGGAGTACAAAACCAAATGTGTGGTGCAACCTTATGCAAAGGCTATAGTAGTTTGGTGCTGAGGTGAGGTCATGGTTAGCTGTTCAATAGGCCAATGGTCGCTGGGGATAAAGCTGTTCTCGAACCTAGAGGTCGTGGCTCTCTGGCACCTGTCCTTTCTTCCTGATGGCAGCTGCGAGCATGGCCAGGGTGTCGTGGGTCTCTGGTGACATTGCCTACCCACTCAAGACAGTACATCCCGTAGAGATCGAGGCTAGGGGGCGCCGTCCAGTTGGTATGGCTGCCCACCCTGCAGCTGTCTATCTTTTAATTCTTTCTTTTAGTTTTAGTGAGTTTTAGTGTTTTGTTTTGGAGTCTATTTTTTATGTTGGGGGGGGGGGGGGGGGGGGAACTGCTTTTCCTGGTCCCTACCTGGTCGGAGAGGCTGCTTTTCTCCGGACTGCAACTTCGATCCATCCTCGTGGCCTACCAGCGGGCCTGGAGCGGCGTTTCCTGAGGGCACCGCCCAGAACCTCGGCTTTGGAGGCGGTGCACCATCGGGGAGCGGGCGATGCCTTGCCTGGGTCGCCGCGCTGGAGCTCCAGAATGCTGAGACCGCCGGTGAACATCGCGGAGCTGCGGGACTGTGGAGCGGCCAGCTGCGGGCGGCAGCGCTGAACTTTAACATTGGGAGCCTGGGATCTCTTGGCGAGATCACCAGTTGTGGAGCTTCATCCGGCGCGGCCTTGTCGGCTTCGGAAGCCACGGACTCCGGTAAGGAAGCGGCCGTTCCAGGTGTCCCAAGCTGCTGTGAGGACTCTCCCGACGCCGGAGCACCATCACCCGACGAGAAGGCCTAAAACATCGGGCTGCCTTAGCGCCAACTGCGGAGGCCTCAATAGGCCCGACTATGGGTGGACAAGGGGATGGGACTGGACTTTGTGCCTTCTCCCACAGTGGGAACCATTGTGGGGGGATGTTTTTATGTTCATTATTAATTCTTTAGTGTTGTGTCTTATCTTTATCTGTGTGCTGCATGGCAAGTCAAATTTCACTACACCAATTGGTGTATGTGACAATAAATGTCCTTTGTCCTTTGTCCTTGATGGTGAGGAGGTCGGTACCCGTTGTGGGCCGGGCAATGTTCACCACTCTCTGCGAGCCTCCTCTGTTCACGGGCGTTCAAGTTGGCCAATCTGGCCGTGATGCATCCAGTCAGTATGCTCTCTGTCGCACACCTACGGAAAAGTGCAATAGAGTATTGGGCGACGTGCTGAATCTCGTCAAAGGTCGTAGGAATCGCCAGCATCATCTGAAAATACATAAGCTGCTTCTTCTTCTTCTCCTCCTCCTTCTTTCGTGTGGCGTGCACAGCCTAAAGTTGGTGGACAACTTGTTCTATTTGATCTTCCGTTTGTGCACGTCGAGTTGATTGCATTAGTCGAAACAGGGCGGACCACGTGAAGGTTGCAATCTTCCACCCCGCATAAGCTTCCATGAGCTTGAACAACAACTAGCTCTACCGTACCACATTTTTACTGTACCTCGGTGCACGTGACAATAAACTAAACTGAAGCAGCTCCACTGGATCTCAAAGTGAGACCATTGCCTCAAAATTCATAGCATTAAGGTGAGAGGAGCAAAGTTTTCAAAGGAGATATGCAGCGCAAGTTTTTTTTTACACAGAAGCTGGTGGGTGCCTGGAAATTGCTGGTGGGGTGGAGGCAGGTGCGATAGTGGTATTTAGTGGCTTTTGGGTAGGCACATGGATATGCAGGGACATACAATGCTCACCATAATGTTTGGGACAAAGACCCATCATTTATTTATTTGCCTCTGTACTCCACAATTTGTGATTTGTAATAGAAAAAAAATCACGTGATTAAAGTGCACATTGTCAGATTTTATTAAAGGGTGCTTTTATACATTTTGGTTTCACCATGTAGAAATTACAGCAGTGTTTATACGTAGTAGTCCCCCCCACCCCCCCCATTTCAGGGCACCATAATGTTTGGGACACATGGCTTCACAGGTGTTTGCAATTGCTCAGGTATCTTTTAATTGCCTCCTTAATGCAGGTATAAGAGAGCTCTCATCAGCTAGTCTTTCCTCCAGTCTTCCTATCACCTTTGGAAACTTTTATTGCTGTTTAGAAACATAGAAAATCGGTGCAGGAGGAGGCTATTCGGCCCTTCGAGCCTGCACCGCCATTCAATATGATCATGGCTGATCATCCAACTCAGTATCCTGTACCTGCCTTCTCTCCATACCCCCTGCTCCCCTTAGCCACAAGGGCCACAAACTCCCTCTTAAATATAGCCAATGAACTTATGTGGCAGCAAATTCCAGAGATTCACCACTCTGTGTGAAAAATGTTTTTCTCATCTCGGTCCTAAAAGACTTCCCCCTTATCCTTAGACTGTGACCCCTTGTTCTGGACTTCCCCAACATCGGGAATAATCTTCCTGCATCTAGCCTGTCCAAGCCCTTAAGAATTTTGTAAGCTTATATCAGATCCCCCCTCAATCTTCTAAATTCTAGCAAGTACAAGCCGAGTCTATCTAGTCTTTCTTCAGTCTTTATCAACATGAGGACCAACGTTGTGCCAACAAAAGTCATAGAAGCCATTATGAGACTGAGAAACAAGAATAAAACTGTTAGAGACATCAGCCAAACCTTAGGCTGACCAAAATTGACTGTTTGGAACATCATTCAGAAGAAAGAGAGCACTGGAGTATTGTGTACAGTTTTGGTCTCCTAATTTGAGGAAGGACATCCTTGTGATTAAGGCAGTGCAGCGTAGGTTCACGACATCAATCCCTGGGATGGCGGGACTGTCATATGAGGAAAGATTGAAAAGACTAGGCTTGTTTTCACTGGAGTTTAGAAGGATGAGGGGAGGGTCTTATAGAAACATATAAAATTATAAAAGGACTGGACAAGCTAGATGCAGGAAAAATGTTCCCAATGTTGGGTGAGTCCAGAACCAGGGGCCACGCACAGTCTTAGAATAAAGGGGAGGTCATTTAAGACTGAGGTGAGAAAATTTTTTTTTACCCAGAGTTGTGAATTTATGGAATTCCCTGCCACAGAGGGCAGTGGATGCCAAATCACTGGATGGATTCAAGAGAGAGTTGGATAGAGCTCTAGGGGCTAGTGGAGTCAAGGGATATGGGGAGAAGGCAGGCACGGGTTATTGATAGCGGATGATCAGCCATGATCACAATGAATGGCGGTGCTGACACGAAGGGCCAAATGGCCTCCTCCTGCACCTGTTTTCTATGTTCTATGTTTCTATGGTGAGCTTACGAATCGCAAAGGGACTGGCCAAGTCAATCACCTGATCTGAACCCAATTGAGCATGCCTTTTATATGCTGAAGAGAAAACTGAAGGGGAGTAGCCCCCCAAAACAAGCATATGCCAAAGATGGCTGCAATACAGGCCTGGTAGAGCGTCACCAGAGAAGACGCCCAGCAACTGGTGATGTCCATGAATCGCAGACTTCAAGCAGTCATTGCATGCAAAGTATATGCAACGAAATACAAAACATGACTACTTTCATTTACATGACATTGCTGTGTCCCAAACACTATGGTGCCCTGAAATTGGGGGACTATGTACAAACACTGCTGTAATTTCTACATGGTGAAACCAAAATGTATAAAAATGGCCTTTATTAAAATCTGACAATGTGCACTTTAACCACATGTGATTTTTTCTCTATTACATATCTCAAATTGTGGAGTACAGAGGCAAATAAATTCATGACGGGTCTTTGTCCCAAACATTATGGAGGGCACTGTAGGTCATGTGCAGGCAGACGAGATTAGTTAAACTTGGCATCATTTTTGGCATGGACATTATAGGGCTGAAAGGCCTGTTCCTTGCTGTGCTCTAAATGACCAGACCAGGGGTGGGGAACCTTTTGATGTTGGAATGTCACATGTTAGCTGTAATCTAATAAGGCCGCATCCAAAAAAACTTCAATTGGATACACTTCAAAATGTACATTATTTTGTAAAAATCTAACGACTATGTACTAACTTCAAGAAAATGAAACCAATTTGTTAATTCTAAAGTTAACTAACCTTTTAATGACTTTGTGGTGACTGCTTTTTGTGGGAAAGCATTTGAATATTTGGTTGCAACATTGAGGTACGCAGTTTCAGCTGATCTTCTAGATGGGTATCCGTCATTTGTGACCTTAAGGGCGTCTTGATTTGGGTTAGGTAGGAGAATGTAGATTTGCAGCAATAAGTGGTTGAAAAGCAAGAAAGCATTTTTCGTGCATGTTGCCGAAGGCGTGGGTATTCGGTTGCATTTTTCCATATTTCAATCGGATCTTTCTTGGCGTCAAATAAGGACTTTAAAATGTCATCTTCTGAGAGCTCAATCAATTCCATCTGTAGTTCTTTAGGAGCCTTGGAGACATCAACTGGGTGAGGTTGAAATGCTAGTTTGAGTGTGATCATGATTCTCAGCGAACCTTTCATTATATTCTTTAATTAATAAGTCGATAACAGCTGCGTGTTCTTCAAATGATTCACATGAATCCTCCTGCTCATCAATGACCTTCGCTAACTGGGGAAAATGTTCATCCGAAATTTCATTTTAAAGAAAAGTTTTGAAAAAAGATAGCTTTTTTCGAAATGCTTGGATTTTTTGCCACATATCATATATAGACTTAGTTTTACCTTGCAAAGAAACATTCATTTTGCTTTGACCTGATATCACACAGAAATGCAGTATTTCTATAGAAATCTTCTTTCAGTGATTCACATTGCTGATTCTGTTCTTCATAAAATTTAACTATCTGTTCTCGCAAAGATAACAGTTTTGCTAACGCCTGTCCCTGCGATAGCCAACGTCCTTTACAATGATATGGCAAATCCACACTGAATGCTTCATCTATCATAACTATTCTCAAATTCAACTTCAAACGGAAAGCCACGTGCACCGCTATCAAAAGTTGATAACACTGAAGACTGGACGATCAGCGGACTCTCTCCGACATTTTCCCTCTCGTCAACCAGCCTCGGGCGGTGGTGGCGCCAGCCAGCTAGGCAGGGAGGTTGACGTACAGTCCAGAGTAGCATTAGAACTAAATCATGAGCATAACAGGTGTTAAACTAGCCCTCATGACTTCCTAATGTTTTAATTTCTGGCCGTCAGTCGGGGAGGATTATTTAGTTGAATCTTCTTTTACTCTTTGGTATTTTAAACACGTTCATTTTATGATTAAAATAATAATAATAAAAGACAAACAAAAACATATTAATAAAAATAAAAGGATTTGTTCTACAAAATTTGGATTCATTCAAAAGGCCGCACTTAATGGCCTTAAGGCTGCAGGTTCCCCACCCGTGGATCAGACTGTCCATGGGTGAGTAGAAATGTTCTCAAATTAAATTCTGGGTACATTGCAGCCAGCTCTACTATTTCTGCCATTTCCCATTCTGAAGACACTGGCTCCTTTCTTTTCCTTGGAAACTGTCTCCAACTAAACCACACCTCTTTCCACCCTGCTGTCATACTTAATAATACCCCAAATAACCTTTGAATTCCATGTCCAAGCCCTCAGCAAGATTGTTTACTCCTATGTTTAATACTACTTCATTCCATCCTGCCTGAGCTCATTTTTTGTTGACATTGTTGTGTCTATGTTTTTTGCTTGGAGGATTCATGGAGATCTGAGTGGTACATTGTTCACACAAAGGCTATGTGGTGGGAATGAGCTGGCAGAGGTGTTGGTGGAGGCAGGGACATAAGTTCCAGGAACAGAATTAGGCCATTCGGCCCATCGAGTCTACTCTGCCAATTACTCTGATCCATCTTTCCCTCTCAACCCCATTCTCCTGCCTTCTCCCCGTAACCCCTGACAGCCGTATGTTTAGAACATTTAGAAGGCATCTGGACAGGTGTTTGCATTAATTGGGCAGAGAGGTATTTAGAGTTAGGATTAGTATAGATGGGTATGACGCTCTGTGTAGATGCATTGGGACAAAGGGGCTGTTTCTATGCTGAACGACTCTGCGACAACTTCTAAATGGTAAATCTAATTCTCTGCCAGGTGTCCTTTTATTCTGTACTCAGAAGTTCTGTCTTGGAAACAAGCGAACAACCATCTGAATCGCATGGCGTCATATCGCCTTTTGTTGCCATTTTCTGATTACGTTCCATTTAGTTTAGTTTTTTTTGTTCAGTTTTTGAGATGCACTGCGCCACTGTGCCACCCTAACAGCCTTAAGCCCCTGTCCCACTTTCCCGAGTTACTCACGAATTCTCGCGAGTTTTCCCCTCGATTCAAACTGGGAGAATGTCCGTAGCGAGTCCGTAGATATTTCGTAGTGGCTCATTATGCCAGCCGTAGGTACTCGGGGCATCGGGTAAGTCGGGACGTTTTTTCAGTATGTTGAATAATGTCCACAAGTAAAACCAAAAAGCCCCGAGTACCTAAGGCTGGCATCTCCGAGTTTGAATCAAGGGGGAAACTCGGGCGAATTTGTGAGTAACTCAGGAAAGTGGAACAGGGACTTTAGCATACCTTTTCTACATTGGAGGTGCCATCAAAATGTAAATACTGCTTGGACAGGTTCTGTGGGAATCAATGTGTACAGACTTGTGGTTTAGACTTGTTTTTCCATACGGCAGGTTTAATCATAGCAGTAAAATTAACTGCTGCCATGTGAGTCACAGGGTTCCTGGTGCCCACTGTCTCCTGGCGAAAGCAGTGTTGCTAGGTAAATGTAATACTGCACGCCACATGGCTTATTCATATCCCTGAAGGTTAAGTACCTGACAGTGACATTAATTAGGGTCATGGGGTCATACAGTAGGGAAACGGGCCCTTCGGCCCAACTCATCCATGCCGACCAATATGCCCAATCTAAGCTGGTCCTATTTGCCCACGTTTGGCTCATATTATTCTAATCCTTTCCCATCCATGTACTTTTTTTAGAAGCTCAGAAGAATGATGGGGGGTCTTCATCGAAATGTACAGAATAGTGAAAGGCATGTTTCAACTTGTTGGAGAGTCTAAGACTAGAGGTCACAGCCTCAGAATTAAAGGACATTCGTTTAGGAAGGAGATGAGGAGGAATTTCTTTTGTCAGAGGGTGGTGAATCTCTGGAATTCATTGCCACAGACGGCTGTGGAGGCCAAGTCAGTGGATATATTCAAGGAAGAGATAGATTCTTGATTAGTACGGGTGTCAGAGGTTATGGGGAGAAGGCAGGAGAATGGGGTTAGGAGGGAGAGATAGATCTGCCATGATTAAAGGGCGGAGTAGACTTGATGGGCTGAATGGCCTAATTCACTCCAATCACTTATGATCTTTTGAGCTGTGATGACCATTTGATTGCAGGCCTGTCTGACATACTGGATGTCTCTAAGCACCATAAATGCGTGACTTTAACCTTCGTACATGGACCTTGTATGTTCACGTGCACTAGTGATAGGCGTAGAATTAGGCCATTCGGCCCATCGAGTCTGCTCCGCCATTCAATCATGGCTGATCTCTGGCTCCGAATCCCATTCTCCTGCGAACGCTTTCTGAACTTAACAGGACGCGACTGCGTATTTTGGGTCAGATAATCAAGCACGGTATCAGGGTCTGGGTCCGATGTGGATTAGTTGTTGTTTAGTCTGGCTTAGCTTTTTGCTTCATCCCTGACTTGTTGGTGTGTGCGCACACACACACACACACAATAGTCCTGATTAATTCAGCTTAACAAATGTGACAACATTTGCAACTCAAGGCCATCTCCAGTTCAAATGAAAATGGGTGAAGGATTTTGTGCGGTAATAGTGTGTCTCGTGTATGGCCTGTGTTTAGATAAGGGTACTGTAGGAGGAGTTGACTAGCCTCCAAATCCCCTGCCATCCATTGGTGAGTGAGCTGAGACTGGCTTTGGCTGGAAGTATTGTGAGTCTTCCCTGTCCTTGCTGCTTTGCTTTCGACAGTAAGCTATAAAGTCTGAGTTGCGAAAGACTCTGTAAGTAGTTTCTCTTTAAACTGCCTCAATTAAATTTGTTTGTTGGAAGTTAGATGAATCTCAACCCAGAGGGTAGTTGATTCAGTGGACCCATCTTTCTCTAAAAGCTGCTGTGTAAATGCAGTTGTTTAAGAAGGAACTGCAGATGCTGGAAAATCGAAGGTAGACAAAAATGCTGGAGAAACTCTGCGGGTGAGGCAGCATCCATGGAGCGAAGGAAATAATTTCTGTAATACAGTTAGCAGCTGACTTCTCGGGAAGAATTTCAGCTGCATTCTGTATGTGCTGTGCCACAGTCCTAATCACCGGTTTTAATTTAGTTTGGAGATAAAGTGCGCAAACAGTAGTTATGCAGCTAAGCCACGGTACTGCCCCTTGGAAGTGTCTAGTGTTGGACATCTCCACCCTGGGACAAAGGTTCTCACTGTCTACCCTATCTATGCCACTCATAATTTTCTATACTGCTCTCAAGTCTTTCCTCAGCCTGCAAACAATGCGAGTCTACCAAACCTCTCCTTGTACCTAAAACCCTCTAATCCTGGTGGCATTGTGGAAAACCTCTTCTGCATTCTCTCCAAAGCCTTGGGCTGTCCAGTCTGAAGAAGGGTCTCGACCCGAAACGTCGCCTATCTCCTTCGCTCCTTAGATGCTGCTGCACCCGCTGAGTTTCTCCAGCTTTTTGTGTAACCCTCGATTCTCCAGCATCTGCAGTTCCTTCTTTAACACCAGGATAGTTCCGTGCCACCTTGGCGTTGGCTTGCCGTGGTTTGTAGACAAGATGGTAGAAGTGAAGTCCCCTCAGTCGCTAAATTAAATACATATTGTCTCTGCATCGTCTCCACCACAACCCACAATGTGCACATCCTTCCACTTTACTTCGCAGTATTGTACACTTGAAGTGGTGTGGGGCGCTGTGGAACGTTTTGAATTGGGAGAGGCTCTGCGGTGACTCTTAAAGAAGCTTTTCAATGAGTTGCTATCAGTAGCAAATTAGATCGAATTGCAACAGCTTGTATCTTTTGCCCTGCCCAGCCCCCTCAGTGCACTTCTGAGTTGTGTGAGATAGAAACTAATCTCAAGGCGTGGAGACCCTCTTTTATAAGTGCATTTTGTATGTTGAATTACTGAATGTTCTAATTTAGCGGGCGACTTGTTAAATATATCTGAAACCAGGATGAGAGATGCCTGGGGACTGTTTGTAAGATGGTGCACAGAATACTCGACTTTAGTTTAGAGGTACAGCGCCGCTGGTCCGCGCCGACCAGCGATGCCCACGCACTAAAGGGCCTGTCCCAATTTCACAACCTAATTCACGACCTCTGCCAAGTTTGCCCTTGACTCATACTCGCAGCATGGTCGTCACGAGGTCGTAGGTAGGTCGTGATGCAAGTCGTAGGTACTTGTGGCATCAAGTAGGTCGGGGCGTTTTTCTAGCCTGATGAAAAATGTACACGAGTAAAAAAGTTTGTGAATTAGGTCGTGAAAGTGGGACAGGCCCTTAACAGTATCCTGTACACACTGGGAACGATTTACAATCTTTACCCAAGTCAATTAACCTATAAACCTGTACGTCTGTAGACCAGCGATCCCCGCACACTAACACTATCCTACACACACCAGGGACAATTTTACATTTACATTTGCACCAAGCCAATTGACCAACTGACCTGCACGTCTTTGGAGTGTGGGGGGAAACCGAAGCACCCGGAGAAAACCCACATGGGTCACGGGGAGAACGTACAAACTCCGTACAGACAGCATCCGTAGTCAGGATCGAACCTGGGTCTCTGGCGCTGTGAGGCAGCAACTCTACCGCTGTGCCATCGTGCCAACCATTGACGTGAACTTTTATTTTTCTTGCACTTGCTGGCTGAAAGGTGCTTTTTGAATTTGATGAAAAGGACGTCAGATTTATGTTTTTCTCTCTTTGAAATCGTTCAAACGTCTACACTGTACTTATAACAAATAGAAATTTAAATGGAAAGTAAAGTCATCCCTCTGTATAACAGGAAGACAGAGACACAAAGCTGGATTAACTCGGCGGGTCAGGCAGCATCTCTGGAGTGTGACATTATGAGTCTATGATGAGAATGGAGGTTTTCAAGGGTCGTTTAAAGGTTTTTGATATGTTGCCATTCAGGAAAAAAATGAATTGTGTGCGATTTTAAAGGTGAATGAAGCAGCATATATTAGTGCTTTAGTGAAGGACCGAAATGCAAATTCTAATTCTGGATGTGTAATACTGTGCGCTATAATAACAGCAACGCCACAGCGGTAGAGCCGCTGCCTCACCGCACGATCCACACCCCGGGTGCTGTCTGGGTGGAGTTTGCACGTCCTCCCCGTGACCGTGTGGGTTTCGTCCGGGTGCTCCGGTTTCCTCCCACATCCCAAAGACGTGCGGGTTTGTAGTCGATGTGACCTTTGTAAGTTGCCCCTAGTCTGCAATATATAGGATGAGAAGGTGGGATGACGTTTACCCACCTCCCTCCATGTGGAAAACGTTGTCCCCCGGACATCCTTAAAATATTCCCCCTCTATATTAAACTTATGTCCTCTCGTTGTAGACCCCTCTTTATCTACCCCTCTTTTTTTTCATAAACCTCTAAGGTCGCTACTTGCCCTCCTAAGTTCCAGTGTGAACAATCCCAATTCTCCTTGTAACTAAAGCCCTCCATCAGCTTATCATATACCAAGTGTCGTTGAACAAATGTCCTGACCAGTTGCAATGTGATGTGACTTTAATGCCCCCTGTATTGACTGGGACTTGGGCTCCAACATCCCTCTGCACAGGATTAGTGTTTGGTGGAGCATCTTGGTGTGCAGAGACAAGTTGGGCCGAAGGGCCTGTTTCCGTGCGGTTTGACTTTGGGCTGCTGTGTGGCAACCTTGAAACCCTGCTGAAACATTGCAGAAACATTTTTACCAGTTCAGTCGACGTCTTCGCTTTCTGCTGAGTCAGCCTTGCTGACAGTAATGCATCTTTGTCCTCCCTTTTTCTTAATCTTATCTTTTTTCTTTGTATCTGCTGCAGGGAACGTGGCTTCTTCAGAGAACTTTGAGTGTGGACCCATTCCATTCACCATGGCCCCAGACCAGGACACCGCAGAGAACACAGGTAAAGACAGTGCTTGTATTCGGCAAATATCCGAATCATCGTGCCAGTTGGTGATGGTGGAAGGTTATTTTTCAGTCTGGAGGCTTATACTCATATAATCATACTTTATTAGCCAAGTATGTTTTGCAACATACGAGGAATTTGATTTGCCATAGTCGTACTATTAAAAAGCAACAGAACACACAAAATAGACAACGTTTCGGGTCGAACCCCTTCTATTTCCTTCACTCCATAAATGCTGCCTCACCTGCTGAGTTTCTCCAGCATTTTTGTCTGGCCTCCCTACCATCGAGGGGATCTATCGCAGTCGCTGCCTCAAAAAGGCTGCCAGCATCATCAAGGACCCACACCATCCTGGCCACACACTCATCTCTCCGCTGCCATCGGGAGAAGGTGCAGGAACCTGAAATCTGCAACATCCAGATTCAGGAACAGCTTCTTCCCCACAGCCATCAGACTTTTAAACACAACTTCAAACAAACTATAAAATATAACAGCCTATTGCAATTTATCTATTTATTTGTGTGTGTGTGTGTATATATATATGTATGTATAACAGCAGCTGACATATATATATATATATATATATATATATATATATATATACACACACACACATATATATATATATATATATATATATATATATATATATATATATTTTCATTCTATGGTATATGGACACACTGATCTGTTCTGTATTTATGCCTACAATATTCTGTTGTGCTGCAGCAAGCACGAATTTCATTGTCCTATCTGGGACACATGACAATAAACTCTTCTTAACTCTTGACACACAAAATGCATATCCCTCCACTCCCTGTTATATCCCTTTGCCTATCCAAAAGATTCTTAAATCCCACTATCGTATCCGCCTCCATTGCCTCCCCTGGAAGCATGTTCCATGCATTCACCAGTGTGCGTGTGTGTGGACCTTGCACTGCATATCTCCTTTTACACTTTGTCCCTCTCACGGTAACCCCATGACCCCTCTCGTGTATGAACTCGCTGGTCACACACCTCAAGCCTGAATATTCTCCTTCCACCACAACCCTCTGTCTTCTCTCAGTAAGTCAGTTGTGAATCAATACATCCAAGTCACTGTTAAACCCGTGCAGGCTCACAAATTAAAAATAAACTGCAACGTGCTGGAGTAACTCAGCGGTCACGGCAACATCTGTGGAGATGCTGCCATGTCCTCCACAGATGCTGCCTGATCTGAGTTACTGCAGCACCTTGTTTTTTAAATTAAGTGAAAGAAGAATATCCATGGTTAATTATATTCCTCTTGTTTGTGTGCTGCTTCATCTTCTGCTAAAAAGTAATTCCTGTTTTAACCTGGTAGATGAAGTTTTGTGATGCTCCACTTGTCTTCATTGAACAAGAGTTGAATTTTATAAGTGCCTCGGGGTACGTCAGTGGCTAAGGAAATTACCAGACCAAATTCTGAGCTGTACCTCAAGGGGAAAAACAAAATGTGAAGTGCCCAAGCGAGTGATTTAAGACTTGAGAGCTAATGGTATACGACAATTGGCATTTGGTTTTGTTCTTTTCTAGCGATACATGGCGGAAACAGGCCCTTCGGCACACCAATTCCGCACCAACCACTCTCACTCTCTCTCACTCTCTCTCACTCTCTCTCACTCTCTCTCACTCTCTCTCACTCTCTCTCACTCTCTCTCACTCTCTCTCACTCTCTCTCACTCTCTCTCTACAACCTGCACGTCTTTGGAGTGTGGGAGGAAACCGAAGATCTCTGACAAAACCCATGCAGGTCACGGGGAGAACTTGCAAACTCTGCACAGACAGCACCCGTAGTCAGGATCGTCGCTGGGTCTCTGACAATAGGTGTTCGAGCCAGCATGGCCATTCACAGTGATCAGGGCTGATCATCCACAATCAGTACCCTGTTCTGGTGCTGTAAGGGCAGTAGCTCTACCACTACCCCACTGTGCAGCCCAATTCTTCGCATTATAATAATTCACTGGGATATCCCAAGGCAAATTAAATGATTGTTGAAGTTTAGCTACCAATATAATGAAGGGAACCAATGGCCTATTTGCCTGAAATAAGTCTGAAGAAGGGTCTCGACCCGAAACGTCACTTATTCCTTCGCTCCGTAGATGCTGCCTCACCCGCTGAGTTTCTCCAGCAATTTTGCCTACCTAATGACCTATTTGCGAACAGCAAGATCCTGCAAGCAGGAGTAAATGGTCTTTCACAGCCTGGCAGGCAATATCTAGTCGGGTCAAATGGGGGGGGGGGGGAGGAACAGTGTTTGGGCAGCGCCTTTACCACCTCAGGCAATTGAGGAATTCCAGAGTCTCTCCGAGGGTCCTCCAGTGCTTCTACTCTGCGGCTGTGGAAAGCATCTTGTCCGGAAGCTGGTTTGGGAATTGCTCTGCCCAGGACAAGAAGCCTCTGCAGAGAGTAGTGCGTTCGGCCGAACGCACTATGGGAACTTCTCTCGCCCCTCTGCAGGAACTATACATCAGGAGGTGCAACTCCAGAGCCAATAAGATAATGGGAGACCCCTTCCACCCCTGCAACGGACTGTTCTAGCTCTTACGGTCAGGCAAACGCCTCCGTTGCCATGCTGTGAGAATGGAGAGGATGAGAAGGAGTTCCTTCCCAGAGGCCATTCGGCCCGTAAACTCCTATCTCACCAGGGACTAACTCTACTACATTACTGGACCACAATACCGCCCACAATATTTAATATGAAAAAGAACATGTGATTCTGTTTGTAGTTTGTTGGTTGTTTGTTTGGTTGTTTTTTGCACAAAGTCCGCAGGCACGGCCACTTTTTATTTCACTGCACATCCCGTATGTGGATGTGACGAATAAACTTGACTTGACTTTCTTGGCGTCTTCTGGGCAAATGTTGCCTTCTGCACGAACAGTCTTGGATGATGGTGTGTGTGTGTATTAATATGTGTGAGAATTGTTTAGGCATCTTTTAGGAGATGCTGCGGTTTACATTGGCATTGCCCTCTTGAGATCCCTTTGTGGCGGAGAGCGCTGACCGTTAACCCTGGGTCTTGCGGTCCGGCCAAGAGGAGGTGATGTGGACACGGTTTCAGTTGTAGTTCTGGAGGAACGTTGCTTCCGATCGATGTCTCTTATGCACTCCTCAGAAGAACTGGGTGCGCTCTTCACCATCCCAGCCTACAGGTTTCTGATCTGAACAACTAACTTCCCTATTTCTCCTCTCCCCCCCCCCCCCCCCAATTTCCCTCTCCTCCTCGGCTCTCTTGTTCACTCACACCTTCCCTCCCTCCCTCCCTCCCTCTCGCAGGGCTTGGTTCAAAGGGGGCAACGAGCCAAGCGGGGCGCGGTCTGAACCATTTCTGAAAACTAGCATTGTATTGTCAAGCGCTCCAAACTTTGTTTAAAATAAGTAAATGCGACCTTGGCTAATTATTTTAAAACCTTATACAAAACCAACACCCGCTGCCTGTTGTCTTGTGGCAGGGGTGTGTGTCGGAGAGAGGGGGTGTGGGTGTGGAGGGGACCCGATGTGAATGTTACCACTATAGGATGGCGAGGTTGGGCTCTGAGCTAGAGGGAGAGAGAGTGCGTGTGCGTGTCAGCGGCAAAGTTAAATACAAAGGGCTTGTACGCGGTGGCAAGAGAGGTTTCCTTTGTTCTCGTCCGGGGCTTGAGAGAGATCGGAGAGAATTAACCCTCCCTCGCACACCATTCCTAACCCAAGAGCCTTGTCACCCCAGACAGATTAATGATGCCCCCCCCCCCCCCCCCCCCAAAACCTCCCTCCACCTCAACTCACGCCTGGGCACCAAAGCAGCTCAGGAGGCGAACCCTGAGCTCCGTCCCCCAACAGTCTGATGTGCAACTGGTGTGAAAGAACAGCGGCTGTGGCCGGCCGGCACCCGGCATGGACTTCCCACACCCTCACACACTAAAAGTGTGTGCGAATAAACAAAAACTGGGAATAAAACCGAAGCCCGGCTTGAAAGGCAACTAAAAATATATTCCGTTTAGAACGAGCAGGCGCGGATACATCCGTCCACATTCAAAGATTTCATCTCCCGTCTCCCCGCAGTGTGTAGACCTGGCAGTAAATTCAATTAAAATATAACAAACCTCCGCCCGCTGGTCTTCTAACTACGTGATGTGTATTTCAAACAAATCATAAGTATAACTGCTCTGGCACTGGAGGGTGCGCATTTTCCCTTTGTCGGTCATATCAATAGATGCGGCCGCGCTGAATTCTATCTTGAACTCAAAGCCGCAGGATGGAGATGACTTCTTGAACACTGTTGCTTATTAAAACAGACCTTCATTCACGGTTGGCTCAAGAGTAACGGGAGAGGAACTTAGTAACTCTGGAGAGGAACTTGGAACATCGCAGAAATGACATACCCGTGGAAACTCGGTTAAACACTTGAACATAAACTTGGAATCTCGTACATAACCACGAGTCTGTTTGTTTTCTTTCACTTGGGGTCACTCGTGGGGTCACGCACCGTGAGACAGGGCTGACACTCTACACATGGGCTGAGCCAGACAATTTGAAACCTTAAACCATTTCACCCACATAGTTTGCACATGCCTGTGATTCAGTCGTCACCCAACCTCTGCCGAAAGCTCTTTTATACTCCTGTTTCTTCAGTGCGTTGTTTGCAGTCCTCCACGAACACTCCCATATTCAAAATCCTGGCCTGCTCAGTCAGCATTCCCGTCTTTGCCAAGTTCCAATTAGCCTTTTCTATACACAACGAGAGCGTTGAAATCCCATTCCTCGCATTCCCACAAAGCCTCATTTCACGCAATCTTTGTAAGTTGCTTTAAAACTTTGTAACCCTTCCTGCATCCATGTGAATCTGACCATTGTATCTCGTTCTGCTCCTGGCCTATTGTTAAGGGCTTGTCCCACTTTCACCACCTAATTCACGACCTCTGCTGCGTTTGCCCTTGACTCGTACTCGCAGCATGGTCGTCACGAGGTTGTAGGTACTCGTGGCATCAAGTTGGTAGCGTTTTTTCTAGCATGATGATAAATGTCCACGAATAATAGAGGTTGTGAATTCGGTTGTGAATGTGGGACAGGCCCTTTACTTCAGTGGCTACCTTTTTGCAATTCACTGCTTTTTTTAAATGAGTGTATTCAAAACCAACGTTTTGCCTCTGGATATTTGAAGCTAACGCCATGGTTTGCTCATGCTATTTTTATCCCGTTTCTTTTCCTGCCTATGATGCTTGATTCCTAAATATAGGGCACAAACTATTACTTTAGTTTGGTCTTTCAACCACTGGCCTTCATCTAAAAATGGACCTTGTGCGGTGGGATTGTGGACCTGACTCATTTTGTGCAGCGCATCAACACTTATGAGCTCTCGAGCGGCAGAAGCTGTGACCAGCTCCTTAAAGTAATCACTCGGCCACTTCCACCTAATCACTGCCTTTTACTCCCTGAACTTTGACACTACCTTTCTTCCATGATCCTCAAATCCCATCCGTTTCCCTGATATCTGACCGCTGGCGGACAGAGAAGGGAGGAGACAATAGGTGCAGGAGTTAGGCCATTCGGCCCTTCGAGCCAGCACCGCCATTCAACGTGATCATGGCTGATCATCCCCAATCAGTACCCCGTTCCTGCCTTCGCCCCATATCCCCTGACTCCCCTATGTTTAAGAGCCCAATCTAGCTCTCTCTTGAAAGTATCCAGAGAACCTGCCTCCACCGCCCTCTGAGGCAGAGAACTCCACAGGCTCACAACTCTGTGTGAGAAAAAGTGTTTCCTCGTCTAGAATTAAGGGCCAGAAGTTTAGGGGTAACATGAGGCGGAACTTCTTTACTCCGAGAGTGGTGGCTGTGTGGAATGATCTTCCAGCAGAAGTGGTGGAGGCAGGATCGATTTTAACATTTAAAAGTAAAGTGGATAGGTATATGGACGGGAAGGGAATGGAGGGGTATGGTCTGAGTGCAGGTAGATGGGGCTAGGGGAAAATAAATGGTCGGCACGGACTGGAAGGGCCGAGAAGGCCTGTTTCCGTGCTGTAATTGTTATATGGTTATATGGTCTGATTGAACTTTTTTTGCACCTTCCATCACAGTGAGGAATGCGGAGGAGTCGCTGTGGTGGATGTTCATGTTCAAATGTATTTTGTCTGTTGCTTTTTATTATATGACTGTATGGCAAATCAAATTCCTCATGTTGCAAAACATACTGGGCCAATAAAGTATGATTATGATCTCCACTACGATCAGTTATCCAACCAAGTAAAGAGTGTTCCATTGCACTCCTGACTTGTTGCCTGCAGATGGTGCAGAGGCTTTGGAGTGTCGGGATGCTCCATCCTGACTCTAGAAACCCTAGTATTTATGTGGCAGGTTCACTTTCTGATCAACAGTGATCCTGTTTTTTTCTCTCATCTTTCCCTTGCGGTCTTTTTCTTTTTCAGAAACACAGCTAGAACCTAACGGCGAGAATAGCGCTCACATGAGGTACAGCGCCATCACTCCTCCGGCATCTCCTGATCTATTGGAGGGGAATTCACAAACCTACTTGGATGAAAGGATCCCAATTCCAGATGATAGTTCGGTGAGCATATCCTTGGTTCCTGGAACTATTTATTAGGCCATGAATGATAGGAGCAGAATGAGGCCATTCGGCCCACCGAGTCCACTCCGCCATTCAGTCGTGGCTGATCTATCTCTCCCTCCTAACTCCATTCTTCTGCCTTCTCCCCATAACCCCTGTCACCCGTACTAATCGAGAATTATTCCCACCATCTAGTCCAGTCCTTCCCTGTGTTCCCTGTGTAATGAAGATGGACACAAAGTTGCTGGAGCAACTCAATGGGTCAGGCAGCATCTCTGGAGAAAAAGGATAGACGATGTTTTGTGTCGCGACCCTTCTTCAGACTCTGAAGCTTTGCCATCTAGTATTTGAGGGTTTTTCTCCATCCTGGGTAAAAAGTTCTCACTGTCCGCTCTTATCTATGCCTCTCATAATTTGATACCATTCTATACAGCTCCCCGCAACCTTCGGCGTTCCAGAGAAAATAATCCAAGTCTGTCCAACTGCTCCCTGTAGCCAATAACCCCTAATCCAGCCATCGTTCAGATCTACTGTATCCGTCATTCTTGGTGTGGACTTCCATACATCAAAAACATGACCTGTTTTTACAAAATGTTAAATGGTCAGCTAGACATAGATCACAAGACCTACACCAACCCCAAACCAATTAGGAGCAGACGAGGGCATTCGATCCAATTTGTGGTCCCAGTCTCAAAGATAGATGTGTACAGCAATTGGTTCTTTCCACGCACTATTAAAGCATGGAATAATCTCCACCAAGCCACGGTTGCCCAGCCAGATGCAACTACATTTAAAGTAGCACTTTCTTCCCAATAACCCTCTCTGGCTAAACCCCTCCCTTCACCACCTCCAGTTTAAATTCCAGTTGGAATATTTTGGAGGACCAAGCAACCAAGAACCAAGAACAGCACCTCATATTTTGCTTGGGCGGCTTACAACCCAGTGGGATGAACGTTGATTTCTCTAATTTCAAGTAATCCTTGCATTCCAGCTCTATCTCCCTCCCCCACCCCACCTAGACGTCCTACTAGTTCCACTGTTCGCATCATTGCATCACTTCTTCAACAGGCAGCAATGGGCCATTGTGGGCTCCACCCTTCCTTGGTCATCTGCTGCCGGCCCAGATTTGTTCTGGGCTTGTCATACCCTCTACTTTCAGTCTGAAGAAGGGTCCCGACCCAAAACGTCACCTCTACCCTTTTCCCCAGAGATGCTGCCTGACCCGCTGAGTTATTCCAGCACTTTATGTCTATCATTCAGATAAACCACCTCTGCACTCGTTCTGAAGCCTTCACTCGTTCACACGCCTTTCTGTAAAGGGGCATCCAGTACTGCACGCAATACTTCAAAAGTGGTTGAACCAATGTCCTATAGATCTGCATCATGACTTCTTCACTATTCTGTTCAATGTCCCGACCCATGAAAGCCAGCACGCCATATAAACCAATGTTTAAAGGTCATTTGGACAGGTTGGTGGAGAAGACATGTTAACAAGGATAGCAGGTCAAATGTAGGCTAATGGGCCTGTCCCACTGTACGAGGTAATTCAAGAGTTCTCCCGAGTTCTCCCCTGATTCGAGCTTGTGTAATGTACGTAGGAGCTTGTGGCTGTCACGTAGCGGCTCGTACGAGTAACGGTATTTACTCTGGGAAATCCGGTAAACTCGTGACGTTTTTTCAACACTGCAAAAGATGACCACAAGTAAAAAAAAATACTTGTGATGAAAAAAATTACTTTTTACTCGTGCGAGCCGCTATGTACCCGCTACGTACATTACACGAGCTCGAATCGGGGGAGAACTCTTGAATGACCTCGTACAGTGGGACAGGCCCTTAATGGGACGAGCTCAGGAAGGAGCTATGATTATTATGTACAAGTTCGGCAAAAGGACTGCAAACTCTATCTTTTAATGCCAGCTTTAAACAAAAAAAAAGAACATTCTTGTCTACCATCTTCATCGATGTGTGAAAGAATGCTTGCAGTTCAGTTTTCTGGTGTCTAACACTGCTCTGTCTTTGTGCCTGCAGACTGGGTTCAGTTTTCGGAAGCTCTGGGCCTTTACAGGGCCTGGGTTTCTCATGAGTATTGCTTATCTGGACCCGGGAAACATTGAATCGGACCTTCAGTCTGGAGCTGTGGCCGGGTTTAAGGTACGTTCTTCACTCCCAGCTTCTTCAAAAATCTCCCAGCCGTGCTAATACTTTCCGCTAATCCATCGTTGCGTGCACCAAAAGAAAATCAACCATCTTAAAATTCTACCCTGAAGGTTGATGACTTGTGTTTATGCTCCTGCCTTTCCTGCATAGTCAGTACCGTACATCAATCATTAACAATAGACAATAGGTGCGGGAGCCGTCCATTCGGCCCTTCAAGCCAGCATCGCGTAAGATAACATCTTATGTCATCAACTGAGATTATTTTCTTGCATGTGATGCAAGAGAACTCTCCAAGCAAGTTTAGTTTTTTAGTTTAGTGTAGAGATACAGCGCAGAAACAGGCCCTTCGGCCCACCGAGTCCGCGCCGGCCAGCGATCCCTGTACACTAGCACTATCCTACACGAGGGGCGATTTACAATTTTATTGAAGCCAATTACAGACCTGCAAATCTGTACGTCTTTGGAATGTGGGAGGAAACCGGAGCAAACCCACGCAGGTCACGGGGAAGAACATACAAACTCCATACAGATAGCACCCGTAGTCAGGATCGAACCCAGGTCCCTGGCGCTGTGAGGCTGCAAATCTACCGGTGCGCGACTGTTGCCAGATCGGTATTATGAAGCGCTTATGAAGCTATTATGAAGTACATGTCGCCACCTGTCTGAGACCAAAGTGGGGTTGGTAGAAATGTGTAGGAAGGAACTGCAGATGCTGGTTTAAACTGAAGATAGACAAAAAGCTGGAGTAACTCAGCAGGTCAGACAGCATCTCTGGAGGAAAGGAATACATAGAAATATAGAAAAATAGGTGCAGGAGTAGGCCATTCGGCCCTTCGATCCTGCACCGCCATTCAATATGATCATAGCTGATCATCCAACTCAGTATCCCGTACCTGCCTTCTCTCCATACCCCCTGATCCCTTTAGCCACAAGAGCCACATCCAACTCCCTCTTGAATATAGCCAATGAACTGGCCTCAACGACCTTCAGGTCGTTGGTGACGAATAGGTGATGTTTCGGGTCGAGAAACGGTCTGAAGAAGGGTCTCGACCCGAAACGTCATCTATTCCTTTTCTCCAGAGAGTCTATCTGACCTGCTGTGTTACTGCATCTTTTCCAAGAGTCAATTGCCATGTGTCCCAGATAGAACAATGACATTCTTACTGGCAGCAGCACAACAGGATATGTAAACATAGTGCACTGTAAACTATATAATAAACGAGGAAAAACAAAGTTCAGTGTGTGTGTATACACACGCACACACAACACGCGCATACGGGCACAGAAAAAAACAAACAATAATAGTCTGTCGTTCAGAGCTCATTAGCGGTTGTGGTGTTTAATAGCCTGATGGTTGCAGGGAAGAAGCTGCTCCTGAACCTGGACGTTACAGTTTTCAGGCTCCTGTACCACCTTCCCTATGGCAGGGGTGAAATGAGAGCGTGGCCAGGGTGGTGTGGGTCTCTGATGATGCTGCCTGCATTTTTAAGGCAGCGACTCATGTAGACCCCTTCCATGGTGGGAACTTTTTGTGTCTATCTTCTGGATTTGTAGGAGCAGTTGTTACTTTAGCAGACTGTAACTTAGTCTGATGTGTTCTTTCTGCAGCTGCTATGGATCCTGCTGGCAGCAACCGTCATCGGCCTGCTGCTGCAGCGGCTAGCTGCCCGTTTGGGAGTGGTCACGGGTATGCACCTTGCTGAAGTCTGCCACAGGCAGTATCCAAAGGTGTGTCTTCATAAGTCATAAAGTCATAAGTGATCGGATCACAATTAGGCCATTCAGCCGATCGTCTACTCCGCCGTTCAATCTTGGTTGATGTATCTCTCCCTCCCAACCCCATTCTCCGGCCTTCTCCCCACAACCCCTCCTTCTTTTCCTGTCCATCTTGTTACAAATGTTGACCTCGCTGTCATCGTCTGTCCTGAAAAGGACGCGAGCTTCCGGCGACAATCAGTGTGAGCCATCACATGTCGCAGTAGATGATGGTGGTGGCAGAATTAGCTCAGGATACTTCCAGTTTCCAGCCCCGCGACGTGGATGCTTCTGCTATTAGGGGGGGGGGGGGGGCTCCCGTATAACCCCTGACACCCGTATTAATCAAGAATATGTCTTTCTCTGCCTTTCTGAAGGAGCGTTCTTTAATTCTGAGGCTACGACCTCCGGTCCCGGACTCTCCCACTAGTGGAAACATCCTCTCCACTTGCACTCTATCCAGGTCTTTCACTGGTCAGTAAGTTTCACTGAGTTTGTGGTGTTCAGGTTCACAAGGGGCATCAGTATGATGTGAGTAATTGAAACTCATAGGCACAGTACTCATGGGCAACAGAATAAACAAAGAAGTCCAATATGTTCATCGGTTCTAGGAGGAGAATTGGGCCATTCAGCCCATCGAGTCTACTTTCCATTCAATCATGGCTGATCTATCTCTCCCTCCTCACCCCGTTCTCTGGCCTTCTCACCATAACCCCCTGACACCTGTACTAATCAAGATTCACAGAGAGATTCTTTTATTTTGCATACCATACACGTGTGAATGGATGATCGACGGTCGGCGTGGACTCGGTGGCCCGTAGGGCCCGTTTCCATGCTGTGTCTTTCAATCAATCCATCCTGTTGTATTTTGTTTTAGCTCCAAATATTTTTTCGCGGACACACCTCGATGAAGGGCCTTGATGTTTCTTTCAAGGTGAAGATGCAGTATGTTATTGTTAGTCTCATGGCATTTTGTATTTTGAATGTTCCAGTTCCCTCGGATTGCGTTATGGCTGATGGTGGAACTGGCGATCATCGGCTCGGACATGCAGGAGGTGATCGGATCGGCCATCGCTCTGAACCTGCTGTCTGTTGGAAGGTAGAGTACAGTTGTCAATAGTTGAACTGTGATATCAACTGAAATGAGACCACATGGTTGATTTCCCCCCCCCCCCCCCCATACCTGTACATGAATGAGACAAATGTGATTTGGTCCAGTTTGGAATGGTTTACTTTAGACTGGCCATTCACAGCTGATGTGTTAGACATAATTGTGTGAGACAGTGAGTCTTAAGGGCCTGTCCCACTTGGCCATTTTTTCGGCGACTGTCAGCGTCATTGACTAAAGTATCAGGTCACTGAAAACGTCGCAGCGTGATGCGGCGGAGACGACGTATTGACGCGCGGCGTTTCCTCGGGTGTCGCAACATTTTTTTGTCGCCGCTGGATTTTGAAATGTTCAAAATCCCCGGCAGTCGCCGAGAAAAATCGGCAAGTGGCGATTTTTTTCAGCGACTGCAGGCATCATATCAGTGTCGCCAAAAGATTTTGAATATTTCAAAATCTAGCGGCGACAAAAAAAATATTGCGATGCTCGAAAAAACACCGCGCGTCATACGTCGTCACGCCGCAAATTTTGCGGTGACCTGATACGTCAGTAAATGATGCTGGCAGTCGCTGAAAAAATCGGCAAGTGGGACAGGCCCTTTAGTCCGCAGTGGCACAGCAATGGGTGATTGCTGCCTTTGAGGGCTCCCATGTGAAATGGGAGCTGGTGCCGAAAGGTGGAGTTGATGGTGTGTGCCGGAATGAATGGAGAGAAGAATTACGAGAGCGTTCTCATGACTTGAGGGCCTGAGCTATAGGGCGAGGTTAGACTGGGAGAGGCAGGAGGCTGAGGGGTGATCTTATACAGGTGTATAGATAGGGTGAATCCAGAATCTTTTTTCCAGTGTAGGGGAATTTTAAAAAAAGAGGGGAAATATTTAATCGAATCCCAAGAGGCAACTTTTTCCACACATAGGGTGGTGGGTATATGGAATGAGCTGCCAAAGAAGATAATTGATGCATTTAAAATACACTTGGACAGGTATCTGTATAGGAAAGGTTTAAAGGGATATGGGCCAAATGCAAGCAAATGGGACTAGTTTTGATGGGGCATCTTGGTCGACGTGGATGAGTTGGGCCAAAGGGCCTGTTTCTGTTCTGTATGATTCTGTGACCATTCCAGTTCTATAGCAATTGGCCAACTCGCTTGGAAGCCAAAGGGTTAGTTTTTCAGGGGGTTACACAAAAAGCTGGAGAAACTCAGCGGGTGCAGCAGCATCTAAGGAGCGAAGGAGATAGGCGACATTTCGGGTCGAGACTCTTCTTCAGACTGGTCAGGTTAGTTTTTCAGGTTGGGGCTGTCACATGCAGATGTTAAGAGAGCTTGATTCTCTTAGCCCTCGCTAGACGTGTTAGATGGGGCGATGCTGAGCGTACTTTCTATCCAATCCATGCTGTAGATGGTCTGGAGCATTTGATGCAACAGGTTAAACAGCGCTTATTAAACTTGCACTGCCGCTGTCTTGTGAGCATTTGACGGAACAGTCAGGAAAGCGCTATGTTCGATGTAAACTCTCCTGTCCTTGTCCTCTGGGCATTTGACTGGTTAATGTGAAGTAGTCTCACTGCTGTTGTACCTCACCGAGGAATGTCTGATGCTGGTCACTAAGTAGCATTAACGTCCCTATCCCTGGTGAGTACCAGTAGGTTTCCCGCAAACCAAGTGCCAAACTGTGATGCTGCCTCCGACTTAATGTTCTCTGCATGTGCAGTCATTTGATCAGCGTCACAACTGTTGCGGCCATACCAACACAGAGTTGCAGGCCCTTGTACCGATCAGGGACTCGCTGCCATTCAATCACACAGAAGGTTCACGGCGCAAAAGTGTCTCGGCTCAGTCCAGTCGGTGCACGATCACCTCTCAAGTGCCTTCTCCACTCCGGTCCAAAGCTGACCAGCAAGTAAATTAAAGGGCATGTCCCACTTTCACGACCAAATTCACAACTTTTTTTTTTACTTGTGGACATTTTTCATCATTTTTAATCTCTGATGAGAAAAAAACTTTTTCACCCAGCGAGTTGTGAATTTGTGGAATTCCCTGCCTCAGAGGGCAGTGGAGGCCAAATCACTGGGTGGATTTAAGAGAGAGAGTTAGAGTTCCAGGGGCTAGTGGAATCAAGGGATATGGGGAGAAGGCAGGCACGGGTTATTGATTGGGAATGATCAGCCGTGATCACAATGAATGGTGGTGCTGGCTCGAAGGGCCGAATGGACTCCTCCTGCACCTATTTTCTATGTTTCTATCATGTTGAAAAAACGCCCCGACCTACTTGATGCCACGAGTACCTACGACTAGCATCACGGCCTACCTACGACCCTCCTACAACCTCGTGACGACCATGCTGCGAGCATGAGTCGAGGGCAAACTCGGCAGAGGTCGTGAATTGGGTGGTGAAAGTGGGACGGGCCCTTGAGGACGCAGCTTAGTGCCGTACTGAGGAAGTGCGGCACTCTTTGCCGTGCATGATTGTAACTGGGCAGCGACGTGAGGTCTTAGTTCTGCTCTCGTGGCTGGGCACAATATCCAGCCGCGTTGTTGGCAGGAAACGCAGACAACTTTAATGGTGCCCTGGATCAGCATTCCCGCCTCGGCCGTCCCACATTTGATCCGGTCGTTTGACGTTTCCAGGATCTCTCTGTGCGCAAATCAGCTGCTACGTTATCGAAGTGACTACTTCAATGATTATTAAGCTCTTTGCACAATCCTGAGGGGCAATTATAAGGCGCAAGATCATCGCAAATTCTGCTTGCAAGCACTGGTGGCCGCAATGCATTTGTTTGGCTTTCTGGTTTAAAAACTTTCAACTCTTTATAGGGGTAAAGACGTTCTTCTGCAGTTGCACAGGGCTCTGGTGAGTCCACATCTGGAGTATTGTGTACAGATTTGGTCTCCTAATTTGAGGAAGGACATTCTTGTCATTGAGGCAGTGCAGCGTAGGTTCACGAGATTGATCCCTGGGATGGTGGGACTGTCATATGAGGAAAGATTGAAAAGACTAGGCTTGTATTCACTGGAGCTCATTGAGCGAGGCAGCATCTATGGAGTGAAGGAAATAGGCAACGTTTCGGCCCGAAACGTTGCCTATTTCCTTCGCTCCATAGATGGTGCCTCACCCTGCTGAGTTTCTCCAGCATTTTTGTCTACCTGCTTATTCCAAAAGTCTCTTAAACGCCACTGGTGTATTTGCCGCCCCCCCCCCCCCCCCCCCCCCCCGGCACCGAGTTCCAGGCACTCGTGAGGTTAGGCAGCATCTGTGGAGAGAGGGAGTGAGTTGGGGCATTTGTGATTTCACATTTTCAAAGTCCAACATCTTTCCAATGACAGGGCGACCAAAACTGAACACAATGCTCCAAATATGGCCTCGATGCACCAACGTCTTGTACAATTGTAACATGACACTCCAAACCTCGCAAACTTTTTCCTTCAAAGAGAAAATAGTGTTCTTGTTATGTTAATAGTGTGGTGGCACCTGGTGACAACCCAAGGTCACAACGAGCCATCGGCTCTAGAGGGCGCTGTCTTGGTGTGGGAGGCGCAAGTCACGGGGTCGGTACCTGATTTGGTTTTTAAGGCCGGGCAACGCCTGTGTCCTTAAAGGAGTAGGGAGCTGCATTAGAGAGATTACACACGTCTAGTGCACGCAACTTGTACCGACGAGATTTTGGCTGGACTCCTGTGAGACCCCGCTACAATAGGTTAATTATTTAGAAATTGACAATAGACAATAGGTGCAGGAGTAGGCCATTCGGCCCTTCGAGCCTGCACCGCCATTCAATGTGATCATGGCTGATCATCCCCAATCAGTACCCCGTTCCTGCCTTCTCCCCATATCCCCTGACTACGCTATCTTTAAGAGCCCTATCTAGCTCTCTTTTGAAAGCATCCAGAGAGCCAGCCTCCACCGCCCTCTGAGGCAGAGCATTCCACAGACTCACCACTCCCTGTGAGAAAAATTGTGTTCCCTCGTCTCCGTTCTAAATGGCTTACCCCTTATTCTTAAACTTTGGCCCCCGGTTCTGGACTCCCCCAACATCGGGAACATGTTCCCTTCCTCTAGCGTGTCCAAGCCCTTAACAATCTTATATGTCTCAATGAGATCCCCTCTCATCCTTCTAAACTCCAGAGTGTACAAGCCCAGCTGCTCCATTCGCTCAGCAAATGGCAGTCCCGCCATTCCGGGAATTAACCTTGTAAACCTACGCTGGACCCCCTCAATAGCAAGAATGTCCTTCCTCAAATTAGGGGAACTGCACACAATACTTAAGATGCGTGCTCAAATCTAGTGTAGATGGGAAATGTTGGGCAGCGTGGGCAAGTTGGACCTGTTTCCACGCTGTATGGCTCTGGGTTTAAAAGGGTGAAAGTACGGTTGATTCCGTATCCATCCCGATAGCAAATCGTTGCCGGATTGTGCGCGCCAAACGCCGCAACGTTTTTTTTAGCCGGGGAGAAAAGGGATATTCTGTAAAGATGTGTAATAATGTTGCTCACCTTGATGCTTCTCTTCCCTTTTTTGTGTGTTTAGGATTCCCCTGTGGGGCGGAGTGTTAATTACTATAGTAGACACGTTTGTGTTCCTGTTTTTGGACAAATATGGTAAGTTGACGGGACAAAATGAGAGACAGCAACTTGTGGAGGGGCCCCGTTGAGAACGATGCATCCCTCTATACCTGGGGAGTGAATAATAGGGCATGAGGTGAGGAGTTGGAGGGAAAAGTTGGGCGTCTGATTAGCTGATCAGGGGGCAGCAAAATGGCCGGAGGATGTTCTGGGAATGAGAGGCTGAGCATAGGGCGAGGCGTGGGGGGGTGGGTGAAGGAGGTTGCTGAGTGAGCGACTGAGAAGGTGGTTGGGGATCAATTGATAAAGAATGGGATGAAAGTGGGGGCCACAGGGAGACCGCGAGCACAGCATCAGGTGGGGATGTAGTCTGACTAAACATGGGACAAGGATTAGTATGGGTGTCAGGGTCTACTGGGAGAAGGCAGGAGAATGGGGTCGAGAGGAAGGGATAGATCCGCCACGATCGAATGGCAGAGTAGGCTTGATGGGCCGAATGGCCTCATTCAGCTCCTATCACTTGCGGCGGGCTTCAGGTGCAGAGGGGCCTCGGGATTAGTTGACTGACGGAAGGTTGAGGGGGCACTCGCGAGCAAGTGGCTGACACGGCGTACTTTGGGGAGAGACTGAGGTCACCGATTGACTGAATGTACTTTAGCGAGTGACTGAACTTGGTCCTAGTGTAGGTGTAATCTGACGAGAGGCAGAAGCATAAATAATGTGTCTAGCAGAATGCTTATCCACTGGTCCGAAATTATGATGTTGGTATGGCGAGTGGCCATTGGAAACATCTCATGCCATCCCCTTCCCTGCCACTGTTGGGGGAATCCTTGCCTGTCCAGTTTTGGGTCTTGGCCTGTACCCTCAGTGGGAGAAAGCAGGAACTGCTGGGTACCACTATCCAACTATACTGATGGTAAATTGTAGGAAGGAACTGCAGATGCTGGCTTAAACCGAAGATAGACACAAAATGCTGGAGTCGTCGTCTTCTTCTCGTGAATGAAACCTAAACAAACCAAAGGATTAGTTGGATCTGGCGCCGGGTGTTGAGCAGCCAGTTTGTTGTCTCTTGGCGTCAATGTCTGCCAGGCCCTGACAGAGCTCCGTTTGGTGGGTGCTACAGCGGGCACCCAGAGATGACATGGTTGGCTGTCTGTTGTTCTGCTCCGCATTCACAGGCTAGATTAACTCAGTGGGACAGGCAGCATCTCTGGAGAGAAGGAATGGGTGGCGTTTCAGGTCGTGACCCTTCATTTGTCCAATGTCTCTCTACATCGCCATCTATATCTCTCGCTTCCCTTTCCCCCGACTCTTAGTCTGAAGAAGGGTCTCGATCCGCTGAGTTAAGGACCTGTCCCACTTGGCCGTCATTTGCGCGTAATTTACATGACATCATTTACGCGTCACGACGCTCGCGGTGCGCGACATAGGCAGTGACGCGCGGCCGCATGTGGCGTTGCAGGATTTTGTGAAGTTCAAAATCTTTGTGCGCCAACTGCGTGATGCGCAAATGACGGCCAAGTGGGACAGGCCCTCCACACCAGCTTTCTGTGCCGATACTGACGGCAAATATACTTTAACGCTTGGTGGAAGGCATGGCACGTGAATGTGTGCTGAAGTATCCACGGCCGTGTAGTGGAAAGGCAGGGAACTCGTACTGAAGCTGGATGTGGAAGCTGCAGCTTGATGGGGCTGCGAGCTTTGTTTTGTCTGACTCTGGTCAAGGCGGTGGTTGAAGCATCATTCACTGGGCTCTTTATAGGCCTCTTGCTCCCCACTGCCAGCTGTGTGAAGGCTGACCTCAGCAGCAGACTGAGAGGTCAATAGACAATAGATGCAGAAGTAGGCCATTCGGCCCTTTGAGCCAGCACTGCCATTCAATGTGATCATGGCTGATCATCCCCAATCAGTACCCCGTTCTTGCCTTCTACCCATATCCCCTGGCTCCGCTATCTTTAAGAGCCATATCTAGCTCTCTTGAAAGCATCCAGAGAACCGCCCTCCACTGCCCTCTGAGGCAGAGAATTCCACAGACTAACAACTCTGTGAGAAAAAGTGTTTCCTCGTGGGACAGGCCCTTAACAGGCCCAGAGACTTAATTATTTCTTCTATGTAAAGCACTTTGGTTTCAACACTAGTTGATTTAAACGTGCTATATAAATAAAATGTACTTACTTAAACCTGCAATGCTATTTAATCCTTTATTTAATTTTCAACATCAAAAACCTTGTCAAGGGATACCCATCTCAAATCATTGGGGTGCGTCAATGAATACCTAAAGGTTGTTGTGCTGTACAGCAGTCCGGACCTTTGTCACACTGCAGCTTCCACCCATCGGTGAAGTTTGCCCCCAGTCTGCCCGACACTGTTCAGCTCCATGTACATGCTACGTGAAGATGATTACAATAGGCAAGAGGTGCAGGAGTAGAGGCCATTCGGCCCTTCAAGCCAGCGCCGCCATTCAATGTGATCACGGCTGATCATCCCCAATCAGTACCCCGTTCCTGCCTTCTCCCCATATCCCCTGGCTCCGCTATCTTTAAGAGCCCTATCTAACTCTCTCTTGAAAGCATCCAGAGAACCTGCCTGCACCGCCCTCTGAGGCAGAGAATTCCACAGACTCACCACTCTCTGTGTGAAAAAGTGTTTCCTCGTCTCTGTTCTAAATGGCTTACTCCTTATTCTTAAACTGTGTGTGGCCCCTGGTTCTGGACTCCCCCAACATCGGGAACCATGTTTCCTGCCTCTAGCGTGTCCAAACCCTTAACAATCTTATATGTTTCAATAAGATCCCCTCTCATCCTTCTAAACTCCAGAGTGTACGTGCAGGTACAGCAATCCAGAACACCCAGGCATGCACAGGGCAATGAGCCTGCGGAGCACCGTGTAGCTGCCAGTCTGAACTGGTCCAGTGTCTTTAGGCTTTCCTCCAACTGGGAAATACAAGTCGACAGTCAAACCTCCTTTTTGAAGGGCGTAATTAAAGTGAGGTAATTAAAAGCCTGTTTTTCATGATAGAAAATTAACCGTGATAGTGGCGCAGCGGTAGAGTTGCCGCCTCGCAGCGCCAGAGACCCGGGTTCCATCCTGACGACGGGTGCTGTCTGTATGGAGTTTGTACGTTCCCCCTGTAACCATGTGGGTTTGCTCCAGGGGCTCCGGTTTCCTCCCACATCCCAAAGATGTACAGGTTTGTAGGTTAATTGGCTTCTGTAAAATTGTCCCTTTTGTGCAGGATGGACTAGTATACGGGTGATTGTTAGTCGGTGTGCTTGGTGGGCCGAACGGCCTGTATCTCCAAACTAAACTTTAGGTAAATTAATTGGAAGAGGAACTTGACCTTTGAATCCCGCCTTTGTTTGAAGGTTGTCTTTCTGTTAAAGCGCAGGTTTGAATGGCAGAGTGAGTGGGTGCATGTCCCAACATGAGAAGAATGCAGAAGGGTCCAGTGGCATTAATTTAACACGCGTGCCAAGGAAGACACAGAACGAATCATTGTCCTTTTGCATCCTCTGCAGAATGGACACAGAAGCGTTGCCCATTTTTGTATCCACATTCTTTTGGGGCGCAAAATTCATGTTACACTGTGGAATGCACCTTGCTATGAACAAGCACCTTGCAGCCAGCTTTCTTTGCAGATCCTTTGTGCTGTACACAGAGCTGCCGATAGTGTTTCTTGGCGACTAGCTATCCCGCGCATGGTTGCACGTTTCCAAGACAGAGAGGGGACTTGGACCGATAGAGCAACAGCCACCTTGCAGCACCTGTTGCGACGTGAGGAGCTCCGCCCGTTTCCAGCCACGTGTGTCACGGTGGCGCAGCAGTAGAGTTGCTGCCTTGCAGCCAAATGCAGCGCCAGAGACCCGGGTTCCATCCCCACTACGGATTTGAGTCTGAAGAAGGGTCTCCTGCAGCTCTGCACTGAACCTTATTTTGCTCGTTTGTCCATATTTAATCGAGGTAGTACTCGTCTGTCCTACTCACTTTGACCGTAAAGTTTGCACGTTGTAGAACTCGCCGGATGCACGAGGTCGGGCGCGTAGTTTGCTGCCGAGCGTGGCTGGTCTTGAATCTGCATCATGCCCGATGGGCTGGCTGGATGGTGTTGGGGGCCAGCCTGCAGCTTGCACCTACCCTCCATGGCCGCACATCATTGCCTCCGCCAGCCTGTCCACGGGCCTGAAGCTTTTCACTGTACCGTTACAGTAGCAAACCTGAATCGGAACCAGGAACAGAGACGCCCACGAAGCTGGAGTAACCCAGCGGGACAGGCAGGCAGCATCTCTGGGTAGAAGGAGCGGGTCCGAGATCCTCCTTCAGACCTCTCCAGAGATGCTGCCGGTCCCGCTGAGTTACTCCAGCATTTTGCGTCCATCTTCGGTGTAAACCAGCATCTGCAGTTCCTTCCCACACTGAACCAGGATCAGCAGATATAGTGCAGGTCACTGGGCATGAAGGTCCCATCCCACACCAAAGGTTTATCCGTTGCTTAAAATGCCTCCGATGATTGGAGACATTCCGAAACACTTGGGAAAAACATGTTAATCATTAAGCTAGAAAAGAAATAAAGTAAATTTACTTAACATTGGCTGACATTAATTAAACCATTCATCTTAGTTCGGTGTTTCTTTGAAGTTATTTTAATTAACCATTTGTTAATGAAGTGTGGTGGCACGGTGGCGCAGCGGCAGAGTTGCTGCCTTACAGCACTCACAGCGCCAGAGACCCGGGATCCATCCCGACTACGGGTGCTGTCTGTACGGAGTTTGCACGTTCACCCCGTGACCTGTGTGGGTTTTCTCCGAGATCTTCGGCTTCCTCCCACACTCCAAAGACGTGCGGGTTCGTAGGATAATTGGCTTGGCATAAATGTAAATTATCCCTGGTGTGTGTAGGGTAGTGTTAGTGTGCGGGGATCGCTGGTCGGTGCGGACCCGGTGGGCCGAATGGCCTGTTTCCGGGCTGTATCTCTGAACTAAACGGCTTTTAGACAGACATTGATAATCCATAGCTCACTCCATTTCCAAATAACTTAATGTCTATGAATCATTTTGCCATGTGATAAAGTCCTTAATAACTGTTTCTAACAGTAAACTTCTGCTTCAGGTTTAAGAAAACTGGAAGCTTTCTTTGGATTCCTCATCCTAGTTATGGCTGTTACATTCGGATACGAGGTAAGGGTGGATGAATTTGAAATGTCAGAAGCTTTTCGATTTGTAACCATTTTGAACTCTAATCTCCTTGGACTTTCCCTGTTTTAGTAGGTGATGCATAACATGTGGAGGTTCTCCTGGCTTTAACATGCTTGTGTTTGACCGTTTAACATTGACACAGCCCCAAACACTGTCAATGTGTATTCATGAAAGGACTATTCCTTATCACAAGGTAGACAAAAGTGCTGGAGTAACTCAGCGGGTGCGGCAGCATCTATGGAGCGAAGGAAATGGGCAACGTTTTGGGCCAAAACTCTTCATCAGTCTTCTTCAGCCCAAAACGTTGCCTATTTCCTTCGCTCCATAGATGCTGCCGTACCCGCTGAGTTTCTACAGCACTTTTGTCTACCTTCGATTTTCCAGCATCTGCAGTTCCTTCTTAAACATTCCTTATCACAAATTGTGGGCATTTGTAGATTGCAATGAGCAGAATGGGTCACACGGTGGCGCAGCGGTAGAGTTGCTGCCTTAGAGCGCCAGAGACCCGGGTTCCATCCTGACCACGGGTGCTGTCTGTGCGGAGTTTGTACGCTCTCCCCGTGACCCGCGTGCGTTTTCCCCAGGATCTCGGCTTTCCTCCCACACTACTAATACGTGCCGGTTTGTAGGCTAATTGGCTTGGGTGAAATTGTAGATTGTGCGTAGAATAGTGTTGGTGTACGGGGTGATTGCTAGCCGGCGCAGGCATAAGGGCCTGTCCCACTGTATGAGCTAATTCAAGAGTTCTCCCGAGTTTCCCCTGATTCAATAGACAATAGGTGCAGGAGTAGGCCATTTGCCCCTTCGAGCCAGCACCTCCATTCAATGTGATCACGGCTGATCATCCACAATCAGTACCCCGTTCCTGCCTTCTCCCCATATCCCCTGACTCCGCTATTTTTAAGAGCCCTATCTAGCTCTCTTTTGAAAGCATCCAGAGAACCAGCCTCCACCGCCCTCTGAGGCAGAGAATTCCACAGACTCACCACTCTCCGTGATAAAAAGTGTTTCCTCGTCTCCGTTCTAAATGGTTTACCCCTTATTCTTAAACTGTGGCCACTGGTTCTGGTCTCTCCCAACATCGGGAACATGTTTCCTGCCTCTAGCGTGTCCAAACCATTAACAATCTTATGTTTCAATGAGATCCCCTCTCATCCTTCTAAACTCCAGAATGTACAAGCCCAGCTGCTCCATTCTCTCAGCATATTACAGTCCCGCCATCCCAGGAATTAACCTTGTAAACCTACGCTGCACTCCCTCAACAGCAAGAATGTCCTTCCTCAAATTAGGGGACCAAAACTGCACATAATACTCCAGGTGTGGTCTCACTAGGGCCCTGTACAACTGCAGAAGGACCTCTTTGCTCCTATATTTGATTCCTCTTGTTATAAAGGCCAACATGCCATTCGTTTTCTTCACTGCCTGCTGTACCTGCAGTCTTACTTTCATAGACTAATGTACAAGGACCCCCAGATCCCGTTGTACTTCCCCTTTTCCCAACTTAACGCCATTTAGATAGTAATCTGACTCTGAGAATTACGGTAATAGCCGCTCTTAGGTACTCGGGGCTCTCGTGGACATTTTTCAACATGTTGAAAAAACATCATGAGCTTACCGCGTTTCCCGAGTACCCGCCGTTAGCGTTACAAGCCGCTAAGAGGTGTCCCCGAGCTCCGACGTACCCGCTACGTACATTCTATGTGTTTACCACAAGTTTTTTTTTTAACTCGGGAGAACTCGTATAGAGGGACAGGCCCTTTAGTGGGCCGAAGGGCCTGTTTCCACGTGGTATCATTAACCAAATTAATCAAAGCCATGACAATGTTCATATACAGGGTAGACAAAAGTACTGGAGAAACTCAGCGGGTGCGGCAGCATCTTTGGAACGAAGGAAATGGGCAACGTTTCGGGCTGCAACCCTTCTTCAGACTGATGTAGGGTGGGGGGGGGATGGGGAGAAGACAGGAAAAAGGAAGAGGAGGAGCCAGAGGGCTGAGGGAGAACTGAGAAGGGGAGGAGACAGCAAGGGCTACCGGAAATTGGTGAATTCAATGTTTATGCCACTAGGGTGCAGACTGCCCAAGCGGAATACGAGGTGCTGCTCCTCCAATTTACGGTGGTCCTCACTCTGGCCATGGAGGAGGCCCAGGACAGGAAGGTCGGATTCGGAATGGGAGGGGGAGTTGAAGTGCTGAGCCACAGGGAGATCAGGTCGGTTATTGCGGACCGAGCGGAGGTGTTTGGCGAAACGATCGCCAAGCCTGCGCTTGGTCTCACCAATGTAGATCAGCTGACATCTAGAGCAGCGGATGCAATAGATGAGGTTGGTATACAGTCTGGCTTCTCGGAAACAATTGTGCTGGGGTTTAAAGGTTGTACTATCGTGCACGCAGGAGAGGTTTAGACATTTGGATGGCATGTTGCTATTTGACTGTTTTCTGCCCCACAGTATGTGACTGTAAAGCCAGACCAGGGACAGTTGCTGAAGGGGATGTTTGTCCCCTATTGCAAAGGCTGCGGGACCCGCCAGTTGGAACAGGCAGTTGGGATCATTGGAGCCGTCATCATGCCTCACAATATCTACCTGCACTCTGCCTTGGTCAAAGTGAGTATTCAACAGAGCAGGTAGACAAAAGTGCTGGAGAAACTCAGCCCGTGCGGCAGCATCTAAGGAGCGAAGGAGATGGGCGACGTTTCGGGTCGAGACCCTTCTTCTCCTTCGCTCCTTAGATGCTGCTGCACCCGCTGAGTTTCTCCAGCATTTTTGTCTACCTTCGAATTTTCCAGCTTCTGCAGTTCCTTCTTGAACATTCAAGAGTGCAGAGGAGGTTTATCTGAATGATAGACATAAAGTGCTGGAGATAACGTTAAAAAATATATATATTTTTAATTTTTTTATTTTTGTTAGAAGCAATTGTACAGAGATAAAACATTCGGCCTCTAAAATTATACAATTATTGTACAGCTTCATTTTTAACCTTGTAACCTAAATTATGAAAATGAAAAAAGAAAAAGAAAAAACAAAGAGAGTGAAAAGATAGATAGTGCTGGAGTAACTCAGCGGGACAGGCAGCGTCTCCGGAGTGAAGGAGTGGGTGACGTTTTTGGGTCGACTGCCTTCTTCAGTCCCGAAACGTCGCCCATTCCTTCTCTCCGGCGACGCTGAGTTGTGTCTTATCTTCGGTTTAAACCAGCATCTGCATTTCCTTCCTTCACATTGTTACTGCCACAACTCGGACAAATCTCTGCAACAATTTGTCCGCACTCCCCCTTCCACTTGGGGGGCGAGGGACTGCGCAAATATTCTGGCAATGGTGAGGCTGTAAATGATTTTGTGAGGGGGGTCAATTTTTGAGGCTCCTGGGGATGGTCGACGTTTCGGGTCAAGACCTTTTACCAGCATTGAGAGCTTAGAGGGAAATAGCCGGAGTAAAGAGGGAGTGATCCTGACTACGGGCGCTTGTCTGTACCGAGTCTATGTTCTCCCCGTGAGGCAGGCCTTAGCTGGGTTGGGACAATAGACAATTGGCGCAGGAGGAGGCCATTTTGCCCTTCGAGCCAGCACTGCCATTCAATGTGATCATGGCTGATCATTCCCAATCAGTACCCCGTTCCTGCCTTCTCCCCATATCCCCTGACTCCGCTATTTTTAAGAGCCCTATCTAGCTCTCTCTTGAAAGCATCCAGAGAACCTGCCTCCACCGTCCTCTGAGGCAGAGAATTCCACAGACTCACAGCTCTCTGTGAGAAAAAGTGTTTCCTCGTCTCTGTTCTGAATGGCTTGCCCCTTACTCTTAAACTGTGTGGCCCCTGGTTCTGGACTCCCCCAACATCGGGAACATGTTTCCTGCCTCTAGCGTGTCCAAGCCCTTAACAATCTTCCAAGCCCTTAACTTCAAAGGACATTACTGTAAAGGACCCCGGGATTATTAAATTAATTGTCTCTTATGGTTTTTGAAATGCTTTTCACTCGGCTGCTGTCTGAAAAGCTGCAGCTGATATATTCTCACTCTCTCTCTCCCTCGCTCCCTCTCTCCCTCTCCCCCTCTCCCCCTCTCTCCTCTCTCAGTCCAGAGATGTGAATCGAGCAAATAAGAAGGAAGTGAAGGAAGCCAATCGTTACTTCTTCATCGAAGCCTGCATGGCTTTGTTTTTGTCCTTCCTCATCAACGTCTTTGTGGTGTCGGTGTTTGCCGAGGCGTTTTACAACAAGACCAACGAGCAAGTGGTGAGTGTGGGAGTGAGTTCACTCCATGCCAAGGATGTCTCTCCAAGGGGAGCAGTAGAGCGTCCCTTGTAGCCAGGGTCCGGAGGGCAAGGAATAAAGGGGAGGCCTTTTAAGATTGAGGTGAGAAAACACGTTTTCACCCGGAGAGTTGTGAATTTGTGGAATTCCCTGCCACAGAGGGCAGTGGAGGCCAAGTCACTGGGTGGATTTAAGAGAGAGTTAGATAGAGCTCTAGGGGCTAGTGGAGTCAAGGGATATGGGGAGAAGGCAGGCACGGGTTATTGATTGGGGATGATCACGATGAATGGCAGTGCTGGTGCGAAGGGCCGAATGGCCTCCTCCTGCACCTATTTTCTATGTTTCTATGAGAGAAATTGGACGACGAGAGAGGTATAGGCAGGTGGGATCAAGTGTATCCCTGGAGGAGTATAGGGAGCTGAGGAGCGTACTAAAGAGCAACTGGACTCTGAGAACTTCCAGTCGTTATTTATTTTAATTTTTTTATTTTGTATTTATTTTTATTCGAAGCAATTGTACAGAGATAAAACATTCAGCATCTAACATCGTACAATTATTGTACAGCTTCATTTTTAACCTTATAACCTAAACTATGAAAGTGGAAAAGGAAAAGGAAGCAAGAGAGAAGCTTAAAAAGAGGTGAATGGTGTCATCTGGCCGTGCCTTGTATTTGACGCCGTGTTTTTTTCCCTTTTGAAGCACGAGATCTGTTTGAACAACAGCAGTCCGCATGCTAATCTCTTCCCCATGAACAACAAGACGCTGGATGTCAACATTTATAAAGGGGTAAGTGGAGTGGCCCAGAAACTAGATCAGATACAGATACAGATAGATTTTATTTGTCACATATGCCAATTGGCACAGTGAAATGAAGTCACCATACAGCCAAAAATAAAGAACACAACCCAGAGTAGACAGGAATTCAACATAAAACATCCCCTCACAGCAGGATCAAAATTTCCCACCGTGAGGGAAGGCACCAAAGTCGGTCTCTTCCCGATGTCCCCCACTGTTCACCCATGGTCTGGGCCTCCCCGATCCTTCACGTTGGAGAATTCAACGTGCTCACCGCTGGGTCATGGGCTACCCAAGCGGAACGTGAGGAGGTGCTGCTCCTCCAGTTTGTGTCCGGCCTCACACAAGGGGCAGAGCAGTTTGATGAAAATGAAACTGTAACCAGGCACGGAAATTGCTATCAAAACGCGGGGGGGACACAATTTCTTGGCGGGCTTCGAAAGCGGCTGATAAAGTCCGGATGACAAAACATGGATGGGGATTGTCCCCCACCTCTCAAAGCGGGGGGGGTGGGCGAAGTGTCCCCTTTGTACCCCCCAGGATTTACACCCCTAACTGCAACTGTATTGCATTTGAGGACACAACAAAATACAAGTGTACATTGTTGAGATTCCCTGGGTACAATAGACCTGTGGTCTGGTTGTGTGTGTGTGTCATGATCTACACACGTGCGCTCGGATATCACGAGGGGGGGATTCTGTGGGTTGGATGAAATACTTAAGATGTTTAAGAAGGAACTGCAGATCGAAGGTAGACAAAAATGCTGGAGAAACTGAGCAGTCTGAGGAAGGGTCTCGACCCGAAACGTTGCCTATTTCCTTCGCTCCATAGATGCTGCCTCACCCGCTGAGTTTCTCCAGCATTTTTGTCCACCTTGGATGAAATACTGTATAGTTCTAGTATCTCAAATCTCTCCCACCACCCTCCCAATGTGTGTAGTTAGAGGCGTACAGCTGATGGTGCAGAATAGTTACATTTTGATGAGGGAGAACATGGCTCCACTCGTGGCATAACCATCCTTTTCTTTTGATCTCAGGGTGTGGTGCTGGGCTGCTGTTTTGGTGGTGCTGCTCTCTACATCTGGGCCATTGGTATCCTGGCTGCAGGTCAGAGTTCGACCATGACAGGAACGTACTCTGGACAGTTTGTCATGGAGGTAATTTTTTCTTCAGAGGCTGTGCAATGGCTGTTATTCCGAGATGTCTCTTGTTTTGTTCAGCCCTATGTGCGTCACAAGGAGGATTTGGTGTGAATCTCTTTCTCTCTCTTGCCCTCCTGCCCAAACTCCCTTTCCCCGATTTGTTTTTTGTCTCCCCTTTGCGTTGGCGTCTCTCCACTTACAAGTTTGCGGTGGAATTTTCAAGTTTGGTTTGACAATAGCCAATAGACAATAGGTGCAGGAGTAGGCCATTTGGCCCTTCGAGCCAGAACCGCCATTCAATGTCACCATGGCTGATCATCCCCAATCAGTACCCCGTTCCTGCCTTCTCCCCATATCCCCTGACTCCGCTATTTTTAAGAGCCCTATCTAACTCTCTCTAAAGTATCCAGAGAACTGGCCTCCACCACCCTCCAAGGTAGAGAATTCCACACACTCACCAGTCTCTGTGAGAAAAAGTGTTTCCTCGTCTCCGTTCTAAATGGCTTACCCCTTATTCTTAAACTGTGGCCCCTAGTTCTGGACTTCCCCAACATCGGGAACATGTTTCCTGCCTCTAGCGTGTCCAAACCCTTAACAATCTTATATGTTTCAACCATTTGTGTTTTCTTTTTCAGGGCATGGAAGATTCCCTGACTCCGCTATTTTTAAGAGCCCTATCTAGCTCTCTTGAAAGCATGAAAACTCTTTGCGTTTAGTTTATTACACGTGTCAGGCCAAAAGCTTTTGTTGCGTGCTAACCAGTCAGCGGAAAGACAATACATGATTACAATCGAGCCGTTTACACTGTACAGATACAGGATAAAGGGCCTGTCCCACTTACGCGACCTTTACAGGCGACTGCCGCCGCCCGTGATACGTCGCCGAAATTTTCAACGTTGAAAATTCAGCGGCGACCAGAAAGACGCTACGACTCTTTGGAGACCTCTCGCGACCATAGGAGACCTCTCACGACCATGGCTGTGAGAGGTCTCCAAAGAGTCGCAGCGTCTTTCTGGTCACCGCTGAATTTTCCGCATGTTGAAAAATTCGGCGACCTACCACACGGGTGCCGGCAGTTGCCTGTAAAGGTCGCGAAAGTGGGACAGGCCCTTAAGTGAATAGCTTTTTTAGCTTAGTTTGAGGTACAGCGCGGAAACAGGCCCTTTGGCCCACCGAGCTGCGCAGACCGGCAATCCCCGAACGCTAACATCCTACACACACTGGGGACAATTTTTACATTTACTCCAAGCTAATTAATCTACAAACCTGAACATCTTTGGAGTGTGGGAGGAAACCGAAGATCTCTGAGAAAACCCACGCAGGTCACATGGAAACCGTACATAGAAACATAGAAAATAGGTGCAGAAGTAGGCCATTCGGCCCTTCGAGCCTGCACCGCCATTCAATATGATCATGGCTGATCATCCAACTCAGTATCCCGTACCTGCCTTCTCTCCATACCCCCTGATCCCCTTAGCCGCAAGGGCCACCTCTAACTCCCTCTTAAATATAGCCAATGAACTGGCCTCAACTACCCTCTGTGGCAGAGAATTCCACAGATTCACCACTCTCTGTGTGAAAAAAAAAATTCTCATCTCGGTCCTAAAAGACTTCCCCCTGATGCTGTACAAACTCTGTACAGACAGCGCCCGTAGCCAGGATCGAACCTGGGTCTCTGGCTTTTGAGACAGCAACTCTACCGCTGCGCCACAGTGCCTATTGCAGGTTTTTCCAAACCTTATGATCTGGACAGTAAGTCTTGCCATCGGGTAATTAGTGATCTTTGTCCACACATTCAAGCCCACCTCCCTACAGTACCCAAAACAGGCCCTGTGACCCACAACGCTCGTGGCAAGCATTATGCTACGGTAAGCTAATCTCCACTACCGGAACGTAATCCATATCCCGCCACTCCCTGCATAGCTATTTTCCAATCTAAAAGCCTCTTAAACACCATTATTGCACCTCACCCCACCACCACCCCTGGCAGCACGTTCCAGGTACCCAGCAGCCTTTGTGTGTGTGTGTATATACCCCGCACATCCCCTTTAAACTTTGCCCTTTTCACCTGCAAGCAACGACTCAAGTCTTTGGCATTCTCACCCTTGTGACAAAAGGTTCTGACTGTCTACCCTATCTATGCCTCTCATGATATTGTACACCTGTCGGGAATCTTCTCAGTCCCCGGTACTCCAGAGAAGACAATCCCAGTTTGTCCATCCTGGCCTCATGAGTACAATTTGTGAATGGATGCTGGGGACATTTTAAGGAAAGTTTTTGTATAATTTGTGCTTCAAACCCATGTAAAGGGCCTGCCCCATTTTCACGACCTAATTCATGACCTCTGCCGAGTTTGCCCTTGACTCGTACTCGCAGCATGGTCGTAGGTCGGTCGTAGCAGGCCGTGATGCTAGTTGTAGGTACTCGTGATATCAAGTAGGTCGGGCTGTTTTTTCTAGCCTGATGAAAAATGTCCACGAGTAAAAAAGGTCGTGAATTAGGTTGTGGAAATGGGACAGGCCCGTTACAACTTTTAGCTGATGTATGGAGAGATTTGCAGTGCATCCTCCGCATCCTTTACCTTCCCCGATCGTGTTTGATGGAACAGTGCACTGGCGACACGGTGGTGCAGCGGTAGAGTTGCTGCCTCGCGGCGCCAGGGTTCCATCCTGACTACGGGTGCTGTCTGTACGGAGTTTGCACGTTCTCCCTGTGACCTGCATGGGTTTTCTCTTGAGATCTTCGGTTTCCTCCCACGCTCGAGCGACGTGCAGGTTTGTAGGTTTAAGAAAGAACGGCAGATGCTGGTAAAATACAAGGTAGACACAAAATGCTGGAGAAACTCAGCGGGTGAGGCAGCATCTGTGGAGAGAAGGAATTGGCGACTTTTCGGACCTAAGGAGAAGGGTCCTTCTCTCCATAGATGCCGCCTCACCCGCTGAGTTTCACCAGCACTTTGTGTCCACCAGGTTTGCAGGTTAATTGGCTTGGTATAAATGTCAAATTGTTCCCCATGTGTAGGGTAGTGTTAATGTGTGGGGATCGCTGGTCGGCGTGGGCTGAAGGGCATGTTTCCGCGCTGTATCTCTAAACTACACCAAGTGCAGTTCAACGTGCAGAGAATATCCGATCACTGAGCAACTACTCATCCCACCGACGTTGATATTTTTAATCACAGGGCTTCCTCAACTTGTCATGGTCTCGATTTGCCCGTGTTCTCTTCACTCGATCTATCGCTATAACCCCAACGCTACTGGTGGCGTTGTTCCAGGATGTCGAACGTTTAACTGGGATGAATGATTTCCTCAATGTTCTTCAGAGTATGCAGGTGAGGTGATTCCCTTTTTCAAAAAAAAACATAATAATCTTGTATGAATAACATGGCATTATAACACAGTCATATAGATGGGCACAAAATGCTGGGGTAAAAGCCCTGTCCCACGGTACGAGTTCTCCCGAGTTTTACGGAGATTTACGGTAATGGCCACACGTCGGTACTCTGGGCTCTCGTGGACATTTTTCATCGTATTGAAAAATCTTCACGAGTCGTCCCGAGCTTACCTGCTGTTAGCGAGTCTTCCCCGAGTACCTGCCGTTAGCGTAACGAGCCGCTAAGAGACATCCCCGAGCGCCGACGTACACGCTACGTTCATTCCCCGTGCTTACCACAAGTTTGATTTTTGTTTTTAAACGCGCGAGAGCTCTTGGAACGAACTCGTACCGTGGGACAGGGCTATAACTCAGCGGGACAGACAGCATCTCTGGATAGAAGGAATGGGTGACGTTTCGGGTTGGCGCCTTCAAGCCCATGTTGGGTTTGCGTACAGCCTGTCGCCACTGGCGGCTGGCCAGCAGCCTCACGAGCAGGTCCAGCCTCAAGCGCTCCATAACAGCTGCAAGGTCAGACGTGCACAAATTGGCCTTATCTGCACACGGGTTATAATTGGTGACGGGCTGTATGCAAAACCAACGAGGGTGTGAAGGTGCCGTGACCTCCTTCACACTGTCGTGCTGAGTTGCTCCAGCATTTTGTGTCGAAAGGAACTGCAGATGCTGGTTCACACCGAAGATAAGACACGGAGTCATATAGCACAGAAACAAGTCGTTTGGCCCAACATCCATGCCGATCTAGATGCCCAGTGTCCCCCTGCTTTTCAGCGGCTTGCCATTCATTGTGTCTGTTCAAGACGTATCAGTCTTCACAAAAGGCATCACCTCATTCGTTTCAGGATTAAATCCAACCCACTGTTTCTCTGCCTGTTTTACCAACTCATTCATGTATCATTCTGCAAACAAAGACCACCTTCCTCATTAGAGGTTCACCACCGATTATCCGGCATATGGTAGTCCAGCACCTCCTCTAATCCGGACAAAATTCCAAGAGTGCACTTGAATCACCTCCCCCCCCCCCCCCCCCCCCCTTGAAAATGCGGCGCCTAGGCCGGGTGAGGCGGCCGATCTCTACCTCATCGGGGCTGGGACCCGGGAATGTTCCGGTACCGTTGGACTCCGACGGGGCCTCTGTGGGTCCGGCAACACGAATAATCCAGAAAGGCTGTGGAACCAAGGATGCTGGAAAATCGGTGGTGGAGCTGCATGAGCAATACCACCTTTCTTTGGAGGAAGGGCGGTTATTTATTTCAGCCATATCAATACTGTAATTCTTGGAATATCAATGTAATTCTTGTTATTGATCTGTCTCCAGATCCAGTTCTAACAACTAACCTTTCACTCTCTCCAGCTGCCATTTGCATTGATCCCGATCTTGACGTTTACCAGTATGAGCTCCGTGATGCATGACTTCGTCAACGGTCTGTAAGTAGCCTTGAATGCTCATCTCTACATGTGTCCATGTCGAGTTAAAGTTCTGAATGGGGGCGTGGTATTGGACACTAACTTGCTCAAGTTGATCGGAGTAGGTTGTTTGCCGGCAGAGCAGAAAGTCCAGAAAACGGGATGCCTTTCAAAGTGTGATGGTGAGAGTTCGAGGCTTGCACGTTCCTGTTCGAGTGAAGGGTGATGGGCCTGTCCCACTTGCCGATATTTTTTTTTTATTTTTTTTTAGGCAACTGCTGGCGACTGTCATAGTCGAGGAGACGACTCCCGGCGAGCATGTGGCGACAAATTAGTCGCCTGTAGTTGCCTAAAAAAAAATCGCCTAAGTGGGACAGGCCCACAAGGCAGGTGGGAGAAAGGAAGCTTGGATGACGAGGGGGATCTTATAGATTGATCCCTGGGATGGCGGGACTGTCGTGTGAGGAAAGATTGAAAAGACTAGGCTTGTATTCACTGGCGTTTAGAAGGATGAGGGGGAATCTTATAGAAACATATAAAATTATAAAAGGACTGGACAAGCTAGATGCAGGAAAAATGTTCCCAATGTTGGGAGTGGCCAGAACCAGGGGCCACAGTCTTAGAATAAAGGGGAGGCCATTTAAGACGGAGGTGAATAAAACGTTTTCACCCAGAGAGTTGTGAATCTGTGGAATTCCCTGCCACAGAGGGCAGTGGAGGCCAAGTCACTGGATGGATTTAAGAGAGAGTTAGATAGAGCTCTAGGGGCTGGTGGAGTCAAGGGATATGGGGAGAAGGCAGGCACGGGTTATTGATTGGGGCCGATCAGCCATGATCACAATGAATGGCAGTGCTGTCTCGAAGGGCCGAATGGTCGCCTCCTGCACCTATTTTCTATATTTCTATGAGAGAAATTGGATGACAAGAGAGGTATAGGCAGCTGGGATCAAGTGTATCCCTGGAGGAATATATGGAGCTGAGGAGCGTACTAAAGAGCAACTGGACTCTGAGAACTTCCATAGGTTTTCAAGGCACACTTTATTAACATGCACCAGGAGAGCAGCACTGTCGCAGTTACTGCACTACTCTGAAATTCCACTCAGCACGGGTAACTTGTTTTACAGTTTTTGACCCTTGAAATCGTACGCACTTTCTAATTTCTTATCATCAATAACGTTCTCAAAACATTAATGGACAAACGCAATAGCGTGGGAGGTCACGGTGGCGCAGCGGTAGAGTTGCTGCCTGACAGCGAATGCAGCGCCGGAGACCCGGGTGCCATCCGACCACGGGCGCTGTCTGTACGGAGTTTGCACGTTCTCCCCGTGACCTGCGTGGGCTTTCTCCGTGTTCTTTGGCTTCCTCCCACACTCCAAAGACGTGCGGGTTTGGCGGTTAATTGGCTTGGTCAATGTAAAAAATTGTCCCTGGTGGGTGTCGGATGGTGTAAGTGTGCGGGGATCGCTGGTCGGCGGGGACCCGGTGGGCCGAAGGGCCTGTTTCCGCGCTGTATCTCTAAACTTAGTTAATACAAGTAAAGGGTCTGTCCCACTTTCACGAGGTAATTCACAAATTCTCCAGAGTTTTCCCCTTGATCCAAACTCGCAGAATGTTCGTAACGACTCCGTAGGAGTCCGTAGATATATCGTAGCGGCCCGTTATGCCAGCCGTCGGTACTAGTGGCATCAGGTGAGTCGGGACGTTTTTTTCCAGCCCGATAAAAAATGTCCTCGAGTATAAAAATGGTCGGGATGAAAGAAATTGCAATTTTTTACTCGTAAGGAGGGCATCGAAATAGTCGTGCAAACTCGTAGACATACTCGCAGGAGTTCAAGAACATAGTTGTGGAAGGGGGTGGGAGTCCGTACATTACCGCCATCTTGATTTTTTTTTTAGGTCCTTTAAACTTGACAGAGGTTTTGAATTAAGTCGTGAACTTGGGACAGGCCCTTAACAGGCCCGGAGACTTAATTATTTCTTCTATGTAAAGCACTTTGGTTTCAACACTAGTTGATTTAAACGTGCTATATAAATAAAATGTACTTACTTACTTAAACCTGCAATGCTATTTAATCCTTTATTTAATTTTTGACATCAAAAACCTTGTCAAGGGATACCCATCTCAAATCATTGGGGTGGGTCAATGAATACCTAAAGGTTGTTGTGCTGTACAGCAGTCCGGACCTTTGTCACACTCCAGCTTCCACCCATCGGTGAAGTTTGCCCCCAGTCTGCCCGACACTGTTCAGCTCCATGTACATGCTACGTGAAGATGATTACAATAGGCAAGAGGTGCAGGAGTAGGCCATTCGGCCCTTCAAGCCAGCACCGCCATTCAATGTGATCATGGCTGATCATCCCCAATCAGTACCCCGTTCCTGCCTTCTCCCCATATCCCCTGACTCCGCTATCTTTAAGAGCCCTATCTAACTCTCTCTTGAAAGCATCCAGAGAACCGGCCTCCACCGCCCTCTGAGGCAGAGAATTCCACAGACTCGCCACTTTCTGTGAGAAAAAGTGTTTCCTCGTCTCCGTTCTAAATGGCTTGCCCCTTATTCTTAACCTGGTTTTGGACTCCCCCAACATCGGGAACATGTTTCCTGCCTCTAGCACGTCCAAGCCCTTAATAATCTTATATGTTTCAATAAGATCCCCTCTCATCCTTCTAAGCTCCAGAGTGTACAAGCCCAGCCGCTCCATTCTCTCAGCGTATGACAGTCCCGCCATCCCGGGAATTAACCTTGATTAACAATGGCCTGTTTCCTTTATCATCGTTACTTTTTTGCCTATCTTTCCTTAACAATCTTATATGTTTCAACCATTTGTGTTTTCTTTTTCAGGGCATGGAAGATTGCTGGTGGAGTGGTTATTTTAATCGTCTGCGCCATTAACATGTATTTTGTAATAGTTTATGTGTCGGGCCTGGGTCATGTGGCTCTCTACCTGGTGGCAGCCTTCATTTCACTCGCATACTTGAGCTTTGTCGGTTACCTGGTAAGTTCCTGAACCGGTTTTGCTCAATTTATTTCCTGCTATCTTCTTCTAAGTAATAAAATGATTGCTCAGTCGTGCCCTGCTCGGAATGCAGTTTGGGCAGTCTGGATTTGTTTGGGCGTAATTTAAAACTTTGCCGATGTTGGTCGTATGTGGGGGGGAAATAACAATTTGGAGAATTAACTAATTCTCTTTTCTCTTTAAGAGAATTGAAAGGGAATAGGGCTGGCACGGTGGCGCAGCAGGTAGAGCTGCTGCCTCACAGCGCCTGAGACCCGGGTTCCATCCCGACTGCGGGTGCTGTCTGTGCGGAGTTTGCACGTTCTCCCCGTGACCCGCGTGGGTTTTCTACGCATGCTCTATGATTTCTTCCCACACTCCAAAGACGTACGGGTGTGGAGGTTCATGGGCTTCGACAAAGATTGCAAAATGTCCCATGTGTGGGGGTGGGTGGGTTTGGGTGTGTGGGGTGTGTGTTGGTGGGGTGTGTGTTGGTGGGGTGTGTGTTGGTGGGGTGTGTGTTGGTGGGGTGTGTGTTGGTGGGGTGTGTGTTGGTGGGGTGTGTGTTGGTGGGGTGTGTGTTGGTGGGGTGTGTGTTGGTGGGGTGTGTGTTGGTGGGGTGTGTGTTGGTGGGGTGTGTGTTGGTGGGGTGTGTGTTGGTGGGGTGTGTG
>OY740821.1:11290448-11342948 GCA_963514005.1 Raja brachyura | reverse complement strand
GAGGGCAGAATGGAGAGCAAGCGAAGGAGCTTGCTGCTTGGATTCTGGTGAGACGGTTTGCTCTTTGACACCTCTGGTGACGTTTTTTTAATCTTATTGCTCCTCTTCTTGTCGCCACAGGCCTGGTATTGTGCTGTCTCACTGGGGGTCCCCTTTCTAAACTGCGGACGCACGGTAAGCAGCGGCAGTGCTGTGCTTATAGAAGAACAATTCGAGTATACAAATTAACCAGAGCCAGCTCCTTCCTGTCCCCCGTGCCAACACACTGGGATCTAGCTTTATTGAATTGTACTCTACGCACCGTTCCATCGAGACCTACGCAAAAACCTTTGTAGATCGGGCCTCTCCAGAAGGCATTCAGATAACACATCTGCCATGTGAGACAGTTTTGAGTATAATGATTATAAATGGGAAGTTTTAAATTCTGATTTAGTACTATGTTAGTTTTTAGACGTTTTAGACAATCAGTGGGTTCTGGATGAACCATTCCTTTTTTTTAACCCTGTGACAAGTGCTTGATAAGTATTCTGAATCCCGCGAATGTATTTTTAAGGGTCTGTGCGGCGAGAATCACAATGTGGAAATTCTGCTGCTGACAATGTGTAATGTTTTTAAATGAAACTAATTTTATATATATATATATAAGCTAATCAATGCATGGAGCGCTTGAGCTGGGCATTTGGTGGCCTGCACTTGGGTCTCTCTTCACATTATTGTCCTGACGTTTTTTTACGCTCCGTTCTGTGAAGCGATCTCCTGCGTGATGTTCGAGGTTCAGTCTCTTTGGCTCACTGTTGGTGCAGGGGGGGGAGTGGAGGGAGATGGAGATTTCTCCCGACTTGACTGTAGAGGGGGTAGATCAGTCCCTCCTTTGACGTTGGCTCCATGGTCGGCTGGCCTCGGGGTGGGGGGGGGGGGGGGGGACGGGACGGACACCTCTGCTGCTGCACATCACCCACACCAAGGGCGAAACGGAGCAGTCTCCTGGAGGGCCTCACAAGATGGCCGCCCTACTGGAAGTGTAGAGTCCCCGCCCACAGGCCTAATGCCCCTGTCCCACTTAGGAAACCTGAGCGGAAACCTCTGGAGACTTTCAAACAATTCAAAACCGGCCACGACTAAACATAGGTTGCCGTTTTAAAAATCGGTGATTTTTTAGTCGAAACCGGTTGCGATGCTAGTTGAAGGTGGTTGCCGGAGGTTGCAGGTAGTGGAAGGTAAGACCTTTTTTTCACCCAGTTTTATTCCACCAGGGAGGTCTTACCTTCCACTACCTGCAACCTCCGGCAACCACCTTCAACCAGCATCGCAACCGGCTTCGACTTAAAAAATGACCGATTTTTAAAACGGAAACCTATTTTTAGTCGTAACCGGTTTTGAATTTTTTGAACCACTTTCGACGGGGAGATTTTGGACAGAAAGATCACTGCGCAAATCTCTCTTCTCCCCCCCCCCCCCCCCCCTTCCCCTCCACTGCTGCTGACTGTTGACGTTGACTGTGGTCACCATTGCGTCAAAAGTACTTTAAATCCTGACCCCGGCTCCCTGCACAGGTGGGGCAATCGCCTCCCTCCCGCAGTGAACGCACTGAACAATGCTGCTCAGATCTCCCCCCTTCCCCCCCCCCCCCCCCCCCCCCCCCGGCCCCATCTCTCTGAGGGCAGGCCCTTTCCCCCAGAGATGCTGCCTGTCCCGCTGAGTAACTCCAGCGCTTTGCGTCCGTCTTCAGTGTAAGCCAGCATCTGCAGTACCTTCCAGCACACATGGTCACAAGTTCCACTTGCCAAATGGCACCTACCAGCTCGCCAGTCTTATCCAAACCAAGTTGCGCAGTGGTAGGACCGCATTTTATGCAATGTATATTTTAACTTTAATAAAAGAGTTGATTAAAATGATATTCTCAGTAGAAGAGCTAAAACCATGTAACCACTCGCTAGATCTAGGATAGTTTTTAAAAACGCTGTCCTGACCACATCACGGGCAGGTAGACAAAAGTGCTGGAGAAACTCAGCGGGTGCAGCGGCATCTATGGAGCGAAGGAGATAGGCAACGTCTCGGGTGCAGCAGCATCTATGGAGCGAAGGAAATAGGCAACGTCTCGGGCCGAAACCCTTTCGGGTTTCGGCCCGAGACGTTGCCTATTTCCTTTCGGGTTTCGGTCCCGAAAACGTTGCCTATCTCCTTCGCTCCATAGATGCTGCCGCACCCGCTGAGTTTCTCCAGCACTTTTGTCTACTCTGGACAATCACACTTGCATCCGGTGCCCGCCACCATCATCAACACCCAAAGTATTTGTTTTATTTTTATTTTTTAAAAGGTACGATGCTAAATCTTCTGCACTGACGGTCTAATGGCCTTGTCCATTGTGGTCGAGGCATTCTGTGACAACTGGTTTAAGCTGACAGTGTAAGGCAGTCGAGGTGTCACAAAGACCGTGACGGTTTGTCATTTCCGCACACATTTTAACCTGGCCTTGCCCCCGACTCCCATGACCAGTTTGTCAACTTGGTGACGGGGTCATCACCCGAAGTTCCAGACCCCATGGTTCCTTCCTGGCACCTGGATACTCTCCGTGAGACGCTAAGCTGATTCCACACACGATGCCAGCCCCGACCGCCATTTGAGGGCCAGTGTTGCAATCAGGAGGGTTCCTCCATGGGATAGCGGGCAAGGCGATGCCCACCATCTCCAATTAGTCCCCCAGTCACTGTCAATAGTTGCTGCCCCCCCCCCCCCCCCCAACATCTGCACCAGCCCAGGGCACCTCTGACATTAGGCCAGTGATGTCGCTCTGGGGAACCAGCTGACGGAGAACTGCTTCCAGTGGCCACCCCCAGCTTGGCCCTGAGGATGGACAGCTCCGCAGTGTGTGTCCCAGCCTCTCGCAGGCACGGCACCGCGCTCTGTCCATAAGGCTGCCTGCTGCGGGTATCGATGCCAAGTTTCTCCCCCCCCCCCCCCCCCCTCAGTGTCCTCCTTCCATGCTGACCATACACGGGATGAACTACAATAGACAATAGGTGCAGGAGCTGAGCTTTGATCCTTGAAAGGTCACAGTTAGTGCACTCACCCAGATGGTTGTGTGAAGATAGCCACAGAGCGAGAAACATAGACAATAGGTGCAGGAGGAGGCCATTCGGCCCTTCGTGCCTGCACCGCCATTCAATGCGACCACGGCTGATCATCCCCAATCAGTACCCCGTTCCTGCCTTCTCCCCTGACTCCGCTATTTTTAAAGAGCCCTACCTAGCTCTCTCTTGAAAGCATCCAGAGAACCTGCCTCCACCGCCCTCTGAGGCGGAGAATTCCACACACTCCTGCTACCACTCGCAAAAAGCTGGAGTGACTCAGCGGGACAGGGAGCATCCCTGGAGAGAAGGAACGGGCGATGTTTCTGGTCGAGATCCTGCTTCAGACCTGAAACATCACCCATTCCTTCTCTCCGGAGATGCTGCAGAGAGTTTCTTCGGCATTTCGAATATCAAAGCCGGCTATTCTGCCTTTCGAAACAAAAATACTGCAAATGCTTGAAACACTCAGCAGGCCAGGCAGCATCTGTGGAGGGAGAGACAGTTGGCATTTCAGGCTCTTTGAGCTGAAGCATTGTCCTTTTCTCTCCCCACCTTTTCTCTCCCCACCTACAGGCAGCAGTTTCTAAATTTACAACCAGTGACTTGTTCCACATCTCCCTTCCTCTCTCCACACTTACTTTACAGCAAAGAGAGGCACATAAAGCTGGAGCAACTCGGCAGGGGTCAGGCAGCATCCCTGGAGAGAAGGAAGGGGTGACGTTTCGGGTCGAGACACTTCTGGAGAACGTTGCCCGTTCCTTGTCTTATTGTCGACCCGAGACGTCACCCATTCCTTCTTTCCAGAGATGCTGCCTGACCCGCTGCGTTACTCCAGCATTTTGTGTCTGCCTTTGGAGTAAACCAGCCCTGTCGTGCCTTCCTACGCTTGCTTTCCAGCACCTCGGCACCGTGCGTGCATGCATGTGTGTTGGCCGTGCACTGTTTGACCATGAAAGACAGCAGCAGCACAGCCAAGCCTGATCTGCCTGCAGCAGAACAGGGATATTTCTGTGAGATTGGAGAACAGTATCACGACTGTGTGAGTGATGGCCCTGTTTTTATGACAGTGACACACAAAGAACTTGCAGGACCCACAAGAGCGGGCGGCACAGTCGAGTTGCTGCCTTACAGCGCTTGCCGCTCCAGAGACCCGGGTTCCATCCTGACCACGGGTGCTTGTCTGTGCAGAGTTTGCACGTTCTCCCTGTGACCACGTGGGTTTTCTCCGGATGCTCCGGTTTCCTCCCACACTCCAAAGATGTGTAGGTTAATTGGCTTGGTAAAATTGTAAATTGTCCCTAGTGTGTGTGTGTAGGATGGTGTTAATGTGCGGGGATCGCTGGTCGGCGTTTTGTGCTGTATCTCTGAACTAAACTAAACTGCCTTTTCCTAAATGCGTGTTTGTTGGCGCCTCCATCTCTGTCTTTTATTCAGCCCGGTTCTTTTTAAATGCGGCGCTGTTGCATGCGCTGAGGTGCATGCAAACGGGTCGCCTCTGCATTAAAACACAAATGCATCAGTCTACGCGACGGAGATGCTTGGCAGAATAGACAGCTCGAGTCCTAAGCTCTGTCAAACTGAAGAAGGGTACAAAGCACAATTTCTGACACCATTGTCACTGAGCCTGGCTGGGTTGCAATCTCATGTAAGGTCATGTTCTGAAAGTCTACAAAAGCAGTTCCATCCACATGGACAGCCACTGGACAGTGTGTAAAAATTAAGTTTTGAAAAAAATGAGGATTTAAATTGCATGTCGCACAATCTTGCTTTAATTCCCCTGATGTATTGTGCTGTCTCAGCATCTTCTGTCTCTCTCTGCACCTGTATATGCCGCCTGTAAATAAATCTGTTTTATCTGTACTCTTTGGTCTGGCAGCATTTTTCCACCGCAAGAAAGAAGTTGAGATAACATGACCGGCACGCATTAGTCTACATAGACACTGAGCTTATGGAAACGAGACTCGATCCAAGTCTATATGGTCCACTCTGGGGTCAGAGCTGGAATGAACAACGGAAGTGCTAATGCACCCTGCCAGTCAGGCAACACCTTTGGTGGGAGAGAGATAGAGAGAGAGATCGTGTTTCAGTCTGAAGAAGGGTCTCGACCCGAAACGTCACCCCTTCCTTCTCTCCGGAGATGCTGCCTGTGCCGCTGAATTACTGCAGCTTTTTGTGTCTATCTTCATGTTTCGGGCTGATCACCCTTCATTGCTTCTGGGCTCTGCCCAGGTTTTGCTGCTGCTGCCATCCCAACCAGCTATTCCAACAGCAGTGCATTAGCAGTGCAACATCAGTAGCAGCAACCCCACGCGGGCAGGTGGGACGAGTGTAGCGGAGGACATGTTGGCCGGTGTGGGAAAGTTGGGCCGAAGGGCCTGTTTCCACGCTGTATCACTCTATGACTCTTTAACCCACGTTTGGCCCATATCCTTCTCCACCTTTCCTATCTACGTATCTGTCCAAATGACGTTTAAATGTTGTTCTAGAACCTGCCTCAACTACCTCCTCGTTCCATCTACCCAACACACTCTGAGTGAAAAGGTTTCCATTAAATCTTTCACTTCGCACCTTAAACGTATGCCCACCAATTCTCGATTTTTCCCCTGCTCTAGGGAAAATCTATTCCCTCATAATTTTATTCATATGAGGAAAGATTGGAAAGACTAGGCTTGTATTCACTGGAGTTTCGAAGGATGCTGGGGGGATCTTATAGAAACGTATAAAATTATAAAAGGACTCGACAGGGTAGATGCAGGAAACATGTTCCCAATGTTGGGCGAGTCCAGAACCAGGGGCCACAGTCTTAGAATAAAGGGGAGGTCATTTAAGACTGAGGTGAGAAAAGACTTTTTCACCCAGAGAGTTGTGAATTTGTGGAATTCCCTGCCACAGAGGGCAGTGGAGGCCAAATCACTGGATGGGTTTAAGAGAGAGTTAGATAGAGCTCTAGGGGCTAGTGGAGTCCAGGGATATGGGAAGAAGGCAGGCACAGGTTATTTATTGGGGACGATCAGCCATGATCATCATGAATGGCGGTGCTGGCTAGAAGGGCCGAATGGCCTCCTCCTGCACCTAGTGTCTATGTTTCTATACACGGCTACAAGATCACCTCTCGGCCTCTGGCACTCCAAGGAATAAAGTCCCAGCCTGCCTTAGCCCTCCCTGCAGCTCACTTCCTCAGGTCCTGGCTGCATCCTCGTAAACTTAGAGCAGAGAATAGTACAGCATGTAAACAGGCCCTTCGGCCCACAATGTCTGTGCTGAAAATGATGCCAAGACTATCTCTTATCTCCCTGCGCTTAATCAAGGAAAATCTAGATTAGATCATTGTCAGCTCGGAGAAGGTGACAATGCAAACAGATGTATAAAGGGGCTGTCCCACTGTACCAGGTAATTCAAGAGCTCTCCCGAGTTTAAATAAAAAATCAAACACGTAGTAAGCACGTAGAATGTGCGTCGGAGCTCGGGGTCGTCTCTTAGCGGCTTGTAACGCCAACGGCAGGTACTCGGGGAAACGCGGTAAGCTCGTGAAGATTTTTCAACATGTTGAAAAATGTCCACGAGAGCCCCGAGTACCTCCGAGCGGCCATTACCGTAATTCTCCGAGTTCAAATCGGGTGGGGGGGGTGGGGGGGGAACTCGGGGAGGACTCTTGAATTAGCTCGTACAGTGGGACAGCCCCTTCAGAAGGAACTGCAGATGCTGGGATATCGAAGGTAGACTGAAATCGTGGAGAAACTCAGCGGGTGAGGCGGGGGGAAGGGAGAGAGTCAGACTGGTTGGAGAACTGGGAAGGGGGTGGGATGGAGAGAGGGAAGGAAAGCATGTTAGAAGTCAAGGTACGCACCTTATTTTGCCTCGGCAGCTTAAAATCCCAGCGCTATGTGTGTTGATTGCTCTCATTGCAAGTAACTCCTGCATTCCTTCCTCTCATATCGAAGAACAAAGCAAGACATAGATCAGATGGAAAGTTGGGCGGAGAGTTGGCAGACGAAAAGTAGTCCCATTAAGAGCAAGGTGATGCATTTCGTGAAGTCAAATACAGTCAATAGTAGGGCCCTCATGAATGTTGATGTTAGTTTAGGTTAGCTTAGAGTTACAGCATGGGAACATGCCCTCCTTGTCCACCCTGACCATCGATCACACGCTCACACTAGTTCTATGTCATCCCAATTTCTCATTCACTTCCACCTGGAGGAGTCCAGAACCAGGGGCCACACACAGTTTAAGAATAAGGGGTAAGCCATTCAGAACAGAGACGAGGAAACACTTTTTCTCACAGAGAGTGGTGAGTCTGTGGAATTCTCTGCCTCAGAGGGCGGTGGAGGCCGGTTCTCTGGATGCTTTCAAGAGAGAGCTAGATAGAGCTCTTTAAAAATAGCGGAGTCGGGGGATATGGGGAGAAGGCAGGAACGGGGTACTGATTGGGGATGACCAGCCATGATCACATTGAATGGCGGTGCTGGCTCGAAGGGCCGAATGGCCTACTCCTGCACCTATTGCCTATTGTCTACACGCCAGGGGCAACTTACAGAGGGCCAATTAACCCATGAACCCGCACGTCCTCGGAGTGTGGGTGGGAAACCAGAGCACCCGGAGAAAACCCACTCGGTCATGAGGAAAGCGTGCAAACTCCGCATAGGCAGCAGCCGTAGTCAGGATGGAGCCCGGGTCTCTGGCGCTGTGAGGCAGCAGCTCTACCCGCTGCGTCACCGTGCCGCCCTGTTTCTCTGACGATCAGAGAGACCTTGAGGTTTGTCCATAGCTCTTCAAAGCGGAAACGCAGGTGGATCGGGCGCTTCATGAGTTCACACATCATTGGAGCAGAATTAGGCCATTCGGCCCATCAAGTCCACTCTGCCAATCAATCTATCTTCTCCTCTCAACCCCATTCTCCCGCCTTCTCCCTATAAACCCCTGACAACCGTGCTGATCAAAAATTAATTGATGACAAAGGCATATGGCACGCTGGTCTTCATAGAATATAAAAGTTGGGATGTTATCGTGCAACTCCAAGACAATGATTAGACCACCCTTAGAGTATTGTGTACAGTTCTGGTCATAAGGGCATGTGATAGGAGCAGAATTAAGCCATTCGGCCCATCGAGTCTACTCCGCCATTCAATCATGGCTGATCTATCTCTCCATCCCAACCCCATTCTCCTGCCTTCTCCCCATAACCCCTGACACCCGTACTGACCAAGAATCTATCCATCTCTGCCTTAAAAATATCCACTGACTTGGCCTCCACAGCCGTCTGTGGCAATGAATTCCACAGATTCACCGCCCTCTGACTAAAGAAATTCCTCCTCCATCTCCTTCATAAAGGAACGTCCTTTAATCCTGAGGCTGTGACCTCTCGTCCCAGACTCCCCCCATTAGGACTAGGGGTCGTAGCCTCAGAATGAAAGGCAAAATGGTCAAAATCTGATTGTCAAAAAATGTATTTGCGCTGGAGACTCGGCGTAGACTTGGCGACCATTTCACTGAACACCGAACAAATACGCTTGGTCTGCCAAGGCCCACAAGATCGCCCGGTTACGAACCATTTTTAACTCCCCTGCCCATTCCCACACTGAACTTTCTGTCCTGGGCCTCCTCCATTGCCAGAGGGAGGCCACACACAAACTGGAAGAACGGTACCTCATATTCCGTTTCGGTAGCCCACAACCCAACGGTATGAACGCTGAATTCTCCAATTTTAGGTAACTACAATCACCCTCCCCCCCCCCTACAGCCACCCCTCTCTCTCTTCCCCCCCCCCCCCTCTTGCCTGTGTCTCACCTGGACTCGCACCTCTTTTCCTCCCCTCCCCCAACATTCCTTCCTCCAGCCTCACAATTCGCATCTCTTCAACACTTTTGTCTCACACCTTCTGTCTTTTCATCTCTGTCCACCTTTATCCAACAATCTGCCTTTCAAGCACCTCCCTTACCTGTATCTACCTGTCACCTGCCAGGATTTGTCCTGCCCCCTCCTCTCTTCCAGCTTTCCTCCCCCCCCGCCCCACACTTACAATCAGTCTCAAGAAGGGTCCCGACCCGAAATGTCACCTATCCATGTTCTCCACAGATGCTGCCTGACCCGCTGAGTTACTCCAGCACTCTGTGAAACGTCACCTATCCATGTTCTCCACAGATGCTGCCTGACCCGCTGAGTTACTCCAGCACTCTGTGAAACGTCACCTATCCATGTTCTCCACAGATGCTGCCTGACCCGCTGAGTTACTCCAGCACTCTGTGGAACGTCACCTATCCATGTTCTCCACAGATGCTGCCTGACCCGCTGAGTTACTCCAGCACTCTGTGAAACGTCACCTATCCATGTTCTCCACAGATGCTGCCTGACCCGCTGAGTTACTCCAGCACTCTGTGAAACGTCACCTATCCATGTTCTCCACAAATGCTGCCCGACCCGCTGAGTTACTCCAGCACTCTGTGTCTTTTTTCCATGCTGATTATTGTTCCCCTCACCGTGTGCTGTGCTGGGTATTTGCTTGCATGGCCTGTGTGTGGTGTTATCTTGTCATGTGTTCCCTGCAGGTAACTCCAGAGGGCAGCAGTGAGTACAAGCTTCTCTGCTACTGAATGACGTGTCCAAATTAAATTAAGTGTGCACTTGATCTCGATTGATCCACTTTCCCTAGAAATACCTAATTACATTAATTTGTAATACCCATAGATTAACAGCGTTACCTTTGATAAAACAGGGCACTGTGAAGTGATGTGAGGTGTTTTGTGATTTTGCATGCTGTTACGTTGATTAAAATGGGTCACTCCTGATCACTTGTTGTTCTCGAGTAGGAGACATGGTTAGGTGGTTAGATCATTGACTTTAAAATATGCATTTAACATTTGGGCGGCACAGTGATGCCTCGCAGCTCCAGCGACCCGGGTTCGGTCCCTGTGTGGAAATCGCACGTTCTCCCCCTGACCCGCGTGGGTTTTCTCCAGGTGCCCCGGGCTCCCTCCCACACTCCAAAGACGCACGGGGCTTGTAGGTTAACTGGCCCTCTGTAAAATTGTCAATTGTCCCTAGTGTGTGGAAGGATAGAACTGATATATTGGGGGGGGGGGGGGGGGGGGGGTGATTGCCGGCCGGCACAGACTCGATGGGCCGAAGGGCCTATTTTCCGCTCTGTGCCTCGAAACCAAACCAAACTAAATCACGGTTCGAGCTCCAGGTCTTTTGAGACTGAAGGAAAGCATTTTTGCCTTCTGCTCATGTTTTCCCCTTCAAATAGCGAACTGGTGTGAATATATCCTGTGTTACAGCAGCTCATCAGAGTGGCCCTTATTCACAGTGCTCAATTTGAGCAAAATAACAAACTAATTAAATCGCTAATTAATGAATCAATTAATTGGGCGATTAATTAATTAATTGGGCGATTAATTAATTAATTGGGTGATTGTTGGTTAACTAATAATTAATAAATTCAATGTTCATACCGCTGGGTTTCAAGCTACCCAAGCGGAGTATGAGGCATTGTTCCTCCAGTTTGCGTGTGGCCTTATTAACCCGTTCCCCCCCATTCCGCCAACGTCACATCCAGAGTGTTTACCCTGGTGGTGAACCTGTGGGATTCATCGCCACAGACGGCTGTGGAGGCCACCTTTGGCGGAGGCCAAGTCAATGCGCCGTTTTTAAAGCGGAGATCGATTCGTTCCAGATTAGTAAGTGTGTCGGAGGTAACACTGAGAGAAGGCAGGAGAATGGAGGTCATAAGGTCGTAGGTGATTGGAGCCGAGTGATAGAACGAGGCCATTCGGCCCATCAAGTCTACTCCGCCGTTCGACCATGGCTGACCTATCTCTCCCTCCTAACCCCACTCTCCTCCCCAAAACCCCTGACACCCGTACTAATCAAGAATCTATCATCTCTGCCTTAAAGATATCCACTGATAGACTGAAGAAGGGTCTCGACTCGAAACGTCACCCATTCCTCCTCTCCAGAGATGCTGCCCGTCCCGCTGAGTTACTCCAGCACTTTGTGTCTATCTTCTGTGGCAAAGAATTCCACAGATTCACCACCCTCTGACGAAAGAAATTCCTCCTCATCTCCTTCCTAAAGGAACGCCCTTTTATTCTGATGGCTGTGACCTCTGGTCCTAGACTCTCCCACTAGTGGGAACATCCTCTCCACATCCACTCTATCCGAGCCACTCTATCCAAGGGTTGAGGGGGAAAGGATGCAACAGCCATGATTGAATGGCGGAGCGGACAGGATGGGCCGAATGGCCTAATTCTGCTCCTGTGTCTTAAAGTCTAATGGTCTACCCACAAAACCAAGTCTATCGTAGCAATGTGCACTGTAGCTTGTGACTTCAAGTGAAACCATGTCGACAATCAACTAACGTCTATCGTATTCTCTCCCTTAGACGGTTTTGGGGTCTCCTATGGAACTCTCTCTGCTGAGTAACATGGACAACCACACGTAATCCTCGCGGTGCCTTCACGACGGTGGTATTAGAAGATTAAGACAACGCCCTGTCAAATGCTGCAATCATGCTGTAACATTTATTTAAACTAAAATCTCTACTTCATACCGAGGCGGACTTGGGGGAGAGAATTTGTTTTCAAGTATTAAGAGCAACTTAATACTTAATACTTGTCGACAGTTGCACTGTTGATGGCAGACATCACCAACAGCAACATATCTGTGGTATTAAGCACTAATTTACTACATAATCTCAATAGACAATAGGTGCAGGAAGAGGCCATTCGGCCCTTCGAGCCAGCACCGCCTTTCACTGTGATCATGGCTGATCATCCCCAATCAGTACCCTCCGTTCCTGCCTTCTCCCCATATCCCCTGACCCCGCTATCCTTAAGAGCCCTATCTAGCTCTCTCTTGAAAGTATCCAGAGAACCGGCCGCCACCCCTCCCTCTGAGGCGGAGAATCTCGCACAACTTGGAGCTGGGAACAAAGATGATACGGTTCAGTTCCACGGTGGAATTTCAACTTGGAGTTTTCAACTTCCGAAGACCCCCTTATGTCCCTCAGTGTGCACAGTGTACTCTTTTAGTTTTCGAGAAACAGCGCGGAAACAGGCCCCTCGGCCCACTGGGGTCCGCGCCGACCAGCGATCCCGCGCACACTATCCCTGCACACACTGGGGGCAATTTACAATTGCACCAAGCCGATTAGCCTACAAGCCTGCCCGCCGTTGGAGCGTGAGAGGAAACCGGAGCGCCCGGAGAAAACCCACGCGGGTCACCCGTAGTCTGGATGGAACCCGGGCCTCCGGCGCTGTGAGGCAGCAGCTCTACCCGCTGCACCCCCGTCCGTGTCAATCAATGATTACTTTTCAAACGGTTCCAATACATTGATGAGAATGATGACACTGTTAATTATTGGCTTTGTGTTTTGTCAAATATAACTGTTTTCACCATCCTGGTGAATTTTATTTCAAGTGCTGTTCGGTTAACTTACAACACAGGAAGGATTTGTGGCATTGACAGCCACAACGGACCAGGCCGTGATGATTTCCCCCTGCCCTGCTGATGCAGAGGTGCTGGACCATTAAATAGATGCTCAGACTGAGATTAAAATAACAGACAGGCGCAGCGTGTGAACTTTTTATTGATCTGGTTCTCCAACTAACGTTAACCTCGGCCTACCTGATCTCCCGGTTGCCAAACACTTTAACTCCCCCTCCCATGCCCACACCGACCTTTCTGTCCTGGGCCTCCTCCACTGTCAGAGCACCTCGTATTCCTCTTGGGCAGCGTACAGCCCAGCGTTATGATTATTAATGTCTGTCATTTTGAATAACCATATCACAATTACAGCACGGAAACAGGCCCTCTCATCCCTTCCAGTCCATGCCGACCATTTATTTTCCCCTAGTCCCATCTACCTGCACTCAGACCATACCCCTCCATTCCCTTCCCGTCCACATACCTATCCACTTTACTTTTAAATGTTAAAATCAATCCTGCCTCCACCACTTCTGCTGGAAGATCATTCCACACAGCCACCACTCTCTGAGTAAAGAAGTTCCGCCTCATGTTACCCCTAAACTTCTGTCCCTTAATTCTAGACGAGGAAACACTTTTTCTCACACAGAGTTGTGAGTCTGTGGAATTCTCTGCCTCAGAGGGCGGTGGAGGCAGGTTCTCCACTTCTGCTGGAAGATCATCCCACACAGAATAACTCCCTCTCTCTCCTTCCCTCCCCCACCCTAGTTGTTCTGCTCGTTGCACTGTTCACACCCTTGCATCCTTCTCATAAGCAGGGTGCATTCAGCCTGTCTATTCCTCTCATGATTTTGTACACCTCTATAAGGTCAACCCTCGTCCTCCTGCGCTGAGACCCAGCCTGCTCAATCTCTCCCTATAGCTCAGGCCCTCGAGTCCTGGCAACATCCTCGTAAATCCTCTCTGAACCCTTTCCAGCCTGACGACATCTTTCCTCTAACAGGGCGACCAAAACTGAACACATTGCCCTCGATTCTCCAACCCTGAGTAACAGACTCTGTGTGTCAAATCCATCGGTTCCTCTTATTTCCCTGTCAGAATGTTTTTTTTTTTAAACAGCACTTACAGCGGCAGAGAACTGGGTTTGATCCTGACTACGGGTGCTGTCTGTACGGAGCTTGCACGTTCTCCCCGTGAACGCGATGGTTTTCTCATAGATCTTCGGTTTCCCCCCACACTCCAAATGCCCCTGTCCCACTTAGGAAACCTGAACGGAAACCTCTGGAGACTTTGTGCCCCGCCCGAGGTTTCCGTGCGGTTCCCGGAGGTTTTCGTCAGTTTCGACCATTGGGGAGACTGACAAAAACCTCCGGGAACCGCACGGAAACCTTGGGTGGGGCGCAAAGTCTCCAGAGGTTTCCGTTCAGGTTTCCTAAGTGGGACAGGGGCATTAGAGTGCGGGGATCGCTGGTCAGTGCGGACTCGGTGGGCTGAAAGGGCCTGTTTCCGCGCTGTATCTCTCAAACTAACCTTAATCCTGACTTCTCCATTATCGAGGAACGTCGGCAGATTGCACGTTGCAGATTCCGGGATTTGGGAAAGGGAGCGCCGGCAGAGGTCTGGCAGCAGGAGGGAGAGACAAGGCAGACCGAGGCTTACATTAAAAAATACACAGCCACAAACCTCATCTGCCTTTCAGTCCAGATTCCTATATAATCCTTCCCCTTAAACATATGTCCTCTGGTCCTCGATCCCCCTACTCTGGGCAAGAGACTACCCGATCTATTCCTCTCATGATTTTGTACACCTCTCTAAGATCACCCCTCATACTCCTGCTCTCCTGGGAATAGAGACCCAGCCTGCTCAACCTCTCCCTGTAGCTCACACCCTCTAGTCCTGGCAACAGCCTCGTAAATCTTCTCTGCACCCTCTCCACCTTAACGATGTCCTCACTGTAGCAGGGTGAAGACAAATGGACACAATACTCCAAATGTGGCCTCACCAACGTCTTGTGCAACTGTACCCTAACGTCCAAGCTTTCATAGTTTAGTTTAGTTTAGAGATACAGCGCGGAAACAGGCCCTTCGGCCCACCGGGTCCGTGCCGACCAGCGATCCCCGCACACTAACGGCAAAAGACGAACAGGTTTGTAGGCTAATTGGTATAATTGTAAATTATCCCCAGTTTGTGTAGGATAGTGTGGGGGGGGGGGATCGCTGGTCGGCGCCGACTCGGTGACTGACGGGCCTGTTTCCGCACTGTATTTCTAAACTAAAACTAGACGTGATTTTCTACACCGCTATAAGATCGCCCCTCATCCACCTGCACTCCATGGAATAGAGAACCAGCCTGCTCAACCTCGCCCTGTAGCTCAGGCCCCTCGAGGCCTGGCCACATCCTGGTAAATCTTCTCTGCGGGAGTTTGATCTGCACAAATTGGCCCAGCATGGTGGCTCACAGCCATTCAGTCCTGGAGTCTTCCAGCACGGAAACAGGCCCTTCGGCCCACTGAGTCCGTGCGGGATTGCTGTTCCTCCCATCAAGTGAGAGCGTGAGGAACTCCACTCCAAAGACGTATAGGTTTGTAGGCTAATTGGCTTCGGTAAAATCCTAACTTGCACCTAGTGTGTGTCGGATAGCGTTTAGTACGGGTGATCAGTGATTAGTGCGGATGTCAGGGGTTTGTGGGGTGAAGGCAGGAGAATGGGGGGGGTTGGAGTGAGAGACAGCTCAGCCATGATCGAATGGCGGAGTAGACCCGATGGGCCAAATGGCCTAATCCTGCTGCTATCACTTATGACCTTATGACAGTGTTAAGGGCCTGTACCTCGTTCACGACCCAAGTCACGACCTTTTTTCACTCGTGGACGTTTTTCATCATGGTAGAGAAAACGCCCCGACCTACTTGATGCCACGAGTACCTACGACTAGCATCACGACCTACCCACATAGAAACATAGACAATAGAGGCAGGAGTTGGCCATTCGGCCCTTCGAGCCTGCACCGCCATTCAATATGATCATGGCTGATCATCCAACTCAGTATCCTGTACCTGCCTTCTCTCTATAACCCCTGATCCATTTAGCCACAAGGGCCACATCTAACTCCCTCTGAAATATAGCCAATGAACTGGCCTCAACTACCTTCTGTGGCAGAGAATTCCACAGATTCACCACTCTCTGTGTGAAAAATGTTTTTCTCATCTCGGTCCTAAAAGACTTCCCCCTTATCCTTAAACTGTGACCCCGCGTTCTGGAGTTCCCCAACATCGGGAACAATCATCCTGCATCTAGCCTGTCCAACCCCTTAAGAATTTTGTAAGTTTCTATAAAATCCCCCCTCAATCTTCTAAATTCTAGCGAGTACAAGCCGAGTCTATCCAGTCTTTCTTTATATGAAAGTCTATCCAGTCTTTCTTCATATGACCTCCTACGACCTTGTGACGGCCATGCTGCGAGTATGAGCCAAGGGCAAACTCGGCAGAGGTCGTGAAAGTGTGCGGGGATCGCTGGTCGACACAGACTGGGTGGGCCGAAGGGCCCGTTTCTGCGCTGTGCAATCTCTAAAGTGAAACCCGCTGCACATGCGTTTGACTTGATTGTGACTACCTTTCGCATCACCTCAAAACGAATGATTTCGACAACTTTTGAGAAGATTCTCCATTTTAATCTGATATATGATACAACAGCATTGTACGCCAGCTCACCATTTCTTTAAAAGACAATATTTTATTAAAACATGCATGTACAGGAAGATGATACACAGAAAACATGCTCAGCGTGACATCTGTGCAAATGCAATGACAAACTGACCAAAGATATAATGGAAATTTGGAATCATACATTTCACTGGCTTATCATCACCATTTTTCTAATTCCCTTTTTTTAGGCCCTCATGGTTACCTGCCTTGTGCTCGGAGGGAGGCGGGCGAGTCCTTGGCCTCTTTAGAGGGCCAGTCCAAAGAAGGGTCTCGACCCGAAACGTCACCCATTCCTTTTCCTCCAGAAATGCTGCCTGTCCCAGCTGAGATACTCCAGCACTTTGTGCCTACACCTGAAACCAGCATCTGCAGTTCCTTCCGACCCGCACGGCAATTCAACGTTGCCCCTTTGGCTATTGAGGGAGTGCAGCGTAGGTTCACAAGGTTAATTCCTGGGATGGCGGGACTGTCATACGCTGAGAGAATGGAGCGGCTGAGCTTGTACACTCTGGAGTTTAGAAGGATGAGAGGGCATCTCATTGGAACATAGAAGATTGTTGGGTTACACAAAAAGCTGGAGAAACTCAGCGGGTGCAGCAGCATCTAAGGAGTGAAGGAGATAGGCGACGTTTCGGGTCGAGACCCTTCTTCAGACCTGCACCCGCTGAGTTTCTCCAGCTTTTTGTGTAACCCTCGATTCTCCAGCATCTGCAGTTCCTTCTTTAACACATAAGATTGTTAAGGGCTTGGACACGCTAGAGGCAGGAAACATGTTCCCGATGTTGGGGGAGTCCAGAACCAGGGGCCCCACAGTTTAAGAATAAGGAGTAATCCATTTAGAACGGAGACGAGGAAACACTTTTTCTCACAGAGAGTTGTGAGTCTGTGGAATTCTCTGCCTCAGAGGGCGGTGGAGGCAGGTTCTCTGGATGCTTTCAAGAGAGAGCTGGATAGGGCTCTTAAAAATAGCGGAGTCAGGGGATATGGGGAGAAGGCAGGAACGGGGTACTGATTGGGGATGATCAGCCATGATCACATTGAACGGCGGTGCTGGCTCAAAGGGCTGAATGGCCTCCTCCTGCACCTATTGTCTATTGACTGATAAGGTCACTACTTCCATTGTTGAACTCACCCCAACAGGCCCAGCTAGGCATGAGTTGCAAACCCTGGTATCCAAGATGTATGCAAGAGCTCTTAGGGCTAACGGAATCAGGGGATATGGGGAGAAAGCAGGAACGGGTACTGATTGGGGATGATCAGCCATGGTCGTATTGAATGGCAGTGCTGGCTCGAAGGGCCGAGTGGCCTACTCCTGCACCTATTGTCTATGTTTCTCTCTCTCTCTGGCTATCTTCGCACAACCAGCTGGGTGAGTGCACTAACTGTGACCTTTCAGGGATCAAAGCTCAGCTGAGTGGAAAACGTTCCCTCTTGGTGCGTCACGGGTAGAGGCGCTGCCTCACCGCGCTGGAGACCCGGGTTCCATCCTGACCGCAGGCGCTGCTGTCTGTACGGAGTTTGTACGTTCTCCCCGTGACCTGCGTGGGTTTTCTCCGGGCGCTCCGGTTACCTCCCACACTCCAAAGACGTGCGGGAATGCAGGTCGATTGGCTTTGGTGAAATTGTAAATTGGCCCTGGGGTGTGTAGGATGGTGCTTGTGTGTGGGGATGGCTGGTCGGCACGGATTCGGTGGGCCGAAGGGCCTGTTTTCGTGCTGTATCGCTAAACTAAAACCTAATGTACTTCAGTTTGGTGTAATTATGTCTATGTCTAGCATTATCGGATCGGTAACAAAGCTTTTCACTGTACCTCGGTACACGTGACTTTAAACCAAACTACTCTCTCCCACCCCCCCCCCCCCCCACCCCCTCCACTCCACACCCGTTCCCCGCTAACCTGTCGGTACCCCAAAGATGGACACGAAATGTTGGCGTGACTCGGCGGGACGGGCAGCATCTCTGGAGAGAAGGGATGGGGGTCGAGACCTTTCCGCTGAGTTGCTCCAGGATCCCGTGTCTGTCTTCAGTGTAGGGCCGGCGTCTGCAGTCCCTTCCTGCACCACCTGTTGGCGCTGTTGAGAGCGGCGGAAGGCGAGCCACGCCGCGCCGAGGTGCCCGTTTGGTCCCTTTGCCACGAGTTGCTCCTTCCGCCGACTTTGCCACGAGTTGCTTCCACTGCTCTGACGTTTCGCCTTGTGTTTGGATAAGGGTGGGCTTCGGAGTTGCATGTCCTTCTCCCCCCCCTCCTCCCCACACACACACACACCCCAGGTGAAAAGAGGGGGTACACGAAGCGGTGTACAGAAGCATCGTGCGTTATTTCTCGGGGAGAAGGCAGGAGAATGGGGATCGGGAGGGAGGGAAGGAGGGCTAGATCGGCCACCATTGAAAGGCGGAGTAGACCTGATGGGCCGAGCGTCCTCATTCTGCTCCTACCCACCCACCAATGAAAGCGGGAGCTGGGCGACCCCTGGCGGTGCGGAGTATGGTGGGTCCGCTGGTGCGACGCGCGGACGTGGAGGAGACGCGTGGGGGGGGGGGGGGGGGAAGAGAAGGAGACCTCAGTGACCGTCCAAAGCCAAACGACACAAACTACAGGGGCTGAAGCTCAGCGTCGCCTACCCACCCCCCCTTTTTTTTGTTGACCGAACAGGGACCTCTCATTGACCTCGGCATGGAGCTGGATCCCATTGGGAGATCTCACTCGAATGATGTTATCCTTGGCAGAAAAGCCCGGTGGATGGATGGTATTGAGGGCTCTCCATGGGGTCTCGCCAAGCGATGGGAAGAGATATTTTGACTTGCCACCACCTGCCTTGATGACATGAAACCTGTAACCAGAGGGCCTACACGACATGGAGCCCACGGCCACACTATCTGTGCCTCGGGCTGTCTCTGTGCGTATTTTGCGCGCACTTCACGGGAGCGCTGGAGAAGAACACTGCCGACGGTCAAAGCGAACCCCGTCCACAGCAATCTGCCGCCGTTCATCAAGTCTTTAACCGACTCGTTCTCGAGAATTAGTCCATGGGCCGAGAGCCGGTCGCGGGAGAGCCATCGCCCATTGGGTGTGGAAGGTCCTGAACCCGAGTTTTCCTTTTTTCCAAAGCAGAAATGAAACGGAAAGGGGAAGGCAGCGTTTCTTTAGAGGTCGCTTTCGTCCAGCTCGTCCCGGCTCCCGCGCCGGAGCGCCGAGTCGTGGCTGCGGCCGCCAGTCTTGGCCGGCCGCCCCTCTCTGGCGTGCTGTACGGAGTAACGGAGCAGGGCAGAGTGAGAGGCGAGAGAGAGAGAGAGAGAGAGAGAGAGCCCCCCCCTCCCCTTCCCCCCTCCCCACAAACACCTCCCTCTTGTCCCCTCTCCCATCGGGCAAAAGGTACAGAAGTGTGAAAACGAACGCACACACCTCCAGATTCAGAGACTGTTTCTTCCCAGCTGTTATCAGGCAACTGAACCATCCTACCACACCCAGAGAGCAGGGCTGAACTACTATCTACCTCATTGGTGACCCTCGGACTATCTTTAAATCCTTGCAGTAAACATTATTCCCTTTATCCTGTGTCTGTACACTGGACGGCTCGATTGTAATTGTGGGTGGACAAATCAGCGGGTGAGGCAGCATCGATGGAGCGAAGGAAATAGGCAACATTTTGGTACAGTCAACTATATTCCTCCTGTAAACACGCGTCCATATTTGATGCAGGCAAGGGAATGGGTTAACATCTGCCCAGCTCATGCCACTGTTAACATGGCAATGAGTTTGAAGGGTCTCGACCCGAAACGTCACCTATTCCTTCGCTCCATCGATGCTGCCTCACCCGCTGAGTTTCTCCAGCATTTTTGTCCAGCATTATACTCCCATACTGAAATCCTCTTGTTATGAAACTTCCCAGGTGCCCCCGAGTTCCTACGGCTGGCATTACGAGCCGCTACGAAACATCTACGGACTGCTACGGCCTCCTACAAGCTCGCTGCCGACATTCCCCGAGTTCGAATCAAGGGGAAAAGTTGGGAGAGTTTGTGAGTAACTCGGGAAAGTTGGGACAGGGGGCTTCACGCAGAGGGCTAGATGTTTGGCCACCGAGGGACGTGGAGTCGGAACCCAGCACTCACCTTCTCCTGGCACTGTTGCTGCCGCGATTCCAAGGTGGCACTGCCAGTTCTGCACGGGGGCAGATAGAGGGCGGGCAGCGAAGTGTTGTAGGCCTTCATGGAGGGGAACTGGTTGCGGTCCATGGATGCGGAGGAGTGGGGCCTCATGCCCGCTGAGATGGACAGCGCTGTCCTGGCATCACGCGGTCTGCCCAAGCTGTTCGATTTATTCTCTCTCCGCTGGTACTCAATGGGGGACTGCAGGGCTGCAGAGATAAGAGGTCCTTATTTCTCAACGTACAGGCCCTTCGGCCCAACTTGCCCACACCGGCCCAACATGCCCCATCTACACTCGTCCCACCTGCCTGCGCTTGGTCCATATCCCTCCAAACCAGTCCTATCCAAGAACAATCTACACTCAGCTGTTCAAGGTGAAGGGGGAAAGATCTAATGGGAATCCGAGGGGTGACTTTTTCCACACAAACGGTGGTGGGTGTATGGAACAAGCTGCTAGAGGAGGTAGTTTTTTTTAAAGTTTTTTTTAATTGGTGCAGGAGGAGGCCATTCAGCCCTTCGAGCCAGCACCGCCATTCATTGTGATCATGGCTGATCGTCCCCAATCAATAACCCGTGCCTGCCTTCTCCCCATATCCCTTGATTCCACTAGGCCCCAGAGCTCTATCTAACTCTCTCTTAAATCCACCCAGTGACTTGGCCTCCGCTGCCCTCTGTGGCAGGGAATTCCACAAATTCACAACCCTCTGGGTGAAAACGTTTTTTTTCTCACCTCAGTCTTAAATGGCCTCCCCTATATTCTAAGACTGTGTGGCCCCTGGTTCTGGACTCGCCCAACATTGGGAACATTTTTCCTGCATCTCTAGCTTGAGGCTGGGATTATCCCAGCGTTGAAGAAACGGTAATGCCCCCGTCCCACTTAGGAAACCTGAACGGAAACCTCTGGAGACTTTGCGCCCCACCCAAGGTTTCCGTGCGGTTCCCGGAGGTTTTTGTCAGTCTCCCTAATGGTCGAAAGTGGTTTCCGCTTCGTCTATGTTCCGGCCGCGACTAAAAAAAGGTTGCCGTTTAAAAAATGGGTAATTTTTTAGTGGAAGCCGGTTGCGATGCTGGTTGAAGGTGGTTGCCGGAGGTTGCAGGTAGTGGAAGGTAAGACCTTTTTTTCACCCAGTTTTATTCCACCAGGGAGGTCTTACCTTCCACTACCTGCAACTTCCGGCAACCACCTTCAACCAGCATCGCAACCGGCTTCGACTAAAAAATTACCGATTTTTTAAACGGCAACCTATTTTTAGTTGTGGCCGGTTTTGAATTTTAAATAATCACTGGAACATAGAAGAAGCGGAAACCACTCTCAACCATTAGGGAGACTGACAAAAACCTCCGGGAACCGCACGGAAACCTTGGGTGGGGCGCAAAGTCTCCAGAGGTTTCCGTTCAGGTTTCCCAAGTGGGACAGGGGCATTAGGCAGCATCTCCACTGCTGCACCACCTTGCTAATGAAGTCATTTGGGCCATTTTCACCCACCGTTTAAAAAGTTCCGCTGGGACTCCAGGATCTGGCTGACGCTGGACACCCATCCCTGCCGGATTTCGGGATTGGCGACTTGCAGGACGTATCGCACCATGTTCCCGTCAGTCCCGCGAGAGGTCAGCGTGAATTTACACGGGTCGCTGTCCACCGAGTCCTCAAGTCCCAGGCAGCTGACCTGAACGGGGAACATGGAGAGGAATCTTCGATAGAGATTGTCGCAGAGGTAACACAACAATTGCTGGAGTAACTCAGCGGGACGGGCAGCATCTCCGGAGAGAAGGAATGGGTGACGTTTCGGGTCGGGACCCTCCTTCAGACTGAGAGTCACGGCAAAAGGGAAACGAGAGATATAGGTGATGATGTAGAGAGATAAAGAACAATGAATGGAAGATATGCATGCAAACAAATATTGGTGAGGTGGGATAGGGAAGCGTGCAAACTCCACATTGACAGCGCCTGAAGTCCAGTTTCCCCGCAGTGAAGACTCATAGAGTGTCTGATGATGTATTAGTTTTAAGTGGAACCAGAAAAGGCCAGTAGAGCTGCTGCCTCACTGCGTCAGACCCCCGGATTCGATCCTAACTACGGGTGCTGTCTGTACGGAGTTTGCACGTTCTCCCCGTGTCCTGTGTGTGTTTCTCCGGGAGCTCCGGTTTCCTCCCACACTCGAAAGACGTACAGGTTTGTCGGTTAGTTGGCTTCAGTGAAAATTGTACTGTGTGTGTGTGTGTGTGTGTGTGTGTGTGTGTGTGTGTGTGTGTGTGTGTGTGTGTGTGTGTGTGTGTGTGTGTGTGTGTGTGTGTGTGTGTGTGTGTGTGCGCGTGCGTGCGTGTGTGTGTGTGAGATAGTGTGCGGGGACCACTTGTCGGCACGGACTCGGTGGGCTGAAGGGCCTGTTTCTGTGCTGTAACTTTAAACTGCACGGGGAAAAAGTGGACAATGAAAGGGGGGGAGGGGGGAGAGAATGATTTTGAACAAATTATACAGTAGAGAAAGAACAGGTTTAAAAGCAAAGTGATTTCAACAGAAGATCACAGCTGATTTTTCCAAACGGATCATCGAAATTTCTCACACATTCTGAAACCTTGCAACAAAAGAGGCAGCAATTAGTTTGCAGTTAATTGGGAGCTGGTGGGTATTTATGATGTCTTTGGCACCGTTTGAAATATAATGGTCCCTGACTCAACAGGCATTGAGCCCTTGCCCAGATCAGGACATGTTGCTGGGCCTCTCGGCCAGCTGCTCTGCAGATGGTCACCAGGGGGAGTGCAGGAGCAGGGCAAGGCTGGAGACCGGGCTTGAAAGATCAGGGACAGACACAAAACGCAGGAGTAACTCAGCGGTTTCTTGGATTCTCTCTCCGGTTAGAACATAATCTACGCCTTTATTCTCATTACCTGCCTGCGTTTCGCCGAACACCTCCGCTCGGTCCGCAATAACCAACCCGACCTCCCGGTGGCTCAGCACTTCAACTCCCCCTCCCATTCCGTATCCGACCTCTCGGTCCTGGGCCTCCTCCACGGCCAGAGTGAGCAACACCGCAAGTTGGAGGAACAGCACCACATATTCCGCTTGGGGAGTCTGCATCCTCTGGGCTTAAACATTGAATTTTCTCAATTCTGTTAACCCTGGCTGCCTCCTCCCCTTCCCACCTCTCCCTCAGCCCTCGGGCCCTGGCATTCCCTCTCTCTCTATCTCTCCCCCACCCAAGTCGCACTAGCTTCTCATTTTCACACCACAAACAGCTTACAATGGCCTGTTTTCTTTATCATCGATACTTTTTTGCATATCTTTCATTCATTGTTCTTTATCTCTCCACATCGCCGTCTATATCTCTCGTTTCCCTGATCCCTGACCAGTCTGAAGAAGGGTCTCGACCCGAAACGTCGCCTATCTCCTTCGCTCCTTAGATGCTGCTGCACCCGCTGAGTTTCTCCAGCTTTTTGTGTAACCCTCCACCTAGTCTGCAAACTTGGCCACGAAGCCTTCAATCCCCTTGTCTGAATCATTAATTTACAAATGTGAGGAGACGTGGCCCCTTTCACAACTCCACTTTGGAGAACATGGATGGGTACAAAGTGCTAGAGTAAGTCAGCGGGCTTGGATAGGTGACGTTTCGGGTCGATCCCCTTCTTCAGACGGAGAGTCAGGGGAGAGGGAGACTAGAGGTATGAACCAGTTCAGAACAAATCAGAGCCGGCACTGACTACCAGGGAAAGGTGGAGCCCACAATGGTCCATTGTTGGCTGTGGAAGAGGTGATAACGAGGAGATGTATGGATGTGAACAGTGTAATTGGCAGAACGACTGAGGTGGGGGAGGGGCGGAGAGAGAGAGGGAATACTCGAAGTTAGAGAAGTCAATATTCATACCGCTGCCCAAGCGAAATATGAGGTGCTGCTCCTCCAATTTGCACTGGGCCTCACTCTGACAGTGGGGGAGGCCCAGGACAGAGAGGTCAGCGTGGGAATGGGAAGAATTCAAGTGTTTGGCGACCGGGAGATCAGGTGGGCCCAGGCGGACTGAGCGGAGGTGTTGAGCGAAACGATCGGCCAGTCTACGCTGATGTGTAAAAAGGCGCGAGGGCTGGGCTGTAGGGGGGACGGGGCGGGAGGGCATCGCGCGGCTCCTCACCTTAATGCTGTTCTTGAAGAGATACCCCGGCAGTGAGAAGCCCTTCTTCTTGTCCAGTGGCTCGCTGAAGATGACGATCTGCTCGAAGAGGAATACCCGTCGCTCCTTGCAGCGCGACAGCAAGCCGGCGTCCTGTTCCGTCACGTGAAACGTGTCCTGTTGCAGGAGTTTGCCCTGCGCTGTGATCTTGCCCTGGGGGGGGGAGGAAGCAACGGCGCGCGGGTCAGGCTCCGCGGAAGCACGGCGGCGCGGCGCAAACGGGAATACCGAGCGCCACCGATAAACGGCGGCAACCACCTTATCCGAAGGCGGACACAAAATGGTGGAGTAACTCAGCGGGACAGGCAGCATCTCTGGAGAGAGGGAACGGAGGACGTTTCGGATCGAGACCCTTCTTCAGACTGAGAGTCAGGGGAGAGGGAGACACAGAGATAAGGAAGTTTGAGGTGTGAAAATGGGACAAAGGGGATGGAGGTCCAGGCAAATGTTGGATCACTGTTAGCTGGGAGAAGGTGACAACAAAGCAAACAGAGATAAAATGTAGTCGGAGACAGTCGGACTGGTGGGAAAACTGGGAAATGGAGGAAACATAGAAACATAGAAACATAGGTGCAGGAGGAGGCCATTCGGCCCTTCGAGCCAGCACCGCCATTTAATGTGATCACGGCTGATCATCCCCAATCAGTACCCCGTTCCTGCTTTCTCCCCATATCCCTTGATTCCGTTTGTCCCAAGGGCTAAATCTAACTGTCTTGAAGGATGGGGAGAGGGAAAGCAAGGATTACTTGAAGTTAGGGAAGTCAATGTTCACACCGCTGGGGTGTAAGCTGCCCAAGCGAAATATGAGGTGCTGTTCCTCCAATTTGGGCTGGGCCTCACTCTGACAGTGGAGGAGGCCCAGGCAGAAAGGTCAGTGTGGGAATGGGAGGGGGAGTTGAAGTGCGTTATTGTTGACCATAGAAACATTGAAAATAGGGGCAGGGGGAGGCCATTCGGCCCTTTGAGCCAGCACCGCCATTCAATGTGATCATGGCTGATCGTCCCCAATCAGTACCCCGTGACTGCCTTCTCCCCATATCCCTTGATTTCACTAGCCCCTGGAGCTCTATCCAACTCTCTCTTAAATCCATCCAGTGACTTGGCCTCCACTGCCCCCTGTGGCAGGGAATTCCACAAATTCACAACTCTCTGTGTGAAAAAGTTTTTTCTCACCTCAGTCTTAAATGGCCTCCCCTTTATTCTAAGACTGTGTCCCCTGGTTCTGGACTCGCCCAACATTGGGAACATTTTTCCTGCATCTAGCTTGTCCAGCCTTTTTATAATTGTATATGTCTCTATAAGATCCCCCCCTCATCCTTCTAAACTCCAGTGAATACAAGCCTAGTCTTTTCAATCTTTCCTCATATGACAGTCCCGCCATCCCAGGGATCAATCTCGTGAACCTACGCTGCACTGCCTCAATCACAAGGATGTCCTTCCTCAAATTAGGAGACCAAAACTGTATGCAATACTCCAGATGTGGCCTTACCTGGGCCCTATACAACTGCAGAAGAGATACAGCATGGAAACAGACCCTTCAGCCCGTCGAGTCCATGTTGACCATCAACTGACAATTCGCACTAATCCTATACTCATCTAATCCAACGTTATTCTTTCTCTTACGGTATCAATTCCCTCCAGATTCTCCTTACACACCAGGGGCTATTTACAGTGGGCCAATCAGCCTGCAAACCCGCACGTCTTTGGAGTGTGGGAGGAAACCGGAGCACCCGGAGAAAACCCACGCGGTCCTGAGGAGAACGTACAAACCCCGCACAGTCAGCAGCCGGGGTCAGGATGGAGCCCGTGACTCTGGCGCTGGGCGGCAGCAGCTCCACCCGCTGCGACACCGTGCCGTTACAATGCAAGCCGAGGCCCAAGCTCTGCCTTCAACATACAAGGTGGAAAAACAGGCAGCGGCAGGAAATAGAAACATAGACAATAGGTGCAGGAGTAGGCCATTCGGCCCTTCAAGCCAGCACCGCCATTCAACATGATCATGGCTGATCATCCAACTCAGTATCCCGTACCTGCCTTCTCTCCATACCCCCTGATCCCCTTAGCCACAAGGGCCACATCTAACTCCCTCTTAAATATAGTCAATGAACTGGCCTCAACTCCCTTCTGTGGCAGAGAATTCCACAGATTCACCACTCTCTGTGTGAAAAATGTTTTCCTCATCACGGTCCTAAAAGACTTCCCCCTTATCCTTAAACTGTGTGACCCCTTGTTCTGGACTTCCCCAACATCGCGAACAATCTTCCTGCATCTAGCCTGTCCAACCCCTTAATGATTTTGTAAGTTTCTGTAAGATCCCCCCTCAATCTTCTAAATTCTAGTGAGTACAAGCCGAGTCTATCCAGTCTTTCTTCATATGAAATTCCTGACATCCCAGGAATCAGTCTGGTGAACCCTCTCTGTACTCTCTCTATGGCAAGAATGTCTTTCTTCAGATTTGGAGACCAAAACTGTACGCAATACTCCAGGTGTGGCCTCACCAAAACACTGTACAACTGCAGTAGAACCTCCCCGCTCCTATACTCAAATCCTTTTGCTATGAATGCTAACATGCCATTCGCTTTCTTCACTGCCTGCTGCACCTGCATGCCTACTTTCAATGACTGGTGTACCATGACACCCAGGTCTCGTTGCATCTCCCCTTTTCCTAATCGGCCACCATTCAGATAATAGTCTACTTTCCTGTTTTTGCCACCAAAGTGGATAACCTCACATTTATCCACATTATACCGCATCTGCCAGGCATTTGCCCACTCACCCAGCCTATCCAAGTCACCTTGCAGCCTCCTAGCATCCTCCTCACGATATAGATCATTAATATATATTGTAAATAGCTGGGGTCCCAGCACTGAGCCTTGCGGTACCCCACTAGTCACTGCCTGCCATTCTGAAAAGGACCCGTTTACTCCTACTCTTTGCTTCCTGTCTGCCAGCCAGTTCTCTATCCACATCAATACTGAACCCCCAATACCGTGTGCTTTAACTTTGTATACTAATCTCTGAGCTGGACAACCCTTACAGTTCCAAAGATAGGCGCTAAAGTGGCGGCGTAGCTCAGCGGGACAGGCAGCGTCTCTGGAGAGAGGGAATGGGCGACATTTCGGGATGGAGACCCTTCTTCAGTTGCCACTGAGTGAGGGAAGCGAAGCACGTACCTCGAAGCCTTGTAGACGGCCCACATTCATCATGTCATTGCAGCGTCGCGGTACAAAGCACATCACCTCGACGGCTTTCTGTATGGACAAAAACATCACAAGGTTAACATACGTGCAAACGGTTCATCAGTTCTAGGAGCAGAATTAGGCCATCCAGCCCATCAAGTCCACTCCGCCATTCAATCATGGCTGATCTATCTCTCCCTCCCAACCCCAACCCCATTCTCCTGCCTTCTCCCCATAACCCCTGACACCCGCACTAATCAAGAATCTATCCATCTCTGCGTTAAGAATATCCATTGACTTGGCCTCCCAACAGTGGCAAAGAATTCCACAAATTCACCACCCTCTGACTAAAGAAATTCCTCCTCATATCCTGCCTAAAGGTACGTCCTTTAATTCTGAGGCTGTGCCCTCTGGTCCTAGACTCTCCCACCAGTGGAAACATCCTCTCCACATCCAAGTCTTTCACTATTCGGGTGAGTCTCAATTAGGTCCCCCCTCGTCCTACACTCCAGCGAGTAGAGGCCCAGTGCCGTCAAACGCTTATCATATGTTGACCCACTCATTCTGGTAAAACGGTTCCCTTGGCCAATCGCACCACGTATCGCAGGAACGCGAGGGGGGGGGGAGGGGGGTGGGGGAGGGGGGGGGGGATAGGTGATGGTCAGGATACTGAGGACAGAGGCTGGGATGTTATGGTACAGTGGAACAACACGTTGACGAGGCCGCATTCACCCTACTCCAGTGAGGACGACGTTAATGTGGAAAGGGCGCAGAAGAGAGAAGATTTACGAGGATGCTGCCAGGACTCAAGGTTCCCTGAGCTGTAGGGAGAGGTTAAGCAGGCCGGGACTATTTCCTGGAGCGCAGGAGGCTGAGGGGTGAACTTAACCCCAGAGCCTGTCCCAACCCGGTCGTTCCTGCTTCTCCCCGCTCCCGTCCGGCAGAAGGTACACAAGCCCCACCATCGACTCCGTCTTACTTCACGCTGCCCCGGGAAAAGCAGACGACACAATCAAAGACTTGTCCTGGTCCCACCCTGGTCATTCCTTCTTCCCCCCCCCCCAGCCCCCCGCTCCCGTCCGGCAGAAGGTACAGAAGCTTGAAAGCCCCGCACCACCAGACTCAGGAACAGCTTCTTCCCCTCTGTTATCCGGCTTCTGAACGGCCCTTCCATTAGAGTACCGTCCCATTCACCTCTACCCCATTGCGGACATTGGACTTTGTCTCTGGAACTGATGCGCTACAATGCTGAGAACTACATTCTGCACTCTGTATCTCCCCCTTTGCTCTACCTGTTGTACCTGCGTTTAACTGGGTGTGGCGATAGACGCAAAATGCTGGAGTAACTCAGCGGGCCAGGCAGCATCTCTGGAGAGAAGGAATGGGAGACATTTTGGGGTCAGAACCCTTCTTCAGAGAAAGCTTCTGACCTGAAACGTCCTTTTTCTCCAGAGATGCTGCCGGTCCCGCTGAGTTCCTCCAGCACTTTGTGTCTATCTTTGGGGTCAACCAGCATCTGCAGTTAGTTTTTATCCACCGATTTGTTTGTATTTCTGTGTAGTGGTATCTGATCCAATGGACAGCATGAAACACAAGGCTTTATCATTTTTATCATTAATGTCTTATTATTATTAATGTTTAGTGTTTTCTGAGTCATTCGTAACTGTCACTGTAAGTCATGTTGTTACTTGTGGGTGGAGCACCAAGGCAAATTCCTTGTATGTGAATATCTGGCCAATAAACTTACGTACTTACTTTTATCACCGTACCAGGTGACAGGAATAAAGTGGCCCGGTGGCGCAGCGGTAGAGTTGTTGCCTTACTTACAGCACCAGAGACCCGGGTTCGATCCCGACTACGGGCGCTGTCTGTACGGAGTTTGCACGTTCTCCCCGTGACCCGCGTGGGTTTTCACCGGGAGCTCCGGTTTCCTCCCACACTCCAAAGACGTACAGGTTTGTAGGTTAATTGGCTTGGTGTAAATAAGTGAGTTCGGTATTCCGAAAAACGCAAGGAATCATGGGATTTGTCAAAGGTCACTCACTATGAAGAAAAATCGAACAAATTGCTGTAGATGCAGTGAGTATAGTTTGGGTCAGATTGTGTTGTCTTGTTTCAAACTTGTATTTGTCAGGAGGCAGATAGAGGGGCTGCCTTGCAGCGCCAGAGACACAGGTTCAATCCCGGCTACGGGTGCTGTCTGTACGGAGTTTGCACGTTCTCCCCGTGACCTGCGTGGGTTTTCTCAAAGATCTTCAGTTTCCTCCCGCACTCCAAAGACGTCCAGGTTTGTCGGCTAATTGGCTTGGTGTAAATGTAAAAATTGCCCCTAGTGTGTGTGTGTGTGTAGGATAGTGTTAGTGTGCGGGGATCGCTGGTCGGCGCGGGCTCGGTGGGCCGAAGGGCCTGTTTCCGCACTGTATCTCTAACCTAAACTAAACCAAATAAAGTTCAACCGAAGCATGAATCTGAATGAGTAATAATCACTCTACCTCTAATTGACTGGTGTCTAGTCCGGCCTTCTTTGAATACTTCAGGAAATCCTGCAGGAGGAAGGAAAAGGAACAGGAAAGTTAAGGAATTGCAGATGCTGGTTTACACCGAAGACAGACGCAAAGTGCTGGAGTAACTCAGCGGGTCGGGCAGCATCTCTGCAGAGAAGGAATGGGTGACGTCTCGGGTCGAGGCCCTCTCTTCAGACTGAGAGTCGGGGGAGAGGGAGGCTGGAGATGTGGAAGGGTAAACGGCCTGTCCCACTTGGGCGTCCATTTGCAGGTAATTTATGCGACATCATTCACGCGTCACGATGACGTAGGCAGTGACGCGCGGTCCCGCCCGGTCGCCCCAGGATTTTGGGATGTACAAAATCTTTGCGTGTCATGCAGATGGCGGCCATGTGGGACAGGCCCTTAAGGCATGAAAAGGACAAGCACCCCCCCCCCCCCCCCTCCGTAGAATATTTTTGGGCGTAGAAAGTTCCCCACCTTCAGTAGAAGCTGGTACTTCATGATTCTCTGAACGGGTTTGATAAGCAAGTCATTCAACTGAAGCCTGTGGCCTAGTTGTTGCTTCAGCTCCTGAAAAACAAGCAGAAACCATTAGCACAGAAGGCCGTGGGCTTCTCGGCAGCAGTACTAACTCTGCATTCAAAGCCACGGAATGAGTGGGTTAACGTACGATGAGCGTTTGACGGCACTGGGCCTGTACTCGCTGGAGTTTGGAAACACGAGGGGGGTCCTCATAGAAACGTACTGAATAGTGAAATGCCTGGATTGAGTGGATGTGGAGAGGATGTTTCCACTAGTGGGAGAGTCTAGGACTAGAGGTCACAGCCTCAGAATTAAAGGACGTTCCTTTAGGAAGGAGATGGGGAGGGATTTCTTCAGTCAGAGGGTGGTGAATCTGTGGGATTCTTTGCCACAGACGGCGGTGGAGGCCACAAGTCAGTGGATATATTTAAGGCAGAGATAGATAGATTGTTGATTAGTGCGGGTGTCAGGGGTTGTGGGGAGAAGGCAGGAGAATGGGGTTAGGAGGGAGAGGTACTTTAGATCAGACATGATAGAATGGAGGAGGAGACTTGATGGGCCGAATGGCCTAATTCTGCCCCTATCACTAATGAGTCCACGTGCATACCCAGAGTGAAATGAAAGGGCACTCACTTCAAAGTAGGTGTCGATGTATTCGGAGACGATATGCTCAGATTTAGGTTTATTCTGGCAATAAACCACGTACATATGCAACCGTCTTTCCTGGAAAATAATAGACGATGATTCTGCTTAAGTTTTAGCACCAGACAAGATCACAGCGCACACAGGCCACCACCGCCGCCATTTTCCCCTCGCTCGCTCGTACGCGCGCACGCGTTGCCTTCGTTTCCGGCCCTTCGGCCCCTGCAGTCGCCGCTGAGCGTCTGGCCGGGCAAGCAATCACCGCGAAGGCGAGTTTGAGTTTGGTTTATTGTCATCGGGCAAGAGGTACAGGAGTGTGAAAAGGAACGCACACACCTCCAGATTCAGGGACAGTTTCTTCCCAGCTGTGATCAGGCAACTGAACCATCCTACCACAACCAGAGAGCAGTGCTGAACTACTATCTACCTCATTGGTGACTATCCTTGATCGGACTTTGCTGGCTTTACCTTGCACTAAACGTTATTCCCTTATCATGTACCTGTACACTGTGGACGGCTCGATTGTAATCATGTATTGTCTTTCCGCTGGCTGGTTAGCACGCAACAAAAGCTTTTCACTGTACCTCGGTACACGGGACAATAAACTGAACTGTAAACTAAGGAGACGTGTCCAATCTCACTTGGACACGCCTGATTTAAACGGACTGGGTAGCACGGTGGCGTAGGGGTAGAGTTGCTGCCTCACAGCGCCAGAGGCCCGGGTTCGATCCCGACTACAGGTGCTGTCTGTACGGAGTTTGCACGTTCTCCCCGTGACCTGCGTGTGTTTTCTCCGAGATCGTCAGTTTCCTCCCACACTCCAAAGACGTGCAGGTTTGTCGGTTAATTGGCTTGGTGTATGTGTAAATTGTCCCTAGGATAGGACAGGGAATCGCTGGTCGGCGTGGATTCGGTGGGCCGAAGGGCCTGTTTCCGCGCTGTATTTGTAAAAACTAAATTTGCCCTGATCCAAGTTCACCAGTGAAGCGATCACTCAATGCACTTGTCTAAATGTTTCTTAAACGATGGGATCGCGCGGGCTTCAAGATGAGGATTCATTCATTGTGCGTGCGCAGGTAGTTGCGGACAGAGCTGCTGCGGACAGCGTAAAGGGCCCGTCCCACTTGGGCGTCATTTGCGCGTCATTTATGCGACATCATGCACGCATGGTGCGTGGTGACGTAGGTAGTGACGCGCGGCGCCCCGGGAGTTTGGGATGTACGAAATCTTCGCGTGCCATCTGCGTGACGCGCAAATGATGCACAAGTGGGACAGGCCCTTAAGTGCTTCGTCTTGTGGCCCCGTTGCAAGAGCAAGACTGCGTGGGTGCAGAGAACGGCAGCATTGAAAGGCTCGCATCCTTTGCGCACGTTTGTTGCGCACAGCACGTCACAGCCAGTCCTGGTTCAGCGCGCCTCGCGGTGAGCCGGCACAGCCCGCAGCTCTCCACTTCACGATAAATAAGCGGGGGGTTGTGTGCGTGAACACAAGAACGCAAACGCAGAGACTATTTGCGCTCCGCTCTCACGTGCCCGCTCGTGTTCAAAAATTGTCCCGACCAGAGGTGACTCTTCCCTGAAACGTTACCGTTCATCACGGCTGCGCCAGAGACGCGGGTTCGATCCTGACCTCGGCTGCTGTGTGTGTGTGTGTGTGTGTGTGTGTGTGTGTGTGTGTGTGTGTGCGTGTGCATGTGCGTGTGCGTGTGCGTGCGCGTGCGCGTGCGTGTGCGTGTGTGTGTGTCTACTTTGCACGTTTTTTCCACGGGACCTCGTGGGTTTCCTCCGGGTGCTCCGGTCTCCTCGCATATCCCAGAGACGTATTTGGGGGGGGGGGGAAGGGGTCGATGGGTTAGTTAGCGTTACAGATACAATGTTGAAACAGGCCCTTCTGCCCACCGAGTCCGTGCCGACCAGCGATCGCCCGTACACACTAGTTCAATCCTACACTCGAGGGTCAATTTTTACAGCAAGCCAATTAACGTACAAACCTGCACGTCTTTGGAGTGTGGGAGGAAACCGGAGCACCCGGAGAAAACCCACGCAGGTCACGGGGAGAAACGTACAAACTCTGTACAGACAAGCACCCGTGGACGGGATGGAACCCGGGTCTCTGGCGCTGTGAGGCAGCAACTCTACCGCTGCGCCGCCGGTGTCTGTTGTAAACGGTCGCCTGAGCTCACTGTAACTGCTCGACTGCAGCAGTGAGTCTTTGCACCATTGCATCGAGCCAAATTAGTCTGTCGAGAGATCTCCCGGTTGCTCAGCACTTTAACTCCCCGTCCCATTCCCACACTGACCGTTCTGTCCTGGGCCTCCTCCATTGTCAGAGTGAGGCCCAGCGCAAATTGGAGGAGCAGCACCTCATATTTTGCTTGGGCAGCTTACACCCCAGCGGTGTGAACATTGACTTCTCTAACTTCAAGGAGCCCCTGCATTGCCTCTCTATTTCCCCGGGTTTTGACGAGCAGTCAGTGTTTCAGCGTCGGAAACAAGGCGGGCATTTAGTGCAGGACAAGGTGTGACAAATCAGGATCACTCATCCCAGAGTTGAGGGCGAGTGTTGGACAGGACCTTGGAGAGTTCTCCCTCGCTCCTTGGCAAAATGAGCGGCGCAGCGGTCGAGCTTCCACCTGGCCACGGACGCTGTCTGCGCGGAGTTTGCACGTTCTCTCCCCGTGACCCGCGTGGGTTTTCCCCGGGTGCTCCGGTTTCCTCCCACACTCCAAAGACGTGCGGGTGGCTTGTAGTTTTACAAGTGTAAAAATCGTCCCTAGTGTGTGTGTGTGGGATAGTGTTGGCGTACGGGGATCGCTGGTCGGCGCGGACCCGGCGGGCCGAAGGGCAATGTTTCCGCGCTGTATCTCTAAACTAACCAACCACACAATGGATTCCCAAGGTGAAAACGACGCCATCCACTTGAGATCTCAGCGCGGTTTTTTTTTGCGCAGTTTTGAACAGCAGAAGACTTAAGTGAGGCAGGTCCGCTCGGAAGCAGCGAGAGGCCAGGGGGATTGGTTAGATGGTGGCGGGGTCTGCGATCTGGACGGGCTCCATCTTAGGTCAGTTATTGCGAGTTATTGTCAGTTACCAGCAGGGACACTGAGGACTCACATGTTTTATGAAGAGAACTGCCAGTCGCTCGGGCTCCTCTTGGCATTTCTCCAGCTCGCCTAAGAAATAGCTGTGAATGAAAGATATAGATAATTTAATAATAATCTGCCCTGCAAACCTCTGCCCGCCAGGACTGCTTCTGCAACGGCGCCACGAATAGGCTCATTCTCATCGAGGGCGGTGGGATTTTTGCAAGCTCAACATTAAAAAAAAAATTTCCCCAACTGCAGATGCTGGAAACCTGAAATAAAATCAGTGCAGGCTGCAAATACTCAGCGGCTAGCTCAATCCCCTCTCACTGCCTTTTGCCAGCACAGCGCGGAAACAGGCCCTTCGGCCCACCAAGTCCATGCCGACCATCGATCACCCCGTTCACACTAGTTTCGTCGAGTTGAGAGATGCATGCACAGCGTGGCATTGAGTCTTTTATCCAGGGGAGGGGAATCGAGGGCCAGAGGACGTCGGTTTAAGCTGAAGGGGGGGGAAAGATTTAATCAGGGCAACTTTTTCCACACAAAGGGTGGTGGGTGTATGGAACGAGGTGCCAGAGGAGGTAGTTGAGGCTGGGACTATCCCAACGTTAAGAAACAGTTAGACAGGTGCATGGATAGGGGAGGTTTAAGGGAGATAAGGGCCAAACGCGGGCACATTGCTGTAGGTAGATGAGGCACCTTGGTTGACATGGACCGGTTTTCCCGTTGTATATTCATGGACTCTAAGGAACAGGGGCAGGAGTTGTCCAATCCATTCTTCAAACCTACTCCCCCGATCAATGAGATCATGTTGGATCCAAGTTTGACCTCGGGACCACTTTCTTGCTCTCACTCCCCCACCCAACCCCCCCCCCCCCCCATACTCCTCAAAGCCTTGTATCCCAAGTGCTCGACCAAATTACCTTCCTAGGAACTGCAGACGCAAAGCGCCGGAGTAACTCAGCGTCTCTGGAGAGAAGGGAGGGGTGACGTTTCGGGTCGAGACCCTCCCATCCCACGAGTTGGGGGGAGGGGTGGGGGGGGGGGGTTGGAGGGAAACGAGAGATATAGAGGGCGATGTAGAGATATGAAGAACAATGAACGCATGATTGACGAGAAAGGAATCAGAAGGAATGAGGACGTCTCGGATGCCCTGGTACGGATCACCTCATCTTGGGCACGGATGCGGCGTAGACAGAGGAATTGGGAGTGGGGGGGGGGGGAGGATAAAGTCAGTGTAACTGAATAGTGAAAGGCCTGGATAGAGTGGATGTGGAGAGGATGTTTCGACTAGTGGGAGAGTCTAAGGTATATTTATATATATATATAGATAGAACATCTTTCATTTCTTATATTGTTTACAGAGTACTACGTTTGCTTATCTCTTGTGCTTCTGCAAGTGAAGCCCCTGTCCCACTGTACGAGGTAATTCAAGAGTTCTCCTGAGTTTTCCCCTGATTCGAACTCGGAGAATGTCCGTAGCGGGTCTGTAGGAGTTCGCGGCTTGTACGAGTACAAAGTGACCACTTTTTTCATCACGAGTATTTTTTTTATTCGTGGTCATTTTTTTTTGCAGGGATGAAAAAACGTCCCGAGCTCACCGGATGTCCCGAGTACCTACCGTTGGCGTTACCAGCCGCTACGGGACGTCCACGAGCTCCTACGGACCCGCCACGGACATTCTCCGAGTTCGGATCAGGGGAAAACCTGGAGAACTCTTGAATTACCTCGTACAGTGGGACAGGGGCTTTAGGATTTCATTGTCCTATCTGGGACATAAGACAAGAAAACATTCTTGACTTCTGACCCTGACTCTGTGAAGCAAATGACTGGAGCCACAAAATATCAATGGATATTTTTAAGACTGAGAGATTTTCACAAGATGGCGGCGCCTCGCAGCAGCGGCCCCTGCGTTCCGTGTGTCTTTTTTAAATGTTTGTTCTGTTGAGCGTATAGTTTGGTTGTAGATTATATATTGTTGTTTTTAGCTGTGTATGTGTGGGGGGCGGGGGTGGGGGATACTTTTAAATATTTTCCCTGTACGGGGGACCCGACCTTTTCCCTGTCGGGTCTCCGTTGCCGTTGGGGCCTACCACCGTGGAGCCAGTGGCCTCCGACCGGAACGACCTGGGGGCTCCAGTCGCGGAGCCTGCGGACTCACCATCGCGGGGCTGGCCGGGCTCCGGAGCGTGGAGAGCTGCGGCCCGACTTCGGAGCTTCGGAGGCTCCAGCCACAGGCCCGGTGGATGGTGACGTCGGGAGCTCCTGGTGGGAGACCGCTTGTCGGAGATCCCGCAACGGCTACTTCTCCCGCCCGAGTTGCGGGGTTGAAAACGACCCGGAGCGGGGCCTTACATCGCCCGGCGCGGCTTTAACGGCTGCGGGACTTGCCATCGCCCGCCGGGGGCTTTAACATCGGGAGAAGAATGGAAAACAGGGGAGAGACAAGACTTTGCCCCATCACAGTGAAGAGGAGATTCACCGTGATGGATGTTTGTGTAAATTGTGCTAATTGTGTGTCGTGGTTTTTTTCTTGCTGTATGACTGCAGAAACCAAACTTCGTTTGAACTCCATTTGACGTTTAATGACAATAAACGGTACTGTGTTGTATTTTTAAGATTGACATTTCTAAGATTGACAGATTCTTCATTAGTACGGGTGCCATGCTGGGTAAATGAGTCATTCATAGAGTGATACAGTGTGGAAACAGGCCCTTCGGCCCAACTTGCCCATTACCGCCCAACATGTCCCATTTACACTAATCCCACCTGCCCGTGTTTTGGCCCGTATCCCTCCAAACCCGTCCCTATCCAAGTAGCTTCTTGAACGTTGGGATAGTCCCAGCCTTAACTACCTCCTCCGGCAGCTCGTTCCATACACCCACCACCCTCTGTGTGGAAATGTTACCCCTCGGCTTCCCATTAATATTTCCCCCCTTCACCTTGAACCTCTAGTGCAGCTCCTTGTTCTGGAAAAAAAAATGTTACAAACTTAAGTTACAGATGAACAGTTTCACAGGTGGGTTCTAAGAAGAGGAGCCAAAATAAGGAGAATCTTCCTTCAGCACGAATTCGAAGGAAAGAAGTAGCATTTTTTGCAGCGCCTTTCAGTAACGTAAGACGACCAAAGTATTTCCCAGGCAAGGGACAATGGTTTTGAAGAGCAGTCAGTGTTTCAGCGTCGGGAACAAGGCGGGCATTTTGGTGCAAGACAAGGTCTCATCATCAGCAGTGTGACAAATCAGGATCACTCATCCCAGAGTTGAGGGCGAGTGTTGTCCAGGACCTTGGAGAGTTCTCCCTCGCTCCACGGCAAAATGGTTGAGGTTCCACCCTGGCCACGGGCGCTGTCTGCGCGGAGTTTTGCACATTCTCCCCGTGACCCGCGTGGGTTTCCCCCGGGTGCTCCGGTTTCCCCTCCCACACTCCAAAGACGCACCGGTTTGCAGGTTAATTGGCTCGGTGTGAATGTAGGATTGTCCCTGGTGCGTGTGGGATAGTGTCAGTGTGGTCGGCGCAGACTGGGTGGGCCGAAGGGCCTGTTTCCACGCTGTATTCTCCAAAACTAAACTAAAAAGCCCGTGAGACAGACAACTCTCTGAAAGCGTTGAGGTGCGAATACTTCACGATCTTCAGTCAGCCCAGAACTTATCAAGGGACCATGGACTTGGACTTACATGGAGACTTGCCAACAAGCCATGGCTGGTAGTCTTTCCCTTATCCCTAACCAGTCCAAAGAAGGGTCTCGACATAAAACGTCACCCATTCCTTCTCTCCAGAGATACTGCCTGTCCCGTTGAGTTGCTCCAGACTTTTGTGTCTATCTCCGGTCTATAGGGTAAACTCGACGTGCCAACGGCAAATGCATTTTAGAAAAGCAATTCATCTCAGAAGACCGAAGAGATTAGTTTAGTTTAGTTTAATTTAGAGATACAGCGCGGAAAAACAGGCCCTTCGGCCCACCGGGTCCACGCCGACCAGCGATCTCCATACACTAACCCTATCCTACACACACTAGGGACAATTTACATTGATACCAAGCCAATTAGCCTACAAACCTGTACGTCTTTGGAGCATGGGAGGACACTGAAGATCCTGGAATTAACCCAGGCAGGTCACGGGGAGAACGTGCAAACTCCGTACAGACAGCACCCGAGGTCAGGATCGAACCAGGTTCACGGACTGGGGGGGGGGGGGGGGGGAGACGCTGCTTTGAAGGCCGGCTTCAGAGGGCATGGCGGTGCAGAACGCTGGCGTGTACCCAGTGCCCGGAAGGGGTGCCCATGGAGCTGGCAGTGCCATGGCGCGCGTCCGAGCATTAGCGCGCAAGATGCACGGAGGACTCGGCCGAAAAATAATGCGACTCGCAGCAAGCCCTTGCATTTGCGTTCCTTCACGATTACGCTGTGCCAGGCCCAAGAAAATCCACTTTCCACGCATTCAATTCAAACGGTTTCACATTCGGGTGGAAACGAGGAACTGCAGATGCCGGTTCACAAAAATAAAAAAAGACACAAAGTGCTGGAGTAACTCAGCGGGTCAGGCGGCACCTCTGGAGAATGTGGGGGCAGGTGACGTTTCGCGTCGCGACCCTTCCTCTGACCGACTGTAGTGGGGGAGGAGAGAAGAAAGCTGGAAAAGGGGAGGCAGATGAGTGGAACAAATGCCAGAGATAAGAACGACAGGTGCGAGACAGGTAGGAAGAGTTGCGGATTGTGAAGCCTGAGGGAGAGGTGGGCGGTTGGAGGGGGGAGGGAGAGAAGAGAGGGGGGTGGGGGTGGGGGGGGAAAAGAGGTGGCGAAAGAAGTTAGAGTAGAGTTTACCTATGGGGGTGTTAGTGTGCGGGGATTGCTGGTCGGTGTGGACTCGGTGGGCCGAAGGGCCTGTTTTCGCACTGTCTCTCCAAACTAAACTAAACCAAACACTTACACCGGCATTTTGTGACTAGATTTAGTATAAACCGGTTCATTTTTATTACATTTTATCCTCTTCAGACCAAATAGGTTTAGACTGGGTTTACTATGATCATGTATAACGAGGCACTGTGAAAACTGTTACTTTGCATGCTATCAAATCAGATCAGTTAATACTACACATTAACACAATCCAGTTAAACTCAAGGCCAATAGGCAGAGCAAAGGGGGAGATACAGAGTGCAGAATATAGTTCTCAGCATTGTAGCGCATCAGTTCCAGAGACAAAGTCCAATGTCCGCAATGGGGTGGAGGTGAATGGGACAGTACCCTAGCTTATGGAAGTGCCGTTCAGAAGCCGGATAACAGAGGGGAGGAAGCTGTTCCTGAGTCTGGTGGTGCGGGGCTTTCAAGCTTCTGTACCTTCTGCCGGACGGGAGCGGGGGGGGGGGGGAAGAAGGAATGACCAGGGTGGGACCAGGACAAGTCTTTGATTGTGTCGTCTGCTTTTCCCAAGGCAGCGTGAAGTGTAGACGGAGTCGATGGTGGGGCTTGTGTACCTTCTGCCGGACGGGAGCGGGGAGAAGCAGGAACGACCGGGGTGGGACAGGCTCTGGGGTTAAGTTCACCCCTCAGCCTCCTGCGCTCCAGGAAATAGTCCCGGCCTGCTCAACCTCTCCCTACAGCTCGGGAACCTCGAGGCCTGGCAGCATCCTCGTAAATCTTCTCTCTTCTGCGCCCTTTCCATATTAACGCCGTCCTCACAGCGTGAAGTGTAGACGGAGTCGATGGTGGGGGAGTCTGGTCTGTGCGATGGGATATCAATGCCTGAGGTGCCCAAGATCCCAGTAAAAAATAAAATATACTTGCAACACGTGAATTGTCGAGAAACCTCTCCTCATACAATTCCCAATTATCCAGTCAATCCTCTCCCCACCTCTCGGTCAAAGATTTGGACCTGGGGGGGGGGGGGGCTCAGATATTATGGAGGTGGGAGCTGGCTTTATTGGGTGGTGTTTGTCTAAGTGGAGCTTGCCCGTTCAGAGAGGTTCAGGGTGAGTGGGTTAATTACCGGGACTATGGGCGGGCGGTGGGAGGATTCGGGGTGAGGTTCGTTAGCGGCCCGCGTGAGAGAATGCGTCAAACCAAATTACGCGAGGGAAATGGGAACGTTCGTGGAGGCAGCCTGGTTCAATGGCCTCCTTCTCCGTCTTTGGCTTAGCACTTGACTTCAGAGATACAGTGCGGAAACAGGCCCTTCGGCCCACCGAGTCTATGCCGACCGGCACACTAACACACTAACACCACCCCTCACATGCTCGGGGCGATTTAGAATTTGTGCCAAAGCCAATTAACCTATGAACCCGCACGTCTTTGGAGTGTGGGAGGAAACCGGAGCACCCAGAGAAAACCCACGCGGGTCACGGGGAGAACGTGCAAACTCCGTACAGATAGTCTGGATTGAACCCGCGGCGTTAGTGTGCGGGGATCGTCGGTTGCCGGCGGGGGGGGGGGGGGGGGGCGAAGGGCCTGTTCCACGCTTTTGAGTCTAAAACTGAACTGAACTTAAATGAAACAAAGGAGGTCCTCCTGGCCTGTTACCAATTCGACGTACTAAGGCTATCGGCCCTGCTTTCCTCTCTCCACAGATGCTGCCTGACCTGCTGAGTATCTCCAGCATTGTCTGTTTTCATTTCAGGTTTGGAGCGAGGGGTTTTGCTGTTGACTGGAGTGGAGCCACCTCTCCTGTGGTTCACCGGTGCCCCACTCTGGGGATGCCAGGCGAGGTCCGTGTGCCCCCGACAATGCCAGCGGCGCGGGTAGAAGCCTTGTGATGCCACCGAGCGGGTCACCTACCTCCCGGGCTTCGCCACACAAAAATGTTATCTCGAACTGGGAGCCCATCAGCGGGCGTTCGGGAAAATGCACGCCATTCGGATTTGGATTTGGGCGTGAGACGCTGAAGGGGTAATCTACTGGGAAGCAATGTGCTGGGTGCCCAAACCAGGGATTAACGCTTGCCTCGGTCCACCAAGGCCTCCTGCATCTCCCGGTTACTAACCCATTCCCCTTCCCATTCCCACACTGACCTTTCTGTCCGAGGCCTCCTCCATTGGTAAAGTACGGCCACACGCAAACTGTAGGAACAGCGCCTCCTATTCCGTTTGGACAGCTTGCACCCCAACGGCATGAACATTGAATTCTCCATTTTTACGTAACCTCGACTTAACTTCCTCCCTCACCTACTTTCTCCTCCACATCCCCCCTCCCCCCCCTCTTGTCTTCTCTCCCTCCCCTTGGACCCCACCTGTTCCTCCTCTCCACCTCCCCACCCCTTGTGCCATTTTCCCCCCTCTGGCTTCACAATCCGTAACTACTCAAACCTGTCTCGCACCTGTCGTTCTTATCTCTGGCCTTTGTTCCAATCATCTGCCTGTGGACTGCCCCCCCCCCCCCCCCCCCACCACACTCTCAATAGACAATAGACAATAAGTGCAGGAGTAGGCCATTCGGCCCTTCGAGCCAGCACCGCCATTCAATGTGATCATGGCTGATCATCCCCAATCAGTACCCCGTTCCTGCCTTCTCCCCATATCCCCTGACTCCGCTATCTTTAAGAGCCCTATCTAGGTCTCCCTTGAAAGCATCCAGAGAACCGGCCTCCACTGACCTCTGAGGCAGAGAATTCCACAGACTCACCACTCTCTGTGAGAAAAAGTGTTTCCTCGTCTCTGTTCTAAATGGCCGACCCCTTATTCTTAAACTGTGTGGCCCCTGGTTGTGGACTCCCCCAACATTGGGAACATGTTTCCTGCCTTGAGCGTGTCCAAACCCTTAACAATCTTATAAGTTTCAATGAGATCGCCCGTGTCCGCCCATTACTTTGTCCTTTCTCTCCCCTTTTCCAGCTTCCTTCTCACTTCCCCCACCCACAATCAGTGGTCCTGACCCCGAAACGTCACCTATCCATGTTCTCCACAGATGCTGCCTGACCCGCTGAGTTACTCCAGCACTCTGTGAAACGTCACCTATCCATGTTCTCCACAGATGCTGCCTGACCCGCTGAGTTACTCCAGCACTCTGTGAAACGTCACCTATCCATGTTCACCACAGATGCTGCCTGACCCGCTGAGTTACTCCAGCACTCTGTGAAACGTCACCTATCCATGTTCTCCACAGATGCTGCCTGACCCGCTGAGTTACTCCAGCACTCTGTGAAACGTCACCTATCCATGTTCTCCACAGATGCTGCCTGACCCGCTGAGTTACTCCAGCACTCTGTGAAACGTCACCTATCCATGTTCTCCACAGATGCTGCCTGACCCGCTGAGTTACTCCAGCACTCTGTGAAACGTCACCTATCCATGTTCACCACAGATGCTGCCTGACCCGCTGAGTTACTCCAGCACTCTGTGCCTCTCACCAAATAGCCAGCGTACAACACAATCCTAACTGATGAATTTGATCTTCTTCGATTGTTAATGGAGAATTCTTACTTTTTGTGCCATTCGTAGATCTGGTGAATGTTTCCGAACACTATTTTGTCTTTCCCCTTCAAGTCTTCAGGCACTCCTTTCTCATTCATCGTTGCAATGTATCCCTAGAAAAAGAAAAAATAACATCTTTTAGTGGAACGCAGACGTAAGGGGCTGTCCCACTGTACGAGGTAATTCAAGAGTTCTCCCCGAGTTTCCCCTGATTCGAACGCGGAGAATGACCGTAATGGCCGCCCGTAGGTACTCGGGGCTCTCGTGGACGTTTTACAACATGTTGAAAAAAAATCTTCACGAATCTTCACGAGCTTACCGCATTTCCCGAGTCCCTGCCGTCAGCGTTACGAGCCGCTAAGAGACGTCCCCGAGCTCCGACGTACCCGCGACGTACATTCTACGCGCTTACCACGAGTTTGATTTTTTTTTTAAACTCGGGAGAGCTCTTGTATTACCTCGTACAGTGGGACAGGCCCTGTAATTTTCAAGAGAGAGCTAGATATAGCTCTTAGGGCGAACGAAATCGAGGGATATGGGGAGAAGGCAGGAACGGGGTACTGACTGGGGATGATCAGCCATGATCACATTGAATGGCGGTGCTGGCTCGAAGGGCCGAATGGCCTACTCCTGCACCTATTTCTCCATGTTTCTAGCATGGACCTGTGTGGGGAAAGGCCCAAAAGGTGAGGGACACAAAGTACTGGACAACTCAGCGGTTCAGGCAGCATAAACACAAATAGCTGGAGTAACTCAGCGGGACAGGCAGCATCTCTGGAGAGAAGGAATGGGTGACGTTTCGGGTCGAGACCCTTCTTCAGACTGAGAGTCAGGGGAGAGGGAAACGAGAGATATAGATGGTGATGTAGAGAGATATAGAACGAATGAAAGATATGTAAAAAAAGTAACGATGATGAAGGAAACAGGCCATTGTTAGCTGTGGGCTAGGTGAAAACCAGTTACAGACAACGAGACTCAACAAGACGACTTTGTAACTGGAACAACAACTTGGGTAGGGGAGGGGGGGGAAGAGAGAGGGGATACAAGGGTTGCTTGAGGTTAGAGAAATCAATATTCATACTGGATAGCAGTTCGCAACAAAAACGTTTCACTGTACCTCGGTACACGTGACCATAAACTAAACAAGAGGGGTCTCGAACCCGAAACGTCACCCATTCCAAAGACGTACAGGTTTGTAGGTTAATTGTAAATTGTCCCTAGTGTGTGGAGGACAGTGCTAGTGTGCGGGGATCGCCGGTGGGCCGAAGGGCCTGTTTCCGCGCTGCATCTCTACAGTCCAAAGTAAAGGCAGCATCTGTGGGAGGAAATGGGCAGATGACGTTTCGTGTCGGGACGTGAGAGGCAAATTCACCTCTCGTGAAGGAGGGTCCCGAGCCGCAACGTTGCCCGTCATAATTGATCAATTAATCATTTTTTAATTTAGCAAGTTTGGAGGGATATGGACCAAAGGTGGGCAGGTGGGACTAGTGTAGCTGGGACATGTTGGCCAGTGTGGGCAAGTTGGGCCGAAAGGACTGTTTCCACATTGTATCACTCAATGACTCCAGGGGAACTAAAAATAAAAATTAAGCTACACAAACCATGCGAATGTGCTTTAAAACCTTCACGATAACATGGACTGAGGGACCAAGGGAGATAAAACTGCGACAGTTTTGCCAGCCGTCTGAAACGCCCCATAAACGGATCATACTCCAGTTAGAAAGGTTCACACATGCACAGAGAGTTGTACCTCCACTATAAAACCCAGGTCGGTCACGTACAGTTTCTCTGTTTCTACAAGTTCTTGTAGGACGTACCTGTGTCGAAAGAACAGAGTTATCAGTAACATGAGGGTTTAACGGTGCAAGCAAGTCCGCTCCACAGATGGAGAGACAAGGTGTTTCAATATTACCGTCGCCAACCCTTTGTACGTGTGCGTATTTACCTTTTGCAGGTTTAGTGTAGTTTTGTTCAGAGATGCAGCGCGGAAACAGGCCCTTCGGCCCACCGAGTCCGCGCCGACCAGCGATCCCCGCACACTAACACCATCCGACACACACTGGGGACAATTTACACGAACACCAAGCCAATTTACCTGCAGACCCGCACGTCTTTGGAGTGTGGGAGGAAACCGGAGATCTCGGAGGAAACCCACGCAGGTCACGGGGAGAACGTGCAAACTCCGTACAGACGGCACCCGTAGTCGGGATGGAACCCGGGTGTCTGGCGCTGCAAGCGTTGTAAGGCAGCGACTCTACCACTGCGCCACCGTTGCTGGCCACACGTGGGTCTCTATGTATATATATATATATATATATATAGTTTGTGTGTATATATATTATATATATATGTGTGTGTGTATGTGTGTATATATATATGTATATACACGCACACACACACACACACGTGTGTGTACATATATATACACATATTTATATTTCTCTATATATGTATAGATTGTACTCGCTGGAATTTAGAAGATTGAGGGGGGATCTTATAGAAACTTACAAAATTCTTAAGGGGTTGGACAAGCTAGATGCTGGAAGATTGTTCCCGATGTTGGGGGAGTCCAGAACAAGGGGTCACAGTTTAAGGATAAGGGGGAGTTCCTTAAGGACCGAGATGAGGAAAACATTCTTTACACAGAGAGTGGTGGGTCTCTGGAATTTCATTTCGGAGTCACGTGAGTGACTTCGTGAAGAGCCCGCCGGCGCGCATGCTCGACATATCGTCGTATCGCGTTGCTGCGACGGCTGACGGAGGAGCGAGCTCCTCGCCAGCCCTTCATAAGGGAACCACGCAGGTAAGTATGCTACCTTAAGTTGGTGGTTCTTGTTGTGTTTGTTTCACAGCAAGAACATGGATGGGAGAGGCCGGAGTTCGAGGAGAAGTCGCCGGCCAGCAGTTCCGGAGCGAGAGTGTCGGGGCTAAGGCTCTGCCTGCCGCCAAGGAGCGGTCAGGTTCCAGGACGGGACCCGGGGCAGCTGTGAGGTCCAGCCGTCGCCCCCCAACTTTCGACGCCGGGACGAGTCAGTTGGGGGTCCCGTCACGGTCGCCAAGCCCCCCATGGATGGGTGGGCGAGACCATGCGTCGGCAAGGTCCACGATGTGGGCAGCTGGCAAGCCTGCACGGGCCCAAGGTATCCAGGCTTCGGCTGGTGCCGACACCATGCCGCATCTGTCCATAGAGGCAACGGCTTCCGCTCCCGCTAAACGGAGGCGGTTGAACACGCCCGTGCAGGAATCGCGCAGTTTCGCCTCGGCGGCTGTCGACGACAACTACCGGCACCGGCAGGGCCTCGACGAGGTGCGGGCCGATGACAGGAGCCCCGGCCAATTTTCAGAGCCGGAGGACTCCGACCACCTGAGTGTTCAGGGTGAAGGGCGTATTGACCGGATGGAGCGGCTGCTGGAGCTTCTCCTACAAGGTCAACAACAACAGGCATCCAGCAGCGACAGGCACAGGGCTTCATCACCAGCTTCGTACACCAGCCTGGAGCAGCAGGACGAGGAGGCCGTGGTTGACCCCATCCCACCCCCGCCTGAATTACCGGCGGAGGACCTCCTCGATGTGGCTACCAAATTTGCAGCCCCTCATTCGTTGGGGCTTCCCATCAATACGAAGTTGGCAGCCACAGTGGACTTCCTAAATAATCACCAGCTTCAGGAGGAAGTCCTACTACAAGCCATGAGCCGTCACAAGGCTCCCTCAAACTGCAATTCCCTCAACGTGCCTGTGGTCAATACGCCAATATGGGGCAACATCAGTGCGGCTATCCGTCAGCAGGAGCTGAAAATTCAGCGGATCCTGAAACTCCTCATGGCCGGGATTACTGCCTTTGTGCGGTCGGTCGACGGAGAGGAGCTTAATTTGGACCAGGAGGATGCTCTGGCGCTTCTGTGCGCTACTCAAAACGAAATAAACGGCTTTCGGAAGAACAGCATCCGCCCAGCGCTCAACCCTAAGTTTGCAGGGTTGTGCAAACCACCGCCGCCGCCGCCGCCCCGTCAGCTCTTTGGCGAAGACCTCTCCAAAAGGGTCAGAGAGCTGGATGAACAAGCCAAGACCGTGGGGCTCATGCGCTCTCACAGTGCCCCCACGCCATCAAGCTCGAAAGCCCCACTTGGCCGTTCACGAGGGTCTGTCAGCACTTCCACCAGGAATTACCCTCCAGCTCCAAACCGATATCAGCCACCCCAACCCCAGGGGTCTTTTTTAGGACAGGCTCGGCAGAAGCCGAGGTGGAAAATGAGGACGCCACGACCTCAAACCAACCCAGCACCTCCACGACCACCCACTCGTGTCAGGGACCGCCGGTAACCACAGAGGTGAGGCGATCTGGTTCTCTTTTTTCTCTTTGTTTAACTCCACATGTTGGTGGGCGTTTGCGGTTGTTTGCGGGTGCATGGGGTGACATTACCAGCGATGAGTATGTGTTACGGAATATTCAGGGCCATAGTATTGAGTTTATTAATGGGGACATCCCTCCACCTCAGCATAGGCCGGGTCGTACTTTCAAACTAACGGCTGCGGAACAGTCAGTAGGCTATAAGGAAATTTTAAGGTTGGAACAGAAAGGGGTCATAGAGAGAACGGTTCATGAGCCCGTTGAATTTGTTTCCAATATTTTCACTAGACCTAAGAAGGATGGAGGCTGTAGAGTCATTATTGATCTAACCACTCTGAATAACTTTGTAACATATACTCATTTTAAAATGGACACGTTTGAAACGGCCAAATCATTGATTTCACAAGGGTGCTTTATGGCATGCATAGATTTACAGGATGCGTACTATACCGTACCTATGAAAAAATATTACAGAAGGTTCTTAAAATTTATCTGGATGGATCAGCTGTGGCAATATAGGGCGTTGCCTAATGGGCTCACCACAGCCCCTCGCTTATTTACTAAATTGGTGAAGCCAATTATGGCTTATTTAAGACAAAGACATCATATTGTTATGGCCTATTTAGATGATATTTTAATTGTCGGCCACACCTTGGAATTAGCACAACAAGGGGTGGCAGCTGCGGTCAATTTGTTCCAACAGCTTGGGTTCATTGTTCATCCAGAAAAATCTAAGTTCTGCCCCACCCAGGTAATTAATTATCTGGGGTTCCAGGTGAATTCCATTAGCATGAGAGTCACCATACCAATTAACAAAATTGAGGAGGTAACACAGGTGTGTACAGACTTGATTAATACTCGTATACCATCGATTCGTCACACAGCTACTGTCATTGGCAAGATTGTGGCTTTGTTTCCGGCAGCCCGGTATGGACCTCTGCATTATCAAAACTTGCAGAGAGCCAAGATCGCTGCGTTGCGACGGCATGCTGGTCATTATGATCGATCAATGCGGCTGCCGCCTGCAGCATTGGATGAATTACGATGGTGGGTTTGCCACATTAGTAAATCGTTCAAAACTATTATTGAGGCGAAACCGATGATATACTTACAAACTGATGCGAGCTCTGATGGCTGGGGAGCTACGAATCAATTCTCTAGTTGTGGGGGCCGATGGGATACCCTTGAGAATACGATGTTGGTATCACAAGGGATCAACTATTTGGAGCTGCTTGCAGCGTTTCACGGACTTCGTGCATATTGTTCCAAGATCATTGGAGCACATGTCCGGCTCCAAATAGACAATACCACAGCGGTGGCATATTTAAACCACATGGGCGGTACCAGGTCAGTTTCATGTGATAAATTGGCTAATTCAATTTGGCTCTGGTGTGTCAAGAGAGACATTTGGATTTCAGCTACCTATTTGCCAGGTGAGCTTAATATTGTGGCGGACGCCAGGTCACGCAAGTTCAATGATAATATTGAATGGATGTTACATCCTGAAATTTTTGCAAAAATCACAGCCAAATTTGGGAAACCGGACATTGACCTTTTTGCGTCCCGGTTGAACCATCAGGTACCAACCTACGTCGCGTGGGAACCAGATCCTGGGGCTATAGCGTTAGATGCATTCTCGCTAGACTGGGGGAATTGCTTTTTCTATGCATTCCCCCCGTTTTGCCTCATCAGTCGGGTATTACGTAAAATTCAGATGGACGGTGCCAAGGGCATCCTTATCATACCCGACTGGCCTACACAGCCATGGTATCCGATGGTCTTTGACACGCTCAGTGAACCTTGGGTCCGTTTGCAGGGTACCCCAGAATTAGTTACTCACCCTGTTTCAGGGGAGCCACATCCCTGCCATGGCTATTTAAATTTGTTGGCTTGCAGATTCTGAATCGGCCTTTAGAACAATACGGCCTTTCTACCCGGACCATGGATACCATTGCGGCGTCGTGCCGAGAGTCTACAAGGCGAAGATACCGCTCTCACATCAGGAAGTGGGAAGCCTTCTGCAGCCGCTCTCGCATCACGTACGATGCCGTGACTATAACCGACGTCCTGGAATTCCTCGCGGGGTTGCACCATGATGAACACTTAAGCTACAGTGCCATCAACAGCGCCAGGAGCGCTCTATCATTCTACCTCAATATTGAGGTGGGATCCAACAGGCTAGTGTCCAGGCTCATGCGGGGTATTTTCAATACGAATCCGCCTACACCACGTTACAATATCACCTGGGATGTCAGGGACGTTTTAACTCTGCTCAGGACGTGGTCCCCCATGGAAGGGCTCCAGCTGGACAAACTCACCATGAAGCTGGTGATGTTACTAGCGCTGACTTCAGCACAGAGGGTACAGACACTCCATAAACTACGTGTCGACAGAATGATGTCTACCCCCACAGAAGTAGTTTTCTTTGTTGACGAGCTACTAAAGCAACACAGACCTGGGTGCACAGGGCTGCAGCTGAAGTTCCCGGCATACCCCGCCGATGCTAGGCTATGCTTAGCCTCCCATATCCGTTACTACGTCAAGGTGACGGCAAGCATCAGAGGAATGGAGAGATACCTGCTTGTCACTCATAAGAGACCTCACCATCGAGTGACAACACAGACGATATCCAGGTGGCTTCGAGTCGTCTTGGGTAAGTCGGGTATCGACACTAATGTGTTCAAATCTCATTCCACCAGGGCTGCATCGACGTCGGCGGCGAGGGTCATGGAGGTGCCCATGGACCATATTCTCGCCACAGCAGGATGGGCTAATGAGACGGTGTTCCAGCGGTTCTACAACCGGCCCGTTGCTGCGCCTCTACAGTTCGCAGAAGCCGTGCTAGATGCGGGGCAAGAACGTGGAGATGTCCCCGAATGAGGGGTTTTGATTTGTTTGTTAATAAATATGCTTTGTTTTGCAGTATGGACTAGTCAGCAAGTTATTCCTCCCATCCATCCCTGGTAGTGGTGTGACAGCATGGACGTGGTCCAGGGCGTGTCATCACAGAAGCTTTGAAGTCTTCACGAAGTCACTCACGTGACTCCGAAATGAAATAGTAAGATTGAACGAGAACTTACCAGTTCGAAGGTTGATCTTTATTTCATGAGGAGTCGAAGTGAGGGATTTCGTGCCCTCCTCGCCCAACCCTCAATCACCTTCATCTGGTAATCTTAGTCAATTCAATCATACTATGCGAAGTCATTTCTATTGTTGGTTCTGTGATTCCACGCCGCTACTTTGAAGTATGTCGAGCATGCGCGCCGGCGGGCTCTTCACGAAATCCCTCACTTCGACTCCTCATGAAATAAAGATCAACCTTCGAACTGGTAAGTTCTCGTTCAATCTTACTATTCTCTGCCACAGAAGGTAGTTGAGGCCAGTTCATTGGCTATATTTAAGAGGGAGTTAGATGTGGCCCTTGTGGCTAAAGGGATCAGGGGGTATGGAGAGAAGGCAGGTACGGGATACTGAGTTGGATGATCAGCCATGGTCACATTGAATGGCGGTGCAGGCTCGAAGGGCCGAATGGCCTACTCCTGCACCTATTTTTCTATGTTTCTATGTATATGTGAGTGTATATATATAGATATATATATACACACATGTATATATATATACACACATGTATATATACATGTATAGATATCTATATATATATACTCACATGTAAACATAGTGCACTTTAAACTATAATAAACAAGAAAATAAATTAAGTGTGTATATATACATAGATATATAGGTATATGTATGTGCGCCTATATATATATAGGTATACATATAGGTATACGCCTATATACATGTGTATATATATAGGCGCATATACATATACCTATATATCTATGTATGTATATATATATATATACACACTTAATTTTGTTTCTTGTTTATTATAGTTTACAGTGCACTATGTTTACACATTGTGCTGTGCTGCTGCAAGTAAGAATGCCATTGGTCTGTCTGGGACACCCTTGAGTCTCCTGCACTTTATCTCCAGGCCAACGCTTGCAGCAAACTGGAAGAAAGACGACCCTGTGGTGGCAGCTGGTGCTTGGGCCACTAGCCTCCCCGTCCGCCCGTGGTTCCCCTGTCGGGGGTATCCCTCCTGCCCGGGCGCCGGCTCCTTCCGTTCACGTTGGGGGGGGGGGGGGGTGGGGGAAGTGATGGCGAGATTCGGACCCGGACAGGCCGCCTTGCCCGACCGTTATGGTGATTTCGTGTGATCTTTGCCTCTTGTATAACTGCTGTCTATTTTCCCCTCAGTGTATGAGACGTGGTCGCCCTGTCACAACTTATTGTCTTTTTGTAGAGGAAGGATGTAGATGAAATGTGTGTACACCTTTAAATATAGTGACATCATCATTTCTAACCACTCCCCTTTTCATTCAGTATTTACATGGTAAATGGTAGGGAATTGAGGAATGCTGTGGAACAGAGGGATCTAGGAATAACTGTGCATAGTTCCCTGAAGGTGGAATCGCATGTACATAGGGTGGTAAAGAAAGCTTTTGGTGTGCTGGCCTTTATAAATCAGAGCATTGAATATAGGAGTAGGGAAGTAATGTTAAAATTGTACAAGGCATTGGTGAGACCAATTCTGGAGTATGGTGTACAATTTTGGTCGCCTAATTATAGGAAGGATGTCAACAAAATAGAGAGAGTACAGAGGAGATTTACTAGAATGTTGCCTGGGTTCCAGCAACTAAGTTACAGAGAAAGGTTGAACAAGTTAGGTCTTTATTCTTTGGAGCGCAGAAGGTTAAGGGGGGACTTGATTGAGGTCTTTAAAATGATGAAAGGGATAGACAGAGTTGACGTGGATAAGCTTTTCCCATTGAGGGTAGGGAAGATTCAAACAAGAGGGCATGACATGAGAATTAAGGGACAGAAGTTTAGGGGTAACATGAGGGGGAACTTCTTTACTCAGAGTGGTGGCTGTGTGGAATGATCTTCCAGCAGAAGTGGTGGAGGCAGGATCGATTTTAACATTTAAAAGTAAAGTGGATAGGTATATGGACGGGAAGGGAATGGAGGGGTATGGTCTGAGTGCAGGTAGATGGGACTAGGGGAAAATAAATGGTCGGCACGGACTGGAAGGGCCGAGAAGGCCTGTTTCCGTGCTGTAATTGTTATATGGTTAGAAGTGTGACCTTCCCACCCTTAGCTCTCTCTCCAGCACCCGTGACAGACCACGTCCAGCGAGGGCAGTGTGGAAGTAACGATTTGCCGTGTGAGTGCCAATTCTTTACATACACCAACCCTCAGCAGTCGGGGGCAGGGTGAATGGCGGGGGGGGGGGGGGGGGGGACTTGTC